>CATQJL010000223.1:53978019-54431659 GCA_958299035.1 Cylicocyclus nassatus | reverse complement strand
AGCAGTGGTATCAACGCAGAGTACTCAGGTAACCCGGAACGTTGATTGAATCGACGCGCACAGAGGGGCGGAGATATCTGGGTAGGAGAGAAGCGATTTTTTCTCTTCAAAGCGGCATTTTGAGCCGCGACTTGGGTATTGGTTTGATAGGAGGTCCCGCTATCGTAAGCTGCCAAAAGCTCAAGACCTCAACTTAGGGGGGACGGTGCCTTTGAAGGCACCATCCACCCAAACCGAGCGTAAGGAGATATCGATACTGTCTGATAGCGGAGCCCCCCCCCCCCCCCCCAAAATAAGTGTTCGTTTAAGTACCTATACTAAAGAGACAAATCAAGAAGGGAGAAATTCGCTGAACAAACAAGCCTTTAAGTTGTCTCCGCCCATTAAAATGGGTAATCTAGTAATAACGAGTCCAAGATTTGAGTTCCACCCCGACTTAAATGCCCTTGAAAGCAGCGTTAAGGCAGAATTTCGACGTCTATTTTTTGCCTTATCCAAACCTTTTTATGGCGCTGGCTTCAAATATGCCACTGAAAATGCGTGAACCCCTTGAACTGCATTTTGAGACAATTTCGTGAACTCCTAATGCTATCCTTGTCGAGAGGAACCTTAAACAGATAGATACCGTGTGTTCGACTGTGTGTGCAACGTAAAAAAAACACGCCAAGGGCTGAGAAGAGTTCGTTCCAAGGGGCGGGCTGTGCGGGGGAGTAGGCGTAATCCCCTACGCTCGGCTTTTGCGCGAATTTCTCCGGCACGGGGTGTTTGAAAATCGAATTTGCGCAATGATTTTAGATCGAGACTTTAGCACTCGGTTATGATAGTATCCGAAAATGCCAAATCTGCCCGGACGCTGCCTTTGAAGGCAGTGTCCAAGCAATGTTGTAGGTTGTAGCATTTATTGTCATGTGGAAGCGGGGGCCTTCGGTCGTTCACGCATTCGCGAAAGTGCGAGATCATAGTTCTAGCATAAATGAGGACTCCGCTCGATAATCCGGAAGACTTGCGCAATAGGGGGAGAATCTGTCCATCTGTAGATTTCCTGCTTTGCGGCAGAGCATCCTCCGCTAAGGTCGCACAGAGGCTCTGCGCTTTATCAGGAGGAGATCATCCAACTTTCCGAAGCTCAGAATATAAGGCTATCGGAAAAACACTTACTTGTTATTTTTGCGCTCTAGGAGGTTTTGAGCTGAATTCAGCGTAGCGGATAAGTCAAGGTAAGCGAAGAAGCTAGGTAACCTTTGATTTAATTGCATTGGTGGCTAAAAGGCAGCGCTTTGTAACCTAATCATGACCGCTGTCCGCCACGCACTTCGCACGTCTATCTCGCGCTGGTACTCTTTTATTCTCTAGCCTCAACTATGTCACAAAGCTCCGCCTCCCAGCCGCCCCAGTCGAATATAAGGGTACGGGGTTTTTGCCCGGGCACTGCCTTTAAATGCAGCAGTATGCGCAGTTTGGGTTGCCGTTTGAAATCCGCAGATGGGCGGGGCACTCCTCATAGGCAGCGCAAGGAAGAGGATGGCGAATGGAACTCTTCAAAATTCTGCCTTTGCCACTTTGATTTTTACGATTTCCCATTTGATCGTGTCAGCGCTGGGACCTTCAAGCAAAGCGCATTTTTTTGCTTGGGATGACGTCGTTATTAAGATGGATCCTAACCAAGAGGAGGAGTTTCAAACCAAAATGCTGCCATACAAAAAAAGAAAAAAGAAAAGTGCTACTAAGGCACAACAGATTAACGTGCAAAAAAATGTAAAATCATCTTCTTAACTTTTGCCTCGCTTAGAACATCATTACGATGGCAATTACCGCCCTAGCTTGAAATAAAGTCGAGGTTCATCATATGAGTCTTTCATAAATTCATGCTTTGTTCCCACCCCCTTCATTTATACGAGTTTTCTACAGTTTTTTGGTGCTCCTTCTAGCCCTCGTCGCTTATATAGGATGTCCCCAAAAAATGCGCCTGCTGTTTGATCAAGACCTTATGATAAGGGGCTAAGGGTTGTTCACGTGTTTTGTGTGTGTGTGTGTGTGTGTGTGTGTGTGTGTGTGTGTGTGTGTGTGTGTGTGTGTGTGTGTGTGTGTGTGTGTGTGTGTGTGTGTGTGTGTATATATATATATGTATGTATGTGTGTGTGGTGTGTGTGTAGTGTGTGTGTGTGTTACGAAATTCGTAAAGTATGCTCCAGCCAACGTCCTGAGTCCTAATTTTGCATAGCGCATGCTACCAGAGTGAAAGTCTACCATGATAAAGCGCGAGCGATTTCATGAATGGATCACTCAAAAATTGCCCGTCAAATGGATGCACTCGACTTCAGGTTAGCAAAATTGTTCCACAGTACCACCTTTTGCAAAGACATGGATGTGTTTGATGAGTGAATGGGCAAGCTCTAGACTTAAGCGACTTCGCGAAAACAGCGACAAAAAGGATTAGGTAAGCGGTCAATTTGTCAAGGTGCGCAACAAACTATGCAACTTTGCGTAACATTTTACTGCAGTCTCAACAAAAAAGGCTATCGTTTCACTCTCACACACACACACACACACACACACACACACACACACACACACACACACACACACACACACACACACACACACACACACACACACACGCAAAACACGTGAACAACCCTTAGCCCCTTATCATAAGGTCTTGATCAAACAGCAGGCGCATTTTTTGGGGGCATCCTATATAAGCGACGAGGGCTAGAAGGAGCACCAAAAAACTGTAGAAAACTCGTATAAATGAAGGATGTGGCAAGAGTTTCCTCTGGTTTTTAATAGTAAAAGCCCTATGATTCGTTTGCGACATACAAATAACGATATGGCTCCAAACTTGGTTTGAATATGCGCGTTAGGGGGGTGGGAACAAAGCATGAATTTATGAAAGACTCATATGATGAACCTCGACTTCATTTCAAGCTAGGGCGGTAATTGCCATCGTAATGACGTTCTAAGCGAAGCAAAAGTTAAGAAGATGATTTTACATTTTTTGCACGTTAATCTGTTGTGCATTAGTAGCACTTCTCTTTTTTCTTTTTTTTCGTATAGTAGCATTTTGGTTTGAAACTCCTCCTCTTGGTTAGGATCCATCTCAATAACGACGTCATCCCAAGCAAAAAATGCGCTTTGCTTGAAGGTCCCAGCGCTGACGCGATCAAATGGGAAATCGTAAAAATCAAAGTGGCAAAGGCAGAATTTTGAAGAGTTCCATTCGCCATCCCCTTCCTTGCGCTGCCATGAGGAGTGCCCCGCCCATCTGCGGATTTCAAACGGCAACCCAAACTGCGCATACTGCTGCATTTAAAGGCAGTGCCCGGGCAAAAACCCCGTACCCTTACATTCAACTGGGGCGGCTGGGAGGCGGAGCTTTGTGACATAGTTGAGGCTAGAGAATAAAAGAGCACCAGCGCGAGATAGACGTGCGGAGTGCGTGGCGGACAGCGGTCATGATTAGGTTACAAAGCGCTGCCTTTCAGCCACCAATGCAATTAAATCAAAGGTTACCTAGCTTCTTCGCTTACCTTGACTTATCCGCTACGCTGAATTCAGCTCAAAACCTCCTAGAGCGCAAAAATAACAAGTAAGTGTTTTTCCGATAGCCTTATATTCTGAGCTTCGGAGAAGTTGGATGATCTCCTCCTGATAAAGCGCAGAGCCGCTGTGCGACCTTAGCGGAGGATGCTCTGCCGCAAAGCAGGAAATCTACAGATGGACAGATTCTCCCCCTATTGCGCAAGTCTTCCGAATTATCGAGCGGAGTCCTCATTTATGCTAGAACGTTATGATCTCGCACTTTCGCGAATGCGTGAACGACCGAAGGCCCCCGCTTCCACATGACAATAAATGCTACAACCTACAAGATTGCTTGGACACTGCCTTCGAAGGCAGCGTCCGGGCAGATTTGGCATTTTCGGATACTATCACAACCGAGTGCTAAAGTACCGTCCACCCTAAGTTGTCTTGAGCTTTTGGCAGCTTACGATAGCAGGACCTCCTGTCAAACCAATACCCAAGTCGCGGCTCAAAATGCCGCTTTAAAGAGAAAAAATCCCTCCTCCCCTACCCAGATATCTCCGCCCCTCTGTGCGCATCCATTCAATCAACGTTCCGGGTTACCTGCCGGGGGGGGGGGAGGGGGGAGCTCGGATCGGGAACTGTAAAGTTTTCGCGGATTCTCGGCTTCATATTCAGACTCTGGGATCTGAGAAAACCCTGAAACGGCCAAAACGTGAAAGTTTTCTGCGTGGACAGTGCCTTTAACGGGGGGGGGGGGGGGGGAAAGGGAAGTCCTGATAAGACCTCTAAAAATTTAGCATACCCAGAATCTGGTGGGACTCATTCAGACTTAAATCAAAGTTCTTTGGAAAACATCTGTTCTCGCCGTTTTTGCCCTCAGCGCGAGTTGTAGTTTCATAGTAGATACCTCACCTACCTCAGATTCAGCGAATTTGTTAGGTGAATTCTTGCCCGTACATTGCCTTCAAAAAAAGACATTGTGCCGCAACCTCGCGCTAATGCGAATCATCCATATCACCTTGTGCGATACAAAAGCAACGAAAATTTTACTCATTCATAAGGTCGTCTGCAAAGTACTTAATTGTTCCGGAATTAATTTCGCCTTTTTTGAACATGCGCCACAATCCGAGAAGCACAGGTTTATGAAATATCAACCTTTGGTGCATTTTACCATTCTCTTTCGAAAAGTTGTCTTCATATTACAATACAACAAATAAGCTTTGGAAAAATACCAAAAAACCACGACCCATAATTTTACCAAGGTCAGGTTCCGCCCCTTTTTCCAAATTTTTGTACTGATTCCTAGGAGGATCAAATAATATAAATAGAGCAAACATTACACAAAACGTTTTTGCTCACCTTTACATAACTCGCCATTTTTTGGGATTTTTGAATACACCATCGAATTTCAGCAGACCTATTTCAAGCACAGACTCGTCAAGTCTTGCAGACTCAGTTCTCAATTTTTGATACTTACCATTGGAGAGCATACCTTCGATAGTCAAGAGACAGAGGCTAGAAAGTGATAGTTGTTTGAGCTCCTGCCCCCTATATAAAGTGAAGGTTGTTTCAGAAAAATAGGGGAAAATTTAGAGATATTAAAGCAGGAAACTTGACAAATTTATATAAAGCAGAGGTTAGCACATCACCAAATTTAAAACATTAACTTGGTGGTTTTCTACGCAAGTTTCCTCTTCAGAATTGCCGGTTAAATTGGGTGGCAACAAGAACAAAGTTCTTTTCCAATAAAAAAAAACGCTGTTTAGCTGTGGCGGTAGTCGGGAGACCGGAAGAAGGAAAACTTGTCAACAACTGAATTGAACATGTTAAACACGTCTAAAAAGATATGTTGCACATCGACGCCAATCTGATTTTTGATGCGTCCTTTGAATTTTCACACCCGCGTAGTCGTTTCGTATCCTGCGACGTTGTCTAGATTTTTCCGCTCATCATTCTGAGCAAGTATCGTCTAAGCTGGAGAAAATTCGTTACGAAAGCACTGAAAGAGAACAAGGTAAAGAAAAACGCACTTTTTAGCAATTTTTACAAAAAAAAATTGGCATAAGCAAAGAAGTAAGCTCGGCGACGTTGTCTACATCATAGAGAGAAACAAGACCTATCGACTACATAAAAAAGCCGATTGAAAAGAGTTAAAGTGGAGAAAAAACAAGAGGTTTTCGAGAACGGCGTTCTTTCGAGATTTCTCGTTTAAATCATAAAAAGGAGTCCTGCGACGTTGTCAGCGTGAAAATAGAGATCAAGAGCTTCAATATGATATATAGATTGTCGTAACTGGGCTCCGAACAATGAAGAAAAGGGTACCAAAACCAAATGCCCCGCGCCCCGCATTCGAGGTAGCGAGGTAGCGCGCAATGCGTGGAGACGCAGACGAGCAGCGGAGACAGACCAGAGCCGGCGGGGCATTTGGCTACGGTCATTGATCTCCGCGGGGTCATAACGGAATCCTATAACATTATATATCGTTGTGATCCTCATGAGACGGCCAGGAGCACTGACAATGTCGCGGATCTTGAAAATCACTCCGTAACGAGATAGATCAGCATTTATGTGGCGACTCTCTGCGCAAGATTTGAGCACAGTCTCTCGTTTTTATTGAACTCCAGCAGCTTTCATGAACTTCCAACGCTCAATCACAGTCTAGAGAAAGGTCAATTGAGAAGTTTTGTCCTAGTTTTCGATTGGATTTTTGAATAAAAACCTTCTTTTCAGCAAAAAAGGCCGTAAAAACGCAATCCTTTGGTTTTTTTTGAGGTTCCTTTGGATGCCACTTGCCACTGCTATATTTGTCTCATTCACATTCATCCCTATATGGTGGGAGGCGTGCAAGTGGTACCCGGGCAGCCGACTGTACCGCAGCCAGCCGCCAGAGCTGCCGGCAAAGCCGCTGCAGATGGTACAGTAAATACGCTCAGGTACAGTAAATCGTTTGAAACCTCTTGCCGAGAGGTTTTCTCGCACCTCGTCGCTCTGAGGTGTGATATCAGCTCAAAAAGCGTGATATTCTCGATACTATATCATTTTGCAGCAAAAATCTCATGTTTTTGTGAGAAACATGCAATAAACAAAGATGAACAAAGGAGGGTTTTTTCTAGAGGAAAATGTTGCAATGAGTTGTGAATTTCGAATTTTTTTATTATTATTTTTTTATTTTCAAAATATCTGGAGAAGTGAACTGTGTAGATCAAAATAATACATGCTTCTTGGTGAGTTTCCCTTTTGTATCAGCAAATATGGCATATTTTCACCTTTTATCATTGACCTATTCAATTTGATTGATCTACTTTGCCTTATGTAGCTCGCTTAAAACCACTATGTTTAAATAATCATTTTGTCAGTATCCTTACCATTATATCATGACATTTACCTGTGATTGTTCTCGTCCGTTCTTCGACGTAAAAGCGAGAAAAAATTTCTAAAAATTTGGGAATTTTTTGAACTTTTCAACTTCTGCTACCTTTGAGTTGTTGAAGTGAGTTGAATTTGTGATCATTTTTTTTATTTAAATTCTTATCGTGAATTGTTAAATGTTCTTTTAGAAACCCTCTCCTCTGTTCATCGTTGTTCATTTGCATGTTTCTCAAAAAACATGAAATTTTTGCTGTTCAAAATGAAATAGTATCACGCTTTCCTTAGGCTGATAACGCACCTCAGAGCGAGATGCAAGACAACTTTTGGGCAAGAGTTTTAAACAGCGAGCCTAGTCACTGTACTATCTGCAGCCGCTTTGCCGGCAGCTCTGACGGCTGGCTGCGGCAGCAGTCGGCTGCCTGGGTACCACTTGCTACGCACCCCTATATGGTTATGTCATTAATTATGTCATGACATTTGCGCCCCGGATGACTTCGGTACTTCTCTCGAGGTGAAGGTTTTGTTCTCTCATGACGCTCAAAGTGAAGGTTACCAGAGTACATGGCTCTATGTATCGAAGGTATGTTGGAGAGTAACATTTGTTGTTTTGTTTTGTGTTGTTATTGATTTGTGATCTCTAGGATATGATGGCATTGTATTGACATATACGTGGGATCTGAGCGCTATATAAGGCGCTTCCTGTTAGCTAAGTCATTCGTCTCGTCTTATCTTCTATTCTCAATCATATGTCACTAATAGATTATTCTACAAGTTTCTCGGACCCATCACAAGTACATGTACAAGTAGAAGGTTACAACAAGTGGCGATCAGTACTGGAAGACAGGCGTGGAATGGACAAAGAATAAGTCAAACAAGTACTTTTTTGAGAAGGATAGCGACCAAGTCGACCACTTTGCTGGAGCAGATGTTCGCTCAGCTGATGCAGCAAAACGCTGCGCTCCTGAAGGCGAGCCGAAAGCAGTCCGCGGCTCTTCTAAAGTCGAACCAGGAGCAATCCGAGCGGATAGAAACTCCTAAAATGGATGGACCATTCACTCACTCCTACCATGGCGGATTATCCAGCGCTTCCGTCGCGACTGCCCTGTTTCAGCTATGATCCGGACAGCGGGTGCACCTTTCATCCGTGATGTATGAAACTCCCGGGCTTCTAATCCGGACGGGCAGCTCCTTACCTCGTGGAATTGGACACTGCCTGTCCAATTTTAACAGACGCGCAACAATTCTTTTCCGCGATTATTTTTGCTCTTTCAGCCTTACTGAAAGGCAATTACGAAAACAAAATGCAGGTAAACGAGTTTTTCGAAGAGAATTAGGCAGTAGTATAAAAGTGCAAAAGTGGAAAATTTGCAATAAGGGAGTTTTGCAATAAGTTGGTGAATACTTCTCGATGTTGCCTTACGTCGCAATTGCATTAGATGGCACTGCTTCGTTTTTTTTCTAGTTTGCGCCACAGCAGCCTACAACCACATAGGCCATCCCTAACCGAATCGTCGCCACGCCAAAGATTGATGCATACCGCCCTAGAAGTCGCGATTGCCATTTCCAACAAGTGCACATTGGATGCAAACTGATTCTAAGTATGTCTCGCATATGCTGAAGGCTTTTGTGAATGAAGTTAAAAGCAGTTTTATTCTTTGCAATCTCATTTTGCGAAAAAAAAATGTATAAACGATTGCAAAATAAGACACATAACTGCTTTTCTTGCTTAACTTGGAATGGACTGTATCAAGCAACTTATCTGTACGTTTTACCCAAAATTAAGCTAAACATGGGTTTATGTGTACAAGTTTGCATTTCGCGCGAACAGGGTCATGCAGTATGCTAGATTATAACTTCGTTGTAGACGTGGGGGCGATTGCCAATAGTATGCTGCTTGTTGAGATTGACCATGTTAATTTCTAACAATTTCCTTGTACGCATATACGTTGCGCTTGTAAGTTATCTGCCTAATAAGCTTTGCCTACCTCGAGTGTTCCTTCGCCACGACTTCCTGCGTTCAAACAAAATCTTGTAAACGTCTCTATAGTACAAGCGTTATAATCAGGTATGGTCATGAAGTCCGACTTTTTTACCTTCAGACGAGATGTTGCGCAGTAGCAAAAGTAGATGTGTGATGATGGTACGAATGATGGCATAGATATTCTGCATTTTTGACAAGCGACTTTTCCAACGTTAAAGCTCTGTAAAACAGCAGTTACTCTGTTGTCATATCATTCATTTAGTAGGTTTTTGCAAGAGCATAGATTAGGACCCGGCACGAGGGTGGCTAATGGGATTTTCCAAAACGAGATCCCCTTTGATCCCAAAATTTTTTCACGAATACCCCCTTGAGCCCAAAAATGATGCTTTGTGCTTGTGCAACGACAACCTCGGCCACACTTCGCCTAAAAGCAATCAAAAGCGCCCAAAAACGCTCAAATTCTTCTAATTATTCTTCATCTTTATCAGGATAGCAAACAGAAAGAAGAATAGGCAAGAAAAATGATGATGGAATGAAAAAATATCAAAGTAACGCAATTATATTACTGACAGATGCCGTTCTCGCGACCGATTGACTGGAGAGCGCTTTCCTTCTTAGGCCCCTCTAATTATTCTTCATCTTTAGACTTCACGCGATTTGATCGTCGCGACTCAATCGCCGACATTTCCATTCATTTTCATTTCACATTCAAAAATTTCGGGCTGGAAAAGTATCACAACCGAAATGCAAGTTGATCGGCATGGAATGATGTTGCAACAGTTGTCTCGTCGCGATTTGGTCGCGACGATCAAATCGCGTGAAGTCTGTCCGGGGCCTTAGAAAGCTGGGCTGCTGATGCGATTTTGGGCTCTAACAAAGACAAAAGGGGGAGTTTTGGAATACCAAAACTCCTACCATATAGTAAACTTTAGGTGTACAACGCAATTGTGTGAAAATTTTGAGAAACTTATGTGAACTGAAAGTTTTGCCTACCTTAGGTGGGCATTAGGTGGGCATTTACCCACCTAATTTGGAAAATAATTGGGCACACTTTTCATTCAAGTAAGTTTTTCATAATTTTACATACATTGTTCCTTAGTCCTACTGCGCGTATACACACGTCTCGCGCGATTTCGTTTTCTTTGCGCTGCAAACGAGCCATTTTCTTGATAGTGGGAAATTTTTAAAGAAAAGCTTACAACCTTCAGTCACTTAATTTTCCAATGAAACTTCTAAATTAAGCCCTGCGGGCTGTGTTCTTGTATCTACCAAGGTTCATACCGTATGGTCTTCTGTGAGCTGCAAACGAGCCATTTGAATTCACATCTTCGTTTACCAGTTTTGCAAGTTTTTTTGGAAAAATGCCTATCACACTTCCCATTCACATAAGTTCTTCATAATACTTCATTGTTTTTACTAGCAACTCTTCTTTCGCTTAAATAATTTGGTGCTATATCGTTACGCCTGAATTGAGAACTGTTCATATAATCGTGCTGTTCAACGGCATCGCTCATGCGACGTCGCACAGCGGCAATTAGCGGCAACGCGGCGTAGCGTGCGAACTCTGCTGTGCGTTGAGGCTTATGAAAACTACATACTTCTCAATGAATTATGTATGAAGTAATAAGCATGATTAGATCTTCTTTTGCTTGCACTCTTCCGATCCGAGGCTCCGCCCGGAAGGAGATTCCAAGTGATTTCCCCTTGCTTTTTTCACCAATAACCATTTCCAGCTTGTCATTCCACCTTATGCCGGGCCCTGGTATAGATGCTAGTTTATATACGATTTGTAATCTTGTCAACTCAACCAAAAGTTATTTTTCCACTTTTTGAGCCCAGCTCCTCTAAAGACACTTATGCAACCTTTCCGTCACCCCTCCATTCCCAGTGTGGGCGAACTGATGACGATGAAAGCGAAATTTTATTAGCTGAAGCATTCTCAAACGCACGACTTAGCACTGTCTGCCAATTCACTTGAGCATAGGAAACGTTAGATTTGACCACGAATACAGTTGCTTAATTCAGACACATCATTTCGCGAAATCTCCAGGAATTCTATCCACGAAAATCCTTAATGGTGGAAAATAAACTTTCAAACCCCATTTTATTCGTTCGTGGTGGAAACTGGTCGAAATCTGGTTTCGCTCGCGTTATCCAAAATTCTCATCCTATGCAACCGCGAGGCAAAGCGGTGTTGTGAAAACGATTTAAGCCTACCTGAGCCCTCATTTGCGGAAGATTTATGTGAAAAGTCCATTTAAAATGGGGCAAAATAAAATTTACCTCCATCTTGAATGGACTTGAAAGCCCATTTTACTCCCAGCAGCAAGGTGAGCTCGGACTAACAAGGGAAGGATATTAACTTGGATGCCTTCTGAGATGAAACACAATTCTGAAGCGAGTTGTGGTCTCTTTTCTTTGCAAAGTTTGCGTGCTTTTCGACCTACTGATGCTACGGTGTCGACGTTTAGGTGGTTTTGCAACTGTTTAACACTCCTTTTCAAGATCGAAAGAATCAATCTGATGCTACTTCAAAGCCCTAACACTTTCTTCGAGCAGTTTCTTGTCTACACGTCGTCTTACGTAATTCAAAAGTTTGATAATCACTCACAACAGCAAGCCCATAACTCGCTTCGGAATAATGCTAAGCAGCTAAAAAAGCATATTTGGAATCAGCGTTCAAAGTTGCCAAACATCCCCTTGCAAGTACATTTTTTACTTTCTTGCACATTTTTGATTACAATTTTTTGAGAATCTTCCCTTAACCCAATTTGGGATACTAAGCGAAAGGACGAAGTTCTATTTTTTTAAGAGTGCCAAAAACAAGTTTTTATCAAAAGCTTTGAGAATTATAGAGAAAATTTTTTTTCGTAGACAGTTAAGACAGATAGACAGACAGACACAAATGCAGAATTTTGAAACTTGCGATTTTGAGTTTGGTCGCAAGAAGTACTGGAGTGCCGCAAGCATCATGACTTATAATAAGCGGCTTAATCTGAAGCAGTGTGGAGTTTGTCCGTTACGAAATTACAGTGAGGAATGATTTACGATACTAAACTCATGTGAGGTTAAGATAGCGAGTATGGTTCATTTTTAACTAGGGCTCTCACGTTGCAATCAGCCGAACAATAATTTGAGAGAAAGCTCTCAGAGAGTGATACCACGGTTCATGATGCCAGGTTCACGCGAACCTCTGCGAAGCAGAGGTGAAGCGCTGGTTTCAGAATATTCTGGAAAAATTTCGTACTAGTCATAGTCTATACGTTAGTCAGTACATACTCCCATATGGAAATATTCAAAAAATCGAGATTTACCTCGAATTCATCGATTTTTGCAAATCCACAGTTTTTTCAGTTTTGAAAACCTTCGCATTGTAGTGTAATACATGGGTTTCTATGAGGCATTTTGATTCACAAGTTGCTATGCAAGTCTAGCCAAAGTTTGCTTTCTACTGAAAGCTCTGCTTACAAATTTAATTTGATGCAAATTCATAGCTTTTTTGAAAAGCGAAGGCCCACACATTACTCGGATTTTAGATGAATTGAAAGTAATTTAGATGTAGAAGTTAATAAGGCATTGAAGTGCAACGAAATGGAATAGAATAGAATATCCACATGATCGACATTGCAGGGTTAGATCAGGGTAGTTAGATATCGACCACTTGGTGGAAATGAGTTTGCGAGAGTGGGTAAATAGGTGAGGCAAGTTTGAAAAGGTTTGCTGAAGCACTTTTGTATGAAGTGAATGGATTCATTAATGCGATATCTTATTGCACCGCATAGAATTTCATTTTATGCGCACGAAAAAAAACATCTTGCGGAGACTTTCGTTGATATCACATTCCAGGATTCATGTCATCCCCTATGGCAGTTCTTGACTCCAAACAATGGGAGGCAAAGATTTTAGCGAAGGTTATTAGGAATTTACGATGGCTAACGATTTCGCAATCAGCAAGTATACGTGTGATTATGCATTAAGCTTAGCTGTAGCTTGCAGCGAGAGTGAGTGGCATCCGAAAACAAAAAAAGCAAGGCGGTCGCATTGAACTACTCTAAGAGACCACAAGATCTTAGCGCATTTTCCTGCGCAGATGAAGCCATATGATCCTGACGACACGGTCAATTACCCAGCTACTTTCAATCACTGATCAACATTATTGTCTCTCAAAGCATTATCACAGTAATTTGTTTCCGTTTGCTTCAATAAGCATTTTTCATTGCATTGCCATTATGAGAAATCTGAACCTGTTTTTCACAGCAGAGTTGTACATTACCACTCATGGTCAAAGACGTCTTGATGCCTAACAAAATACAATTTTTTTTCACTCACGTGTTACGTGTTTTGATAGCATAGAATGTTTCAAGATATTGAGCGATTGATTCGCATTCATGCAGCAGAACCCAGTAAGTGGTGGAATTTTCTCAAAAAAATATTAAGTTGGTCTAAAAGTTCTTGCGCATCATTTTCAAAAAGTCATAACTTCCTTGCCACTCGATGGAATTCGTAGAAATTATACACATTCGAAAGTAAGATGTATCCTCTTTACAGCAGTGCTTCCGATGTGAATTAGTTTCAGAAACTTTGAGAGATACAAGCAGTTGAAGAGAATCAGTCAAGATTGGCATTTTTCGAGCTGAGTCACAAAAAATTCTGGAAGTGTTTCCATTTGATAGAGAAAATTATGCCCATTACAGTGGTTCCTTTCCCATTTATTGAAACGAAAAAGATCGAGAGCTAGAAGCAAATAAAGAGAATTCCTTCAATTTTGCAATTTTTGAGCATGCTCAAAAAAGCCTAAAAATCACAGAAAAGACGGGAAAGTCATGAACATGGATTTTGTAACCATCTCTTTTTAGCTGATAAGAATCGTGCTAATCGAGAGCGATTTTGATTTTCGTGAAAAACGCAGGCTCGAAAACCCGAAAAAATCACGAAAAACAAAATTGCTCTCGATTGGCACAATTTTTGCTCAGCTAGAAAGACAAGGTCACAAAACCCATGTTCATGACTTTCCCGTCTTTTCTGTGACGTTTTTAGATTTTTTGAGCATGCTCAAATATTGCAGAAGTGAAGGAATTCTCTTTATTTGCTCCTAACTCTCGATCATTTTCGTTTCAATTAACGGGAAAGGCACCACTGTAATGAGCATAATTTTCTCTATCAAAAGATACCTCCAGAATTTTACGTGACTCAACCCGAAAAATGCCAATCTTGACTGATTTTCTTCAACTGCTTGAACTTTCGAAGTTTTTCAAGCTATTCACGAAGGACTAAATGCTGTAAAATGCATGGATTGCTCTTTCGAATATGTATAATTTCAACGAATTCCATCGAGAGGCAAGGAAGTTATGATTTTTTAAAAATGATGCGCAAGAACTTTTGGACCAATCTAATACATGCGATCCAGTCAGTTAACTAGTGCATGAATATCTACAAAATATTTGTGACCTAGAGATAACTCCAGTTTTGCTCAAACAAAGACATTTTAAAGTGAGCAGAATAAAAACTTACAACGGAGTTACTAAATGAGCTAAAACTTATAGTCGGAATACTTACAATTTACAATTCGCACACAGCCAAAGCTTTGTAAATTAGCAGATTCCGATGCCAAGAATCCCAAATCATATATTTGATAGAGAAGAAGCAAAAAAGGTATTAATTCGGGATCATAACGAACAGGTCTTACCGTTTGCGGTCATAATACTCAAGAATATAGGTTTTATAGGTGTGATTTTGCGATCTGTAGAATATCAATTTTAACGAGTTATCGGTTTCGCAATTTCATATTCTATGAAACAAACAACGAATAAAATTGTTGATTTTTCAAGTACAATTTACTTTCGGCTCTCCCAAAAATCCAATTTCTTCCCATAAAATAGGGACTTCACCCGCGCAACTGCAAGCTCTGCCCACTCAGAAGCCAAGAACTTGTCAGGGTTCACTTTGAAATTTTTATGAGCCAAAGCAAAACCGTGAAAGCATTAGCCAAGGCTCATCCCACTTCAATCAGATAATTATTGAAAGTCCGCACCTTCACTGACTGCCCTAGCACCTCTTCTGTTAGCAAATACGCGAAAATCTCTTTGGGGTCCGAGGCGCTGATGCCAAACATCCACTTTAGGGAGCTTGAAAATGATGGTAACGGGGTTTTGGCCCTTCTTTTGAATGTGGACGAGTGGTACAGTTTACGCTAACGTTAGAAACGCAGAGTCGGTGCCAGACCCTTCCAGTTACAATATCGTGGCATGCCGCCTCCAACGGTGGATGGAAATCGCAAGCTCGTCTGAGCGCATGCAGGAAGGGCTTGCGCGCAAGGATTTTCGCAATTTTTGCTGCAGGCAGGGCAACTGTGCGACGTAGATTGCTCTGTTTTTCAAAATTGAGAGAGGGGGAAAGCGACTTAGCGTATCATAATTCCGAGCTGTTCAATTTTGCCGATCCGCCGCCTTTTAGTTCCGCCCACTTGCAGACAAACCACCCCTATTTCAACTCGTTTACGTTGCCACAGTACATTATGATGAAAATTTGGGAAATAAACAAACGTTAGTAGTTAAGCAGAGTTGCTGTTTATCACAATAAATTTCTCTGACTCCGCCTATACTTTCTCCACATTTTAACCATATGCGTTCAATAAATTAAAAGAATGAGGAAAGTAAGGAAGGGAAGAAGAAGAAAAGGGGTTAAGTAAAGAATTTTCTGGTACTCAAAAATAAACTTTATCTGAGCTTGCGCTAAGTGACTTAATGGGGCCATGCCACAGGGAATGGAGGAACGGCAATGTGGAAGCCATGCTTCCATCTTAGGTACAAATATAAATTGAAGGGTGACTTACCCATTTCAACTGGCATATAGAAAATTTATATTTAAATTTCATTCATGCAACATATCTTTCTCATAAACACTTCTTCACAACGGCCAATACACCTTCAGTCACAACGGTTTCTATATTAAGATATATGATAGCTGTCCAAACTAACAAGGGAAGCGTGTTTTGTTGAATTGGCCTCAGATGAAACTCGCACTGCCAGCATGAAACGGTGACTCTAATCTGTCTTCTTTATCTGCTGAACACTTTTGTGGACAAAGTTATAAGCCATCAAAACCATTAATTTGCTATGAAATCTGTGCGGTGAAGGGCAAATTTAGCCGTACAGAGCCATGTTTGGCTTAATGCTAAACTAAAATATGCAGTTGCATGCTTCATACGGCCCATATCTAAAAATGAGCCCGAAAGGCAATATTGTGTCCAGTTTTGCAGTGTTGATGCAGTCTCAATGTATGACTTTTTCGCATTAAAAGCTGCTCACAAATTCGATTCGCCTATAGATGCGTTCAGCAGATACAAGACGATTTGAAGTCAGCGTTCTATTCTGCATCGAATGGCTTGGAGCCTGTCTGGAATGGGCACTCTGACTTTTCAAAGTTCCCTTGCGAACTTTCTTCCATTGTTAGTCGCCGCATACTTTATTATGATGACTTATGCAACCTCACTAAGCCTGTACACATATAGCATGCAACCTCACTAAGCCTGTATATAGCCAACTGTCAGTATTAATATCTGCAATTTTCGTCGTATTTTCAAGGAGCAAATTTTCCAATGAGTGAGAGGACGTTTTTCCGTGAAATGGTGAAAGAGAAGGACTCTCATGTAAGTGGACCAAACAAACTTTAAGCTAAAACGCGTCATTCTATAGGAATTGATAGTTAGTCGAGATTACTGGGGCCCTGTGTTTCATAGATTGAAATATTAGAATGAAGGAACTGCGCTCACTTTGAAGTTTGCTGGATTGGTAAGGATTCTTGCCACGCAATTGATTCGAACCACTCGATGGAAGACAGCCTCCTTTCGCGAAGAATGAACAAATGATCCACACTTCAAATCACAATGGTAAGAAAGTTGTTTTGTATATGGAATAAAAGAGAAGTTCGCCTGCTTAACAAGTCAGAGTCTTTTACTTGTCTTTGGTGAATGACGCTGACTCTAAATCTGTCTTCCTTATCTGCAGAGCGCTTTTGTGGACGAAATTATAACCCGTCAGAGGCCATTATTTTGCCAAGAAATTGCGTGTGTAAACGGCAAACTTGGCCGTACAGAGCCATACCCGGCTCAGTGCTAGATCAAAACATGCAGCTAGGTCAATTCATATGGCCAGTACCTAAGGGTGAGCGAAAAGGGCAATAATGTGCCTAATCTCGCAATTTTTGTGTACGATTTTTTTCGCACTGAGGCTGATCATAACTTCGCTTACAATGGCGCTCTGCAGATACGGAAGACAGATTTGAAATCAGCATTTTATGCTGCATGGAATGGTAAGCAGCTTGTATAGATTGGCCACTTCGACTTCTGACCATTCCCTTGTTAACCAAAAGTCACCAATTTTACCTGGAAAGGCCTCAGAAACAAGTGGATGTTTACAGTTTTTTTGTGATGTTCAGCGTAGCGCGTTGTGTTTCAAAGTCATCTCAATGCAGGTACACAGGGAGATACGGATAACGGGATCAGTATAGAGAGAGAATTTACTATCACACAGGCATGCGATGGAAGCCGATTTTCTCCTGTCTTTTTTTTCTGGTAATGGATGGCCACCCTCTCTTTTTGTTGCCTGATAAACATTTCTCACTAACCGAAAATAATAGGACACAGGTTCAACCAATCAGAAGAAGCAATTTTAGGCAGTTTACTTTTAGGAGGTTGTCATTAACAACAACAAGCACCAAAAGGCCATTACCGCTTGGACGCCACTTACGCTCTCAATACTCCATAATTTCAAAAGAATAATGCTCTTGATCGCTTTAAGAATTCTAATAGAAAGGCCCTATTTAGGGCCAATAGCTTTGACTCTCCCCCCTCCCCCCTCCCCAGGCCACAAACATGGTGAATGCAACTGCACAAATCAAACAAATGTGATTATGTCGAGAAACTCGACCGATAATTTCTATATTTTCTCTATAATTCTGGTTTGATTATTGATTTTTGATTGCCTTTGAGCTGAGTGCGCGGCAAGCCCTTTATTTGTACGGCTGCAGCTGCGCCAAGGAACAAGTAAAAAGAAAGGGGCCGCCGCAGCTGGCGGCCTCCTCCTCGTTCTTGACTCAAGCGTTATTGGGTTATCATTGCTTTATCTCATTTGATGGTGTCTTATTAGGTTGGCACATAAGTTTTGCAACTTTTTATTATAACTCGTGTGTTTTGCGATGTGGCGCTTCCATTTTCTGGTATTATGATGAGTATCGTGTTAACAGCGAAAGCAACCATTCCTGCCGTATTCCAACATCACGTTCGAGAGTTACGGTAAGGCAATTTTTGAATGGGAAAGAAAAAGGAATTGACACGGATTAGGGTGAAACTTGGTCTAAGGGGGTTATTCGACATCCTGATAACGAAAATGATATTCATTTTGCTTGAAAAAATTATTTTGCTACAAAAAAGTTGACTTACAAAAAATCACTAGGCTAATTTTTGACTCTGACAACAGTTGAATATGATATTCGTATTCAGCATGTCAAGTTATCCCATCGTGCAAAGTTTCGCCAATATTCGACTATTCTGACTCTCTAGCATTGATGAATTATCCAAGCTACTTTGACGCATTTGACTTGTTTGAGTTTATGAAATCGCCAGATTTCCATTCAACAATGAATTACAATTGTTTTTTCGCTGGGTTCAGTAGCCACCCTCTGAGAATATTTTGCCCACAGTTCCGGTTGAATTTGGTTGACTTACTTTCGTAGGTCTTCATCTTTGCTAAAAAAAACCATAAAACCTCAATTTTGACTGCTTTGAGGAGAATACGCAGATCTTTTCCATTTTGCCACAAAAAATCAAACGGTTTGCGCAGATTTATAGCGCACTTCCGAGTCTACATAATATCAAAATTTGATTGCGCCTCATTCATAGAGAAAGAAGTAATGGACAAGGTTGCAAAACTTATGTGCCAACCTATTATATTCACTTTCAATCTTAGTGCCTTTATTTGCTTTCAGTTCAGGTAGACCAAAACATATCAAGAATTTTATCCCTAACGTTTTGCCATAATCAGAATCTCATGTTAAGCTGGTATTATAGCCCGCTTGCAATATCGTTTATTTGAATTTTATATTTGTTAATAAAGGTTTAATTACCCAAGTTTGAGATATCCTCAACGTGCACAACTCCGTTCCTCTAAAGACCCGCGTGACAGTTGATGTTTTGGTGACATTGTCAAGTGGTATTCGGCGATTATAGTACTGACTATATAATCCAGCCTCAATTCATTACAGATTACCAGTTGCATGTTTGAGAGCGAAATCATTTGAACTTGCTGTGCTCTGATAAAGAATTCTGCCCTGCCAAACTGTAAAGTACTCAGTCATGCAGTTTATCGCTGGAAATTGAAATTTCAAGTGCTGAAACAGCGAAAAGGGAAGAGTGGCGCAGTGGTATGAGATGCCGTTATGACTAAGTAGTCCGATCCCGTCCCTAGGCCAAGCAAGCCTCTATTACCCGAAAGGTAAGTATTTGTGCAATCAGGGAGGAAAAAGCACGGACTTTAGAATCGGTTGGCCCTCGCACAAGTCACTGTAAAAAGCCTGCACGCCTTTAGTTGCTTCTTCGACTATGAAGCAGAAAGTGTTCGGCGTAAGCCCGCAGAAGGTACTAAAGGCTCCGAATCCTTTAACCTTTATCTTTTTTGACGAAAAATTACGTGGAACTGCAACTAGTCTTGAGCAGAGGTGCGATAGTTGGAGCCGAGTCTCCGCCTACCTTCACTTTTGAGCTGGTACCGGGTGACCACTTTCACTTTTGGGTTTGAAAAAAAATTTTTGCTGAAGATTAAAAGAAGGAAAATGAGCAAAAGAAACGAAAAAAAAAGTATTGAGAGCATATATCCATGTAGTAGGTCGATCTAGGCAGTAACCGCAGAGAACCAGTATTTCGAGCGACAAAGTAGCGAAAAATCATGCGAAATTTCCACTGTTATAAATCTGGTGGTCGAAGATGTCAGCAATTGCAACTTTATAGGTTTTGAAGAGCAAGTGTTGTTCTACCAGATAGTGAAAGAATCGAGTCGATTTGAGCAGTGACCGCCGAGAACGAGAATTTTAAAAAATTAAGCGATTTTAGGTTGCTTAGTGACAGCTGACGTTCAAACTCCTATAAATCTGGAATGTGAAAATATGCAATGTTGCGACTTCATAGATTTGATTCTTCTCATCAAGAGCTTTCAGATGATATAAAATATGTGGGGGATTCGCGCCTTTCACGGCATATGCCCGGGGGTGGAGACTTTTCACCCCAAAGTCTCCACTGGCGGTCTCCGGCCAATACATTAACATGGGCGAGGTGGAGACTTTGGGGTGAAAAGTCTCCACCCTGGGTTAGAGCCGCAAAAATCATTGAACCCCCCACATACTATATATCATCTGAAAGCTCTTGATGAGAAGAATCAAACCTATGAAGTCGCAACATGATTCATGCAATTCTGAAGAAGTTATGAGCTGTTGAAGTTCAAAAAGCGGTTTTTTACCTGCTTTTTCAAGACCCTGGATCTCGGCGCTATTTCAATGGATCGGTACGGCTAAGGCATACTCCGGTAGAGCAATCCTTACTCCACAAAACCTATAAAGTCGCAACATTGCATATTTTCACATTCCAGATTTATAGGAGTTTAAACGTCAGCTGTCACTAAGCAACCTAAAATCGCTTAATTTTTTAAAATTCTCGCTCTCGGCGAGTACTGCTCAGATCGATCTAATTCTTTCACTGACTGGTAGAACAACACTAGCCCTTCAAAACCTATGAAGTCGCAATTGCTGATATCTTCGACCACCAGATTTATAACAGTGGAAATTTCGCATGATTTTTCGCTATTTTATTATTTGAAATTCTGGTTCTCGGTGGTTACTGCCTGGATCGACCTACTTTATTCGCAGTACGTTATAACAAAATCTACTTAATGAAATACGTAAAGTCTAACTGGGATTTACTTACAAATAGACCATTTGAATAACATAATTATTTCTTTTTATTTTATTTTTATGCCGCTATACTCATCGTATTTGTGGTCCTAAAGAGGGCTGTTAGGTCACACTTGTTGGCCCTCAAGAAGACCGTTGGGTCAGAGTTCTTCAATTATCCGAAGTCCCCCCCCCCCCGGTCGACGTTTTTGAGAGGTGAGTGTCCGGCACTACCACCTTCACTTTTGGCCGGCCAGTGGTAGCTGGAACCACCTTCACTTTTCAGGGGCCCGGCTCCAGCTATCGCACCTCTGGTCTTGAGTCTCGTTTGTGAAAAGGTTAGTTATGCGTTTTATTGGTTCAAACAGGACAGTATTACCAACTAGTGAAAAAATAAAGTTCAAATAATCTAGAGTCCAGATCCCCATCGCGAATACTCAGAAATTCAGAACGGGAAACTGTGCTGAAGCGATAACGCGAACCTTCTTCTCTAAGGTCGGGCTAGACTTCGCTGCGTAGTGACGTCGCGGCGAACACTAAAAACGTATCGTACGCAGTGTAATTCGTTAGCAAAGTAGCGGACGACTCTTATTAAATGCAACGTTTTCCTCTCTTACTAAAAGTCTTCGGTTGGAAACCTGTATTTTCGTGATCAGCGTGTATTAGACGTCCGGAAATTTATGTCCGTTTTGAATTTCAATCGCAATAAGTCATGAACTTCTTTTTTCTAAATAGGTTTCAAAGGACCGTTCGATAGAGCAAAGCAAGCTCTACAAGATGCGATGTTGATTTTGCAACAGCTTTCATCCATCTCGAGTTCAAGCCGATAATCAAAAGATTTCGACTGTCCGAAATAGCGAGAAAAATTGTAATTTAGTACATAGGAATCCTACAGAAATTCTAATTGGCTCACGTATGACAAATTCAAATAGCTTGGACCACCTGACTAGGGAAAGCTACAGGGTGTTTGAAAAGTTCGTGTCCTTAAGCACTTCAACTGCGAATGCTAACTCGATTTTTGCTATGTGTGTTCGCTAAACCTAGAAACCACTGAGTCAACAAAGAAAAATATTTTTTGCCCTAAAAAATTCCGAAGTAGACAATTTTTTCAGCTTCCTTGAAGAGTGCGTTATCTGTTTGGTTCTTTTTTTTTTTCAACCCCGAAAAAGAAAAACAGCTTTTCGTTTTTTTTACTACAAATAGTCCTAGAGTTACACTTTCTTCTTATAACAAAAGTCCTTCAGTAGCTTACTAACAAAGATTTTTTCATGTGCTGAATCACAGCAGACAGTCGCGGCACCGGTTTGCGTGGAAATTTTTTTTAGTTTAAAAAAATTTGGAGGTCTTATTTCAACATGTATTTGTATTTGAAAACAAGTACAACTCTCTGACCTTCGTTGTACTTGATTTCAAAAATTTTGCACGCTTGTAAAGGTTTTAAAGATAAAATTTTAAAAATTTCGGTGCAGTGCTTTGTTGACGAAAAATCCTGAAACTCGATTTCTTTATTTCAAGGCACTGTATTTCAAAAACGAACTTATTTCTACGAAAATTAAAATCACATGTAAGACACCTTAAAGAAAGAGCTTTCAGAATGTACACCTAGTTTTCTGTGAATCATGTTTCCTTCTTTGTAACAAGCGTTTCAAGAAAAGTGGTTTGGAAAGCTATATTGATGTGTTTCAATCTAATTAAAAAAACTAAAAACCAAAAGGAAAGCTAATTTCACTGAATTAATGGTTTCTAGGCCTAATGAGCATAATAGAACAAAAAGCGCGTCAAAATTTGAACTGGAAGTACTTGAGGACACGAACTTTTCAAACACCCTGTATATTTGGTATTCCTCGAGAATTAAATTTTGTAAAGAGCTGAAACTTGCGCTTGTACCGAAGTTTGTAGTGTACAACCACTTATGTGGGGACAGCACAGCATCACTTTGGCAATTTTCTTGATATCTAACGAAGGAAAAAATACGGCAACGGCGTATATAGATGTTCTAACAGGTAGTGTTTACGTGAGCAAATTAGAGTTTTTGTAAGCTTTTTATTAAACGCATTATGATTTTTCTCGATTTTTCGGGCAGTTGAGTATTTTTAGTTTCTGGCTCGAAACTCAAGGTGGATGAGAGCTGTTGCAAAATCAACATCGCACCTTGTAGAGCTTGCTTTGCTCTATCGAATGGTACTTTGCAGTTTATTTGAAAATGAGAAGTGTATGACTTATTGCGATTAAAATCAAAACGGACATTAATTTCCGAGCAGCTCAATAGATTGAAGATATTCCATGTTCAACCCATCCATAAATCTTGGCATATGGTCAAATTTGATGTTGCTGTAGCCGGAACCAGGATTGTTAAACCGTTTATTCGGCTAAAGTTTCGGTTTAGTCGCCTTCATCAGACTCTATAAAGCATAGAACATTTAGATTTACCCCATAAAACATCTCAACCATCGCAGGAAAAGATTTGAGAATTAGATTAAACTTCTGTCTAGCCTAAAACATAGCTCATTAGCCGATAAGATTTGCTAGAGACCACTACCAGCTGATGTGCGCTCTGCGATGAATGAGGTCGGTCCACGGGAGTTGAGAGCAAAATTTGCATAAATCCAGGAACGGAGCGAGCTCACTGATCAAGGCGATGCATTCTTTTCCTTCTTCTTCTTTATCTTCACCATTGTCCCGCAGAGGCAGGGTCGGCGGTGGTGCATTTTTGCTTCCAGTTGACTCGATCAGCTGCTTCTTGTCGTTTGAGCTTCGCAATATGCAGGTCGTTTCGAATGGTGTCCAACCAGCGTTGCTTTGGCCGGCCACGTGGTCTCTTCTCCTGTAGATCTAGACGAAGTGCTGCTTTAACTACTGCATTATCTTCACTTCGTAAAACGTAACCATACCATCGTAATCTGGCACCTCGCATCTTATCTGCGATAGGTGCAACTCCGAAAATGTGTCGTACATCGTTGTTCGTGACGCAGTTTCTTCTCGTTAGGCCAAGTATCCATCTTATCATTCGCGTCTCCATCGTGCTCAGGATCTGCTCGTGTTTCCTGGTTGCTGGCCAACATTCGGCTCCGTACAGTGCGACTCTTACCACAGTCCGATACACTTTCGACGGGTGCGTATCGTTACGTGCGGACTGCCCATTGGAAAACGTCGCGCGCGACAGGCTGCCAGTGACCGCACTCAGGAAATTCGGCTAGCATGATTCTCAGCACACACTTTCTCAATCTCTCATCCTTTGTTGAGGTTCACAGACTATTCCCATATTAGTTTTGCTTAATTATTTGAAGTTACCCCACAAAACCTGTAAAATTAGCACTTTGGAGGACAAAAAAGACATAAACTGTTGAATGTAAAAGACTAACAGTATAGAAGAAGCATTGATGATCTAGGTGTATAGATTTGACAAGTTTGCTGCACTACTTCTCCCCGCGCGCTGCCGCGTTGCGACGTTTTCCAATGGGCAGCCCGCACGTAACGAGCGCCCCCCACTTTCGACTTGAGATACAACGGAATTCGTCGGTCGCAGAGTACTCCTGTTACTTGTCGCCATTATAGCCACGCCGCGTTCGTCCTAACACGAGCATCAGTGATCGTGTGCAATCCGACGTCACTCGGGAGCCCAGGTATTTGAGTATCGTGACCTTCTTCAGCGGCTGCCCATCGATGCTGATGGTAGTACCATCGGTTTGTTCTCCGCATTCCAGGTACTCGGTCTTTGCTACGTTCAAGCGCAGCCCATATTCCGCTAATCGTGTCTTCCATCTCTTCAGTCGCCTCTTCAAGCTCTTGTCTCGATCCGCTTACTAGCTCGACGTCGTCTGCATAAAGGAGCGTCCACGGATGCGGCAGCTTAATGTCCTTGGTCACCGTGTCCATGCACGGTACAAAGAGAAGCGGTGATAGCGCCGATCCTTGATGTACTCCGACTTGGATTGGAAATGGCGTTGACGTTCCCACTGCACAGCGTATGGCGCCCGTCGTGTTCGTACAGAGGGTTTGATCCAACGAACGTACTCTTCTGGGACGTCGTGTGATCTCAGCGCATACCAGATCAGCCCGTGTGGTATCCGATCAAATGCCTTTTCTAAATTCAGGAATGCGAAATGAATCGGAATCCGTTTCTCCAAATGCCTTTCCATTAGCAATCGTACTGCGTGGATGGCTTTGATGGTGCCAGATCCTTTTACAAAGCCGCACTGATTCGGGGTGACCTCCACTATACTTCGAATGCGCGTCGATGAGTCGTTCGAAGATCTTCATCGTGTGGCATAGCAACCGTATTGGTCGATATGTTGAACAGTCGCTGACGTCGCCCTTCTCCTTCCAGATAGGGGCTGTAACACTCGTAGTCCAGATTCATGGCAACTGTCCGTCGACGATAATGCGGTTAAAGAGCGATGTGAGATATGCCGCTCCACGCTGCCCCATCATCTTCCACACTTCAGCAGGTATGTCGTCGGGTCCCGCGGCTTTTCCGCTGGACATCTTCCTCAGTACCTGCACAACTTCTGCCTCCTCGATCCGAGATACCGGTCCAAATGTGGGGGCTCCTTGCGGTACTAACGGGTGCGGGAACTCCTCATTAAATAGACCTTTGTAGTATTCACACCGCTTGAGCATTGCCCTCGGCTTCGTCAGGAGGTCGCTCTCTGCGTCCTCAATGGGCATGACGTGGTCGATGTCCTGCTTCGCTCGATGTCATGCAGCGGCCAGTTGGTAGACCATGTTAGCTCCAGCAGGTCCTTCGCTTCCTTTGCTTCGGCTACCGCGTGCATCGCCTTCGAGTTCTGTTCTCGATATCGACGGAGGTGCTTATCTGAGCGTGAGCGCTGCCAGGCTTTGAATGCTTCTTTCTTCTCCTTGATCACTTACTGGACTGACTCAGACCACCACCAGATCTGCTTGTCTACAAACCGGCGTCCTGGCTTGGTGGTTCCCAAGATTTGGCCCTCGATCGTATCTGCGAAGTAATCCGATTCCACTGCTCTTCAATCGACTATCTATCATCGGTCGACACCCTCAAATCGTTAAAAGCATCTCTGACTTGCTGGCGATGTTCGGGAAGCTTCCACCATTTGATCCTCTTTGTGGTCGTCCTTTTGGCTCGTGATTGTAAGTGGATGTCCAGTCGAAGATCCAATACGAGCAATTGGTGTTGTGGCGCAAATGCATGTGTCGCCGTGGTTATAACCTTCGCGTTCATCGCCATCAGCAAATGGCATCGGCGCAGCATCCGGTAGTCGATCTGAGTTGAGCGGTTTCCACTCGCGTACGTAATCAACTGTGACTCCCGCTTCTTGGAAAATGTGTTCGCTATAGCCAAGTCGTGTGCTTCTGCGGCTTCCAGGATGCGTTCTCCATCCTCATTACTCTGACCTATCCATTTCCACTATGGTCGCTTGAATCCATCGTGTTCGTGGCCAACGTGCCCATTAAGATCGCCTCCTACGAAGATGTAGTCTGCGGCGTCAAATGTCCTTAGCAGGATGTCGAAGTCCCTTCAAAACACGTCCTTCTCGGCTTCGCTACATGCGGATTGCGGGCATAACACGAGACTATTCGTAGCGTGGCATCATCTGCTTCGATCTTCATCGCCATCAATCTATCTGAAATGCGCGTCACTTCGGTCACTAATGCGGTATCTACCGCTGACGATGATCGCGACTCCATTCTGGCGGCTGCTATCTCCCGTGTAGTATAAGCGATATCCCTCGCCGATGTCCTTAGCCTGCCTCCCTTTCCAATTCGTTTCCTGTACACATGCGATGTCGATGTGTCGCTCCTTCAGCCTATCACATAGCTCCCGGCTGCGGCTCGTCAGCGTTCCTATTTTTATCGTCGCTAGTCGGATTTCCTGGACTCGCTTTTTTGGCCTGCCTCGTCCGGGGTCAGGTAGCCCTAGCTCACTTGATCCCCGTTGCCAGCCGGCACCGCGGGGAGGTGACGATGGGACTTTGCTGGCCCAAGGCGATGCATTCGTCGTTTCAATTCATTTTTGGATTTCTGGATGAAATCCAGCACGCTCTATTCATACAATAATTTTCAATGCACTACTGGGCCGGTAGTAATCCCCCCGACCTGGCGGCAGGTCTCGTCGGCAGGTTGCTGGCACCTTTCCGCGAGGTGGCCAGAAACTAAGAACCGAAATTTAGGCCGTCCCAGGCCTTTTTTCAAAACATTTTCTCGATAAAGTTGCCGTCTCGACTCTGTAGAAAACTTCATAAAAATCTGCGGCTCCAGAACTCCTCCTTTAGTAAAATATCTGGAATATCAGGAGGAGCTGCCGGCAACTTCGCGATGTCAGTTGCCGGCAACCTGCCGGCAGGTTGCCGGAATCCGCGAGATGGCAGCTGCCGGCAGGTCAGAGAGCACGGGAAATAGCGTGCTCTTTTGAGAGAGCGAGCTGCCGGCATCTCGACGTGCCCCTACCACGTCGAGGTGGTGGCACCTTTGCCGACGGCGTCTGCGAGTTTGCGAATTGCGGCGATATCACACAATTTACGTCAGGCGAAAATGTCAAAAATTCTACTTTTCATGAAAAAACTATCATTTTTCTCATTATATGGGTTTTTCTTTAAAATGACGATATTCTTACAGAGAAAAAATCCACTAATGCCTTAGAATCATATAGAACACGAACTGTTTTGGCAATCCCTTATAAATCTCAGTTTGCACCGATTTCGCTCCTCTCTCGCTCATATCAATCAGCTGTTCTTTCAGGTCAAAGTCTCTCACGCAATGTATCGATCCCTTTTATAGGCAGCCATTCACCAGTGCGTTCCTCCTATTGCTGGTGCAAAAGGCAATGGCTGACCGAATGGTCGAATGGTTAACGTGGTGGCACTTCAAGCTAACGCACATAGGTTCGACCGCGCGCAAGGTAGCATTTTGCGGCTGTCTGCGTCATCAAAACTTAATGTGCGAAATGATTGCGTGCCAAGGTTACATAGGATTACTGAAACCTACAATCACTCCGCGAGCTGCCGGCGGAGTTGGCATCTTTCCGCGATGTGTGCCAACTTGCCGGCATCTATGATGCCACCAGGTAGGGTAGATTACTATGGGCCCAGATTCGTCTGCGCCGACACCTCTTTCCCTCAATAGTATGCTAACTGAGATATCGTTCCGCGTTTTGGTGACAGCTCACGGTGGGTGCCCAAAGGGGTCGACATTCGGATCTTCGTGCCCTCCAAGTGCTCCTTAATTCTGACGCATGGCGACGTTCCTTTCTCTCCTATGCATTCCCTTTTGCAGCGCTTAGGTGATGAGATAGATAGTTCTTGAGCGCAAACTATCTCCAGGACTGTTTGTTCGCAAATGAAACAATACTCGCCGTCGCATGCTCTATTGTGTGCTCTGTTTCGCATTAAGCGCTGTTTCAAGTTGGAAGAAGGAATCTCTAAAATTCTCAACGAGTTCTGCATGCCCGATTTTCGCACGCGCTGATATCTTTGCTCTTCTCGTCTGAAATGAAAGGAAGAAAGAGTCTGATCTGATTGCCTTTACTTATCTGATATATGTCTGACAACTGTTCAGAGTATATGACGTGGTCTGAAGTTTGAAAATCGCTAAGACTCTCCCCAACACTTGATCCTTGTAATACTTTTTTTCACTATAGTAGAGAAAAGGTACTCCAAACACAGTTTAGAGCTCATGCGCAGGTGTTTTAGCTCGACGTTCCAAAGCTACGGCTTGTCAATAAATCATTGTAATACATGAATACCATTTAAATCAACTGGCTTGGCATCGGCAAAGGCGGGGATTCGTGACCTAATTAAGCCTAGGTAATGATCAGAAAGCACTAGCGCGAGAGAGATGCAGGCGCGTGCGGGCGCAAGCGGCCTCAATTAGATCACAAAACCCCGCCTTAATGGTGCCAAGCCAGTTGAATCAAAGCTTACTTATGTTGATGCTATTTTCAGCACTACGTTGGCAAGCCAATGTTTCAACAAACTTCGTACTTGCGATCAGCTTCACACTAACCCTGTCTCACTCTCGTGTCCCCGACCCCAACGAAGTCGAATTGCATGGGCGCCTCGCTCGAACTCTGTACTGCATTCGTGAACTTGTTCTTTGATCATTTTTCCCCAGGCTTAGGCGCAAACTCCAAAGCTGCTCAGGATTTGAAAACTTTCAAGTAAACACGTTTGCATGGCTGTGCGCGAAACCAAACGAAGCAGTTGCGGGACGAAGCAGTTGCCGCTGGTCTATTTTGATACTACTTCAATGCGATGCAATGTGAGAATCACCTGAGATGTACCACAAACGGATATATACTGTAGAAATTAAAAGTGTCGCGCATCCTGTTCGGAGCTGTTTAAAGAGCAGAGAGTGTTAGAGAAGCAGTCGTATTTTGCCTGACGTATTGCGTCAGTTGGAACAAGTCCTATTTTGATGTATTAGGTTGGCCCGAAAGTTCTTTCGCACCATTTTCAAAAATTCATAACTTCTGATTTTTCCAACCGATTTGACTGCCTTTATTTTTGTATGAAGAAGCAGGTCATGCTCTTTATGAGGACATCTTATATGCTTGCTAATGGTCATCTGTTGCATAGAAAGGAGCAAATTGGTCAAAATTCGAATTTTTCGTGTAGGGTCATAAAAAATCGGGAATTTGCAACAAAAATCGGAGCAGTTAGTATTATAGGTTCTGATACCTGCTCTTTCTAACAAAAGTTTGCGCTGATTGAGCGTCTCTATGAAAAGTTACGATTTTTTTGCAAAATGCCAAAATAAATCAAATTCGCCCTTTTCTATTGCTTGCTCGAAAATCATAACTTTTTAAAGAGACGCTCACGATTTTTTATGACCCTACACAAAAAATTTAAATTTTGACCAATTTACCTATCGCTCCTTTCTAAGCAACAGATGATCATTAGCAAGCATATAAGATGTCCTCATAAAGAGCATGAATTGCTCTTCAATACAAAAATAAAAGCAGTTTAATCGGTTGGAAAGATCAGAAGTTAGGAATTTTTGAATTTGGTGCGAAAGAACTTTCGGGCCAACCTAATATCATTCAATAATTATAGTCAGGACATCAGTTACCATATCGCGACGACCATCTGACCAAAATTCCAAGGACTTGTTTAGATACCTGGATGCAAATCAAGGGTCATTAAAAGCTCGCTTACTCAAATGAGGAACTGAGGAAACTTTACTGAGTGAGAAAGAAAAAGCGGGCGTACCGGCAGTTTTTTTCAACAGCTGTAGCTTTTTCAGTATTGATAGTGAGGTTTCTGCTTTTCAAACAACATCAAGCACTTTCAGAAAGACAACACACTGCCAAAAACTTCCATTGAGCCTAAAAACTCTGCGAATTTGAAAAAAACTCAAAGCAACAGCGACTACTACATATGATGGCCTACCGCAAACATTTACCGAAAATGCACTGATGCTCTTGCTTTTCCTTGACACTCAATTACAATGCTCCCTAGAACTGAAGCAAGTGCCTGGGGTGTGGGAGGAAGCATAAGTGACAGTCATGCCTAAGAGCAAACAAGTCAGTGTTGTGTCCAGCCTTCATATCAGTACAGCCCCCCATCTGGCAAAGTGCTTGAAAAGATTGTTAAAGAGATGCTGTTTGAGCTTTTATTTTTTTTACAAAAACCAAATCATCCCATGGCTCAACACGGTTTCGTCCCAACAGATTCTACCGCTGTTTTACTTCGCGATGCAGTTTTTGATTGGAGTGCTGCCTTGAATTGCGGTAAATCTATGGACAACCTATTTTTCAATCTGTCTAAAGTTTATGACAAGGTCAATCACTCAAGTTCACATTGAAAACTTGATAATCACATGCCCACAATTATTCTCTCTTTTTACATCGGTGGCCTTTCATATGCAATTGCCTGATTGATTCATCTGTTAGCGCTATATGCTCATACTGGACTTTGAGCCATGCACATTGTTCGTCTAAAGAAAGGATCCTTAGATCAAATGCGAAAATCATGATTGGTGCCCTACATGCCCATGCGCTTTATCTTTTGACATTTTCTTGGAGGTTTTCGATGATGATTCTGCTTGTAATAGCCGTTCGAAAAATCGAAGATCCAATCTTTCTTCATTAAGGCCCTCCTTCATTCATACAGTGTTTTTAGGTAAGGGATTAGGACCTCGGTTGAGAAGTCCTCGCCTTCTGGCGAAGGAGAACGACTTACACTGGTTAATGACTGAAATACCAATCAGTGAAATTACATTCTTTTTCCTCTCTGTTTGCTGCACAAAGGTAGCAGCATTTGTAAAATGAACGATATGTAATTTGTTGAGAGCTTTGTTCAGTACTGAGTGTTTTGCAAGGTGCTCAAAGGTAGTGTCCGGATTAGATGAGGGCTCTGAATTTCACCGTCACGCAAAAGTAGCCGCCGTGACATACCCACCAAGCGGGTACATTTCATGGAACCGAAGGTAAGAAAAATGCCTGGAAGTTCAGAGAGTTACGTCGGAGACCCCGCCCACCGAGGGATTAATAGATAGATTTGAGTGCGCATATCACATACTGTCAACATTTGAAACTTTCAACTTTGCGAACACATACACACACATGTATATATATATATATATATATATATATACATATATATACATATATATATACAGGGTGTCCCAAAAGTATGTATCGAACGTTTGATCGTTAATAACTCTCTTCCCAAGAAGTCTTTTGCCTTGCTTCAGGTACCGTTTTGTAGAGCTGGCTTCAACTTAGATTTGCAGTATAGAACGAATCACTCATTTCTCTTCATTACTGTAGGATTACGGTAGAAACTTCAAGGAGGGTTTTAAGCAATGAAAGGCCATATTTTGCCCCAGAAAGGAAACAAAACAGCCTTAAAACTTTTACACTAGGCTAATTAGAGTTGCTGATTATAACTGTAAAGTTCCCAACTTATTATGATGCTTCATTGAAGAGTTATGCCAGGTAAGAAGTAGCGGCCATTTTTTCAATGTTCCTAAAAAGTGGGATTGCACCGTTTAGAAAGCTTCGTAATCTTGTGAATAGTTAATTATTGAACTCAGCGTCCATAAAAACCCTATTACACAAGTTTTCACGATTTTTTGAAAAATTTTGAAACGGCAGCTCTTTTCACATCAACACCATATGTTTCAAGTTTCTACCGTAATCCTACAGTAATGAAGAGAGATGAATGATTCGTTCTATAGTGCAAATCTAAGTTGAAGCCAGCTCTACAAAACGGTACCTAAAGCAAGGCAAAAGACTTCTTGGGAAGAGAGTTATTAACGATCAAACGTTCGATACATACTTTTGGGACACCCTGTATATATATATATATATATATATATACAGTGTGTCCCAAAAAATGTTATTACTGTTTGATCGTTAATAACTCCCTTGCTTTCAAGTCTTTCGCTGTGCTTCAGGTACCATTTTAGGGCGAGGATAAACTTAGATTTACAGTATCGAGCGAATCATCTAACCCTCCTCGTTAGTGTAGAATTACGGTAGGAAGTTTGACAAGGATTTTAAGCCATTAAAGCCCATTTTCTGCTTTGAAACAGAGCCAAACAAGCCAAAATCTCTTGTACTATGGTAATGAAAGCCGCTGATTTCGGATATGAAATTTTCATTTCATTATGATACTTCTTTTCAAAGTTATCCTAGGTTAAGTGTAATGACTGACTTCCCAGCATGTGTCAAGAATGTTATTACACCGTCAAAAAAGCTGAAAACACTCGCAAAAAATTATGCAATAAAATCGGCGTGCGCGAAAACCCTAGTACACGATTTTTCAGATTTTTTGAAAAAATTTTTGTCAGAGGGCATATTTCATGACGGGTCCACATGCTGGAATTTCCTTCCGTAATTCTACAGTAACGAGGAGACATCTAAGTTTGTCCTCGCTCTACAGAATGGTACCTAAAGCTCGGCGAAAGACTTGAAAGCAAGGGAGTTATTAACGATCAAACAGTGTTAACATTTTTTGGGACAACCTGTATATATATACTAGTAGGTGTACCCGGCGTTGCCCCTCTGTCCTAGGATGAATCCAAGTTTTACTTGGTTATCACTCTTGCTTATAAAATTGCCTGTGATAATCTATATATATATATATATATATATATATATATATATATATATATAAAACTCAAAAATTGTCAGTTTGGAGGGTATGTGCGTTATGGAAACGAGCGCCACTCAACCAATTGAGCTGAAACTTTGCACACACATGTTTTCGACCCTTGCGCAGATGATAGGCTACTTTTTGCGGCGATTCGTTGCGTCCTTCTATCGATTTATTGATTTGTTTACATTTTCCTAAGGAATTGAAGGGTTATCATGTTCAATCAAGCATTTTCCATACTCATGTAAAGGAGGGCGGTGAAGCTCATTTTCACCTCAGGATCACGAGGATGCGGTTTCCAAGCGGATGTCCCAGGGTAAGTCATCCATACCATATAGGGCGGGGGGAGGGGGGGGGGGGGGGGGGGATGGCTCGCAGTGCAGTGAACCATGGCCCGGGCTGGACCGGGAAAGCCAACTAGTTTGTACTCAAATTTTGTCATAAATTGACAGTTGGCTTCGAGAACGTATTTATTGTGAACATGTGATAAGAGGTTATTGTATACAAATGGTATAAGATAAGATATGAATCAAACAGAATGGATTGCCGAGTAATTCAAAGCTCTTGTTTTTTAGTGCAAAAGATATTGACCGTCCTACAATACTTCAACATGAGCCGTGATCGATACTAAGTAGAACAATGAACTTGCCTTCATGTGATATCAAAAATCGCTCAAAATAAGGTCTTTGATACACAACGTTTCGGCTTCCCCCTTGTGGAGCGTATATGTACAGATTCTTAGGTGATCCAACTCTTGAGCAGGCCACATAGAGTTGGCCATGAGAAAAGCACGGGTTTTCTAGATTGACGCCTGCTACCTTCAGGGATTGTCCTTGTGCTTTGTTGATCGTCATGGCAAACGACAGTTTGACTGGAAATTGCAGACGTCTAAATTCGAAAGGCAGCCCAGTCGAATTCAAAGGTATACGCGGAATGGGTACGGTTTCTCCTTGAAATGTACCACTCAAAATGATCGCTTCAATGACGTGGGGCATAAGATCTCTAATGCATAGCCGTGTACCATTACAGAGTTTTGGGGGATTGATGTTACGCAGGAGCATGATCGGAGATCCAATTTTCAACTTCAGTTCGTGGACCGGAAATCCAGGAGGCTCAAGAGAATTGAGGAACTCCACCGGAAAATTAACGGCTTCATCCTGATTAATAACCCTATCAATGGACTTGTATGTGATAGCAGAACCAGGGATACTATCCTGCATGACAGAATTCAGAGAATTTACACACTCATTTCTCGGTGCCAGTATGGCTCGTTCACAGAGCCATGTGCGGTTTTGAATATTGTCGTGTATATCTGGAAATACCTTCTCTATAAGCTCATCAACGGACGGCACTAAATTGCAGAATCCTGGGGGAGTTATTGATTCAGTGATTGGGTCAGGGTAAAGCTTCCCGTCTCCAAGGCGAAGAAGTTGCTGAACGAATTCTCCTGCAGCGCTATCGCCAAGCAGATGTACCCGCATGTTTGTTTTCAGAGTCAACTTTTGCACTTGCGCCCAGAGAACGGAGAACTTAAGGCAAGCGTTCAATTCGTCAGCTGGTGTTCCTTTTGGGATAATGGGTAGTGTTTGACGAAAGTCGCCAGATAGAAGAACTGTTAGGCCTCCCAGAAGTCGATCACTTTCCCTTAAATCTCGCAAAGTGCGGTCCACAGCCTCAAGAGCCTTCTTGTGCGCCATCGTACACTCGTCCCAAATTAACAGTTTCATGCTTGCAGTACTTGTGCCTTCCCAGTACCTCTGCTGATGTTACACACTGGAGCTTCTGAGAGCGTAAAATCAAAGGGAAGCTTTAGAGCCGAATGCGCAGTGCGACCTCCATGCAGTAGTGTAGAAGCGATTCCCGATGAGGCAACTGCAATAGCTATCCCTCCTTGTTTTCGGACCTCTGCAAGCAGCAAGTTTATAAGGAAGGTTTTTCCCGTACCTCCAGGGGCGTCGAGGAAGAACAATCCTCCGATACCGCTAGTAACCGCGTTCATGACTTTATTGTACACTAACATTTGATCTTCCGTCAGCAAGCTCGTGTTATTTTCAACAAATCTCTCGAGGGAGTGTACATCATAGTTTCTTTCTCTCAACACATCATCATTTAATGCGTAGTCCTCTCCACGATTGGGGCTTTCCAAGCCCAGCTCGGATAAAGTCTGACGTGATTGACATGCAATTGTCTTCAATCAGCATCAGAGCTTGATTGAATATTTCTGGAGAAAACTGTAAATGCTCTGAGATTACTCTACGCTTTTCTCGGAGTATGTCTTCACTTGGTTGTTTTTTGTGGTTCTCCCAGAGAGGTCGTGGATTTAAAGGAGAGCATGCTGTTAGAATGACTGCAAAAAGCAGTGCTCGTCGTTCTCGAGCAGTCCCAGTTTCTGACAGGCTTCTCTGAATGTTTGACACTGTTCCCCGTTGACAGTCTTCAATGACGCGAATGATGTGGGTCCTCGAATGGTGTGAAGAAGCATTCTCAGATAAAAACATTCAGCATTTCTTGGATGCACTGTATACACACGGCCTATAACGTCTGATGCACGAACGCCGTCATGCCCGTAAACTAACGCACCTTGCTTTCTTGCGGAGAATTTTTTAGTCCTCTTATCCCATATGAAATACTTTGGCACTTCGGGGTAGAGGAGGGTCCTAGCAAATAAATTCTCTTGGCAGAGTATGAAGAATGCAGTCAGAGTGTTAGGCCGATGATTAGCTCTTTCACGGGCATTATCTGATGTGAAATAAACTCGTTGACCGTTTCTAGATGGACGGCCAAGAGGACGACAGCCGGATATCTATCATGTATTTTGTAATTCAATATTCTCCAAACCGCTTTGCTGCTACTCATGTATCTCCCCATCTGATACTGCATAACTTCGTCATTAGAGATATCTCCATTCCCAAGACGAAACACAGCCATGTCACTTCCTTTGTTGACATATTTGCAAATGTACTTGATGGACTTGACTGATTTACAATATTCAACATTGATATGTGCTTGAAACATCTTGGAGAGAAGAGGACTGTATGGGACTATCCAACTGTTATTAATATCGACTACTCTAAGTTGTCCGTCTACCCTTAGCCTCACTTTCGTTGCTTGTCCTCCTTCTTGCGGACTTCGTCTCCTATTCAAAGGATATCCATCATTGCCAGTCCGCGTTTCTCGAATCATTTCTCGTGGATAGCGCTTAGAGCACGTTCCGTTCTTCATGCATGGTGATAGAGGATTCAATGGTCCACATGGGCCATGAATCATGTTCTTGGATACAATGTCGAATAGAAGAGGATCTGCATTACGATTTGGTAATTCGGCTGATATAACGTCATCTACTTGTGTTGGACGGAGCTTCTCTTTCAGGTACACCAAAATATGAGAGTGTGGGAGCCCTCTTTTCTGCCATTCGATGGTATACATCCAACGCCTTGTTTCACCATAAATGTGACTTTTGGTAATTACATCCATGAGTTTTATCAATTTCTGCTTGAAGATTCTAGCTGTTAGGTCGTTTCTGTCAGCAGGAGCTTGATCTGCATAAAGTTCTCTCGTGATTTCAGTCCATGTAGGATTACATGTAAATGTAGTGAAAAGATCGGGACGACCAAACTTGCGAACATATGACATGGCATCTTGTGCATATTCATGCATCTGCCTTGGGCTTCCAGTAAATGTGGCAGGGAGTATTACCTTTTGCCCAATGTCTGTCACATTCCCGTCGTTGGCTACAGCTTCACGCAAATGAATGTAGTCTTCCGATCGGAGTTGTCTCTGATTTTGTCGAATGTACAGGAGGCGCTCCGTTTCTATTTTTGCGTACATGTCTACAATGTACTGATGGAAGAGCTGTCGACACCTTAGTATATGATTCGATGAGGCAGACTTCAGCATCAATTGATAAGCATAGTATTCCATCGAGACTTTTTTGTTTGTAACTGTGCCTGTTCTAGGGTCTACTTGTTTCAAGTTGAAGTAATATCCATCTTGCCCCTGCCAGAATATGAGTGGATGTTGGAGAGCATCATAAGATCTATGAGTTTCAGCAATGCGTTGCAGAGTATCACTCCTTTTCCTTATAACAATGTCACGTCTGTCACCTTCGCTATCAACCAGTACTACTGCAACTTCGTTAACGGCGGGCGAATTAGAACGCCTTTCATGCTCATTTCTCGGCCTTTTGTCCGCATGAATGACTACTTTGTAATCATCTGTTAACATATTTTCCAGTGCCACTTTGAACAGATTTACCAAGTTATTACACTGGTGCAACATTTTTTGTAGACTTAAGACAATGTCTTCCCGCGTCCCCAGTATATTCGCACATCTGCGACTGGTTTGTACCTGCTCGTCAGATATAAAGTAAAGTTGGACGAACTTGGGGTTTTCATTAGGTAGTACGGGAAGCAAGGTCCGATTCTGTGGTATACTTGACCTTGTACTTCAAATGTTGGCATGAAGCCGGTTTCATTAACCGCTACAGTGCTTCCGAACGACGTCATTTGAAAACATGCATTGTATTTTCTGATGTTTTGTAAAAAATGTTTTGATTCTGACGTCACGCCTGCCACGTACGAAAGCAGCGGTTCAGGAGGCTCTCCTATAAAAAGCAGCTGGACCTTGCCATTGGAGCAACACATCACCGGCGACTCTGATGCAAACTTCCTGGCCTGACAAAACCTACAAAGCACATTCATTTCTCCAATAACCACTTTCGGATGGAGAGAAAAGTCCTGACTGGGTGTGTAATTAAAGGCCGCCATCTTCAGACCCGCCCATCTGTATGCCTGTAGAGATTGGTTATGACGCTGTCTATCGAACTGCAGTCGAAGTTCACGTTGTTTGGCTGATTCCGCTGCTCGCAAATCATGAACTCTGGCTCGGATATCTTCAAGCCTCGCATGACGCTGCGGTGGTGCTTCTCCGGCTCTCAAGCTAGCACTCCGTTCACGGCTTGTCTCCAATCTGACATTATACTCGTCTGCTGTCTCTGCAGCTCGAAGTTCAGCCATTCCTAATCTACTATCTTCAAGTTGACGGCGATGTTGTTCTGTCGTTTAAGAAGCTCTCATCGCACTTATTCTGTTTCGCATATCAGACGCTCCTCACGTTGTTCGGGTGTCTCCGCAGATCTCAACTCGGAGACTCTCTGACGCAAATCGCTGAGTCGCGTCTCACGCTCTGCAGGTGTTTCACTCGCTCTCGACTGAGAATTCCTGTTTCGATTAGCTGCAAGGCGCGCTTCACGCTGTTCGGAAGTTTCTTCCGCTCGTACTTCTCTCATTCTCTTCGCTCGGGGATTGACGCTTCCGACACTTGATCTCTTCGGTGGCATTGTAGAAACTGTGTAAAGAACAAAAACAAAATGTGAACACTTATTAGTCGGTAGCATATCTTTCTTTCTCCAAATCAAGTTCAACACGCAAAACCTAAGCAAGCAGCGCGAGTTAATTGATAGCAGCGCTCATTGTTATTATGAGGATCATTTTTTGTGACACTTTGCCGCTAACCGGCTACTTCATCTTCATTCACTGCTTGCCGTCAATTTTTGTGGAGTCGGCAGTACTTTGCGCTCGCGCACTTTCCTGGTCTCAGGGATCAACTATAGCGAATGTAAGTGAGTTGTCGCTTGTCTTGTCTTTGTTTCAAAGAGTAGATAGCTTTATAACCTTTTCTCCACTTTGTGCATAACATAGAATTAACGCTCCCTGTCTTATGAGATAGTCGTTTGACTGTTTTTACAGTCGTTTAACTATTCACTACAAAATTCAAAGCCTTCACTTTTGTGGACGCTGTTTTGGCGAACAAACTATGACGAATATCGATGGGCTCACACTGACATCACAACAGTTCTTTTAAAGGCAGCGCCCAGGCAGATCTGGACTTATGGGAATTTTACGTGGTGGGGCCCTAACTAAGGCACTGCCCAAGCGACAGCGCAGGTAAATCACTAACGGCAGAGATATGCGCCTTCAAAGTGGACCCCAGGAACTGTTAGCATGGATCCATGGCAGTTTCGCCCGAGGACCCAGCTTTGCGCCATGAATCCATGCGAAGTACGATCCCGGGGTCCAGTTCCGAGGAGAATATCTCAACTGTTAGAGCATTATCTGAGCTGCCGGTTGGGCAGTGGCTTAGTTAGGGCCCCAAAACTACTATCCACGTGAGATCCCCATGTGTCCAGATTTGCCTGAACGCTGCCTTTAATGCGTTATAGCCACTCGCACCATAAAGTAAATGTATTTTGCAAAAGGCATGAAATGTAGAACCTACATTTCCAAACGCTTTTCACCCTGCTTTGATGACAGAGGTTTAGAATGAAAACAGACTGCTCTTGCTACATGATTCGATGAAAATGATATGACAGTGCCGCTTCATTTCTCTACTTAGGTTGCAAATAATCAATGAATCGATAGAAGGACCCACTGAATTGTCGCAAAAAGTAGCCTATCTTTTGCGCCTGGCCTCATTTTTAGGGGAGCAAATTTCAGCCTCATCGGTTCACTAACAAAGGAGTCTATAAGCCACATACTTACATACTAACAAATTTACAGAGATTGAGTTTTATTTATAGATAGATAGATATCAGTGGCGGACCGAGTGGGGGGGAAGGGGGTAGGGGGCCCCCGAGAATGGGTCGCGAAATTTTTGGAACTTACCTATATGGGTTATAAAAATGTGCAAGCGACTTGTTTTTTTTTTGTAAATAATTAAAATATTTTTTAAATTTTTTAAAAATTCAAATTAGCCTTATAAAAAATTTTTTTCGGGGTAAGGGGTTGGGGACCCGCAAAAATTTTGAGAGAAGCACCCCAAAAAAATTTTCGGAGTGCGTGGCTGACGCCACGCACCTTCTGAAAAATTTTTTTGTCCCCCCCCCCTCCCGGTCCGAAATCTTGCGACCGCCACTGATATATATATATTGGGTCATTCCGAAAGTAATTTCGCTTTTTTCAAACGGGCGCCACATTTGATAGAACAAAGGTTTTTGAGAAATCTTGGATGCATTCGATGCTTAATTTCATTCTTTTTCTAACTTATGAAACTGTTGCAAAACAGTCAATGAGCTTTCAGAAGTAACCAAAATTTGCGACCCATGCTTTTTGAGATGGTCAAGTTTCACGATTTTTTGAAACTTTCATATCATTCCTCAGAAGGAGTTCAAATAACGATTCGATAGGGTGAACCTTGTAGAATATAGTACTGTTTTTTCTCCTTTCCATATCTTGTCTTACATTTTTAACAGAATTTTAACTGATGCTACCGATTTCCATACTTGGGCAGCTAAATCCTCGTAGAACATCAAAAGAAGAACAGCTCGTGCACTATTCAATGCAGCAATTTCTCCTCTTTCTAACGGGGTGTTTTTTGTTTCCGATTCGTTTAGTTTCCGTGGATAAAATCATCATAACTCATTTTTTTAGCGAGCCCCAGGCTGTACCCTAAAAACTCAAAATTTGATATTTCGAACCCTAAATCCTCATTTGCTTTGTAAAATCAATGTTAGCTCATAATACCATTTTGCTAGTCTCAAATTCCGAATAATTACGATGTTTGATGCGATTGTGGCCGATGTGAGCCTGCCAAAATCCGATGGTTTTGTTAAAAAATCTTTTAAAAATTACAGCGAGCAAAGAGAAGGAGAAAAAGAAGTGCTCTATTCTATAAGGTTTACTCTATCAAATCGTTACTTGAACTCCTTCTGAGGATTGGTATGAAAGTTTTAAAAAAAACGTGAAACTTGACCATCTCAAAAAGCATGGGTCGCAAATTTTGGTTATTTTCTGAAAGCTCATTGAATGTTTTGCAACACTTTCATAACCATTAGAAAGAGAATAAAATTATGCATCGAATGCATCCAAGATCTTTCAGAAACCTTTGTTCTGTCAAATGTGGCGCCCGTTTGAAAAAAGCGAAATTACTTTCGGAATGACCTAATATACAGGGTGTCCCAAAAAGATGTGCACACTGTTTGATTGTAAATAACTCTCTTGTAGTGAAGTGTTTCGAGAAGCTTTAGGTACCATTTTGTAGAGCGAGGTTCAACTTAGACTTACAGTGTAGAGCGAATCGCCGGTCGTTCATTCTTACTGTAAGATTACGGTAGAAACTTCAAACATATGGTGTCACTGTGAAAAAAGGGGCCGTTTCAAAAATTTTCAAAAAAATGTGGAAATTTGTGTAATAGGGTTTTTATGGATCCGGAGTTTAATACCCAACTCTTTACAAGGCTGAGAAGCTTTCTAAACGGTGTAACCGCACTTTTTAGGTACACTTAAAAAACGTCTGCTGCTGCTTACCTCGCATAATTTTTTAATGAAGCATTATGAAGAGTTGCGAACTTCACAATTAAAATCAGCAACTCTATTTAGCCCAGTGTGAGAGTTTTCAGATTGTTTTGGTTTCTTTTTGGAACAAAATATGGCCTTTCATGGCTCAAAACCCTCTTCAAAGTTTCTACCGTAATCCTACAGTAAGAATGAGAGATCGACGATCCGCTCTACACTGTAAATCTAAGTTGAACCTCGCTCTACAGAATGATACCTAAAGCTTCTCGAAACACTTCACTACAAGAGAGTTATTTACAATCAAACAGTGTGCACATCTTTTTGGGACACCCTGTATATATACATACATACACATACACACATACATACAAAAAGAAACTATGCTCAAATTTTTTTTCCAAAAAGTTGGGCAATTAAACCCGCCGCCGAGCCGGGAAGACTCCATTTTTGCACTCTGGCATGATCCCTGCCGCCAGGGACGTCTACAAGGAGAGCATCTACAACCCGAACCCAGCACCTTCTATAGAGTGTATTGCCGCGCCCAATCGCTCGATTGAGTTCGGTCAAAGTGCATCGTGGTTCGTTGGCGGCCCATCCCTTTTGGCCGACCCGCCCCCTCCGTTGGAAACCCCGCCCACTCGGTCAAAATGGCCCGCACGCTCCTGTAGGACAAGATACATACATACACACACATACACACACATACACACATGCACATGCAAACTTAAACAACCCTTAGCCCGTTATTATAAGCCATGATTTTATAAATAACTTCTAATTCTCGTTTTCATTAAGTCTTGGCACGTTCCTACTTACTTAGATTACTCAAGTGGTCCGTCCTCACACGTCCTGCTAGCCCCAAATTTTGACCATTCGTTACTGTCTCATGCAATCGTCATCCGTTAACGTCTTGTTACGAGGTTGCGACTGCACCTGAACGATTTTGAATAAACTTCGTACTCAGTCAGCTGGTTTACACGGATAAGAAATTCGTCACACCATTTCTTCGGTGTCGGTCTTCTTTGTAGGCCTTTCAAATATCTTGAGATTTATTCCAGCTTTTTGTCCATCTATCTTCTTCTCTTCTCATTGTGTGACCTTCCCATCTATGCTTACTCTTCAGTCATATCTGCTGGATCTTGTATGCGAAAGTTGCCTGAGATCGGGACCCTGCAACTTCGTTATCTTCAGAAGCTTTCTTCCGACTGCTCCACTGAGATAAACGCCGGGGGATAGTCGGTCCGCAAACTCGCACTTTTCTGCATGCGGTCAGCAAAATTCTAAAGCGTGGCCAAATTCTCAGCGAGCGGTACTTCCGTGTTCCGCCGGTGGGCAACAATACAAAATTCTGCAAGCGCTCGTCAAATAATTTCTTTCAGCAGGCGCTCGGACTTTTTTTACGCCGAGCAGAAATGAAACTCTGTGTGGCAGAGGTGTCATCGATGATTTACTTACACGAGTTTGGGGTACCTTCAGTCAGGAAAGGTGCCTGCGGGCTGTGCGGCCCTCAACATCTTGCATATTAGCGCGAATAGTACAGGGAATGCGGCCCCTGCGCAGCAACTAATTTATGAATAGTCCCCTCACGTTCGCTCATAAAATGCATAACATTCTCCCAGATATCTGCAAGCGGACCGCAAGAAATCAGCGAACTATATTTCCGGTGCCCGCTTGCCTATATCGCATGGCTGCCTACCCCCGGCAATTCTATGAGTGGGTGCTGTTCGTAATGCCTTCAAGCTGTGAAGTATGTGCTCAAGTTTCGGCTACGTAATAAAAAGCCAGGATAATTGTAGAGAAAAGATGAGCGCGCAATTCCGAATCAGCCACTCAGATGATCGCCGGGGCAGGCGTCCATGCGATTTGTGGGCAAGTGGGGACCGAAAAAAAATAGTTTGCTTGCAGATATTGAAAATGTTAGCCAAATTTTAGACAAATGCACGGAGAACAACTGCGGTTTTTTATAGATTAGTTGCGGCGCAGTGGCCGCATTTGCATATTCTTGCGGACTTTCCGCGAGAATATGCAAATTGTTGAGGCCCGCACGGTCCTTTGAAGGACGGCACAGCCATGGGTAGCTTCTACTTAAAGAAAATACCCCAAACTCTGATAATCAAACCATTGATTACACCTCTGCCATATAGAGTCTTGCTTTTGCTTGGCATATACCCAAAATAGGTAACAAAAGTCAAAGCGCTTGCTGAAAATTTGACTGGGCTCGCTGAGAAAATTCATCGGTTGACTGCTCGCAAAAAAATTCTATATTGCTGCGCGCTGGCAGAACATGCGACACTAAAGGAAGTACCACTCAAGGAAGACTTGAGCACACCCCAAAATTCTGCTGGCCTCCTGCAGAAAAGCGCGAGTTCGCGGTCCGCCTGCTCCGGCGATTATCGGAGCTGGTTACCCGTAACCTCTCTCAAAGCACCGAATGCTGCCCAAGTTGCTCTCTGTCTTTGGCTGAGTTCATCCTTTGTCGTTGTTCACGTTGATGGCGCGTTCCAGTCAAACATAGAATGAAACGGCTTTGACGATGAAGTGTCGCCTTGTCGGACTTCATTCTCTATACGGATGTGGTGCGGGTGGTCGGACAGCTGTATCGTAACGATATATTTTTTGTTGCGATCCTCTGTGGTCCCTACGTATGTTGGGATTTGGTCGATCAAAGTGGTTAAGACGGCGTTGATTTATATTATATAAGGCCTTCTCGTAATTGACGAGTATGAGAGGTAAAGGCAGCGAGTAATCAAGAGAGACCTTATTACCCTTGAAATGGTTTGGATTTGATCGACGCAGCTGAATCTTCTAGGGAATCCTGCTTGCTCAGTCGGTTGTGCTTCGTCAACATTCTTGAGCACGCATGATGATCTTCGTTAACACCATGAAAGCACATAGCTAGCTGATTGATGGATAATAAGTTCTTCTGTTGTTCTCACCTTTCTTGTGAAGAAGAATAGCGCAGTATGTCCTTCATTGATAGGTCATTTTTCCTTCTCCAGATAACGTGTTATATGAGTTGCCAGTATAGTGTGTGAGTGAGTGGAACTTGTGTCCGCCTGCTTTAAGTAAGTTGGCGGTGGTTCTGTCAGGACCAGGAGCTGCGTCTAATTTCACGTACTTTATGGGGTAAGCGTACTTTTGAGAAAGAATTTCTGCGTTGTTTGCCAATGGGGATGACAGGGAGGTTGTCGTGGATCGGAAAGGTTCGTTGTAGAAGTCCCTCATTATCGCCATTTCGCGTCGGATGTTCATTAGTCTTCTTTTCCTTGTTCGGTAGAGCTTGTATCGGTACCTCGTACTTGCGAATGTCCCTGCGACACCTCTTATTTTACCTTTCTGATTTGCTTTTAACATCTTCATATGTTGACATCGCTACAGATCCTCTTATACAGCTTTCCTGCAAATGCCGTTGAGCAGTACTTGCCCTAGCTGCGATGCACTTGAATTTGCGTGCAGGATTCTTCTTTTTTAAAGAAGTGGTGCTTGGTGTTGTTCTTCAACGTTCCAAGTCCCTTTCCACGGTAAAAACTGCCTACTCAGCATCGTTGCGTAGTCCTTCAGTCAGCTTTCCCAGATATTCTGTTCAATCTTCGCATTTTTCCCAGTCATATCTGAAAATGGCGTCCTTGGAATGTGCGTATCTTGCATACGGCTTCTGGCTTCTCTTTTGGACTTCTCGTGACAGTAAGTTTTCCTTTCCATTCCTTCTTGATGCGAATCTTTGCACGAAGTAGACGGTGATTCCAACCTGTGCAGGACAAAACCACTTCAACATCGATCAAACTTCATCCCTTGTTGGCAAGTATATGATCGATCTCTGCATGTGCCGTTCTATTTGGTGACTCCCACTCCAGCTGCGATGTTCTTCTTCCTGATAAAAGGCCCGTCTACTCCTTCCATGGAGTAGACGGGCAGGACGGGCCGTTCAATCAGTCCGACGAGGTTCTCCTTTCAATTTCCCAGTTCAAATTTCCCAATTCTGTCTCATTCTTAATGTTGTGACTGCCCTATCTTTGCATCGAAATCGCCAACGATAAACTTAAGACGAGTTCTCCTTGTGGATCGTTTTCATGCTTCTCGTAGAAATTGTGGAGTTCGCATTCGTCCGCTGCATCTGTAAGCAAATAACAGTTAATGATGCTGATCATCTTCCGACGTGAAGTAGCAGTCTTGAAACTGCTAGTCGCGGGGACATTTCATAAGAGTCGATGATATGGATAACGGATTGTTGCCTACAAAAGCCACACCTCCAATGTTTTGTGTTGAAATCCTCTTTCCTCTTATGATACGAGTTCCATCTTTCTTCCTTTTGAGCATAGCTTCTGGAGCTTCTGTTGTTTGTGTGCTACAAAGCAATCACAACGTATCTGACGAGGCTTGCGGCGTTCGGGAAGAAGAGCTCGTAGGCAGAGGTCCTTGCATTGTATGTACACAATCGAAAACAGCCTCAGTGTCTTGTCGAATCCTTTCTATTGCGGTCAATGGACGTCTCATCAATTACGTTTTGATGGCTTTGCAGAAAACAGCTTTTGCACCAAAGATTTTTTCGCTCCTCACCGGTTGTACTGCCATTGTGCATCCCAAGCAGACAAACACGATGCGCAAGGCACTGAGGCGACTGGTTTGAAGTTTTAAAAACTGTTGAAGCCGAGCTGGGACGTTCTAGGGATGCGTTTAAAGCAGATGCCGCTTCTTGGATGACTTGACGGGTTGTTGCCTCCTGGCGATATCAACTCGCATAGTCAGGTAATATTAACAATGATCAAGTTTGAAATGTCAGAACCATTCTAAGCGTAAAATAAAAATCGCGATCTGTATTCTGATTGCAAGTCAGAAGGCGTGAAAGGAATGCGCAGCTGCGCAACTCGCACCTGCGCGAAGACACAGCTGCAAAGTTAACAGTATGCGGATTTGACCTGTTACCTCCAAGTCAGGAACCCTAACTCAGTCAGTCATTGCATGTCACTCGGTGGTGGGTGGTCTCGACCTCAAGTTTAAAATGAGCTGTTCGACCTAGGTATCGTTTCGTACAACTTTTTGTCTGTTTCCTGCAAGATGACAAGGCGTTTGGGCGAGTAGATCTCATCGTTACTCGCTTATTACAAGCTCTGACGAAGGCGAGTTGGCCGAAATGTTAGCCTAATAAACGTTGTACCAATCTTGGTGAAGGCTTAGACATTTTACAAAGGATACCTTGAATATGCCAAGATTCACCGAAAGTCGTACATGGAATTTGATGCAAAGTTAACACGTGTGCGGTTGGAGGGCCGGCTTTACTAACTTCACTTCCATCCAGACAGCAACCGTGACTCGCCTCGTCAGAAGTATCGTCTTCCCGTTATCGCCAAGTAACCTCATCATCACATATTTTCGCCTCATTTATTTGTTGTGTTATTCGACGCAATAAACGTAAAGAAGCCGTTGTGAACAACAGCAAGTGGTCAGACTAACACATGGTGCATCGACTAAAAAGGAAAGAGATACGATTTGTTTGCTGAACGCACTGCATGCATACTGGCTTTGCTTGAACAAGTAGAAGAATTCTCCACCGCGACTTTTGCCTGACCACTCTCACGCAATGATTTGTGAATAATTCGTGTCTACTCGTAACGAATATCTGGACTCCACGTTGTTTATTTTCGAGCATATTATCGTACTGTCTGTGTGATGGCGAAACCTTTCGCTTTGCGATCTCATAAGGCTCTCTTGATTCGCTTTTCCAATAAATTGAATGAGGTGATATCGCAGTATGAGGAGGAATATTTCCTTGCACGATTCCCAACCATTTACGGAGGAAATTTGCCAAGCGAGTATCACTTATTCTGGCGCAGCTAAAGGAAACTTCTAGTTTTGTTTTAAAGCAATTTAGTTTTATGAAAACGGTAGGTGCACTTGGTGATTCATTGACCGAAGAACAAGAGCAAGCATCGGAGTACATGGACAAAACTCAGGTGGTAATCGACCGCGCGGAAATGCTTATAATACAGCTTGAAGCGCGAAATGGGATAGCTGCTGAGCGCGGAGATGCACGACTCCCAACGACGCAAAGACCACAATCCTGGAACATCTCACAGGTTGAAATGGCGAGGCCAATACTCCCGACTATTCCTATACCCACTTTTAGCGGCATATGGGAATACGACTTTTGGACACTGTTTGAAGCGAATTTCCACAAACAGCCTCAAAGCTGCTGAGTTTCAACTACCTGATAAGTGCGTTGCGAGCATACCTTCGATAGTCTACAGACAGGGCGTCAAAAGTGAAGGTTGTTTGAACATCTGACGTCATAAATAGTGAAGGTTGTTTAAAGAAGATCAGAGAAGAGAATATGACTTAAAACAGGTATAAAAAGCGAAAGAAACAGCTGAAAACCGGATAAAAACGCTGCAAAGAGGACTGAAATATTTCATTTGGCGGCTTTTCGAAGTGCAAGTTTTCGCTCTAGGACCAGCAATTTGCAACACGGGGTTTTGATTTTTGGTGCGTCCTCTAAATTTTTACCCCCGCAGTGACGTTTCTGTTTCCTGGGACGTTGTCTGGATTGTTTCGCTTATTGTTCTGAGCAATAATCGCCCAAGCTGGAAAAAAATCGATGCGAAAGCACAGAAACAGAGCAAGGTAAAGAAAAACGCACTTTTTACGATTTTTCGCCAATAATCCCACCATAACCGAAGAGATAAGGGCTGGGTGGTTGTCTGCATTATGTACAGAAGCAAGATCTATAGAATGCATGAAAAAACCGCGTGAAAATAGTTAAACTAGGAGAAAAACAAGAGATTTTCGAAAACAAGGTTTTTGCCGAATTTCTTTATCAAATCAAAAAGTGTGATTCTGGGACGTTGTCGGCGTGAAAATAGAAATCAAGAGCTTCAAAATGATATATAGCTTGCTAAAATTGGGTTCGAAACAGCGAAGAAAAGGGTACCAGAGCCAAATGCCCCGCGCCCCGCGTTTGGGGTAGCGAGGTAGCGCGCAGTGCGCGGAGACGCAGACGAGCAGCGGAGACAGACCAGAGCCGACGGGGCATTTGGCTCTGGTCGTAGATCTCCGCGTGTTCTTAACGAAACCCTGCAACATTACATATCATTCTGATCGTCATGACACGACGAGGAGCACTGACAACGTCCCAAGCTATGAAAATCATTCGCTAACGAGATAGACCAGCATTTTGGTGCACGACTCTCTGCTCAAGACTTTAGCGCAATTTCTCGTTTTTATTTCACTCCAATAGCTTTCCTAAAGTTCTGAAACTCGATTTTGTTCAAATGAGAGGATAACTAAGAGATTTTTTCTTGGATTCTGGCGAAAATTCCACAGAAACTTCTTTCTAAGGTAAAAAAAAGGCTACGAGAACGCAAATTCTCGGTTTCGCAGAGATAATTTAAAGATATTATCTCCTATATTCGCTTCATTAACATTCGTTCCGTTATATTCAGGAAATAACATCCGGGGCGAAGCCCCGGATGACATCTGTTTTTTTCCAGGTGAAGGTTGTGTCCCCTTATAGCCCTCAAAGTGAAGGTTACCAGAGTACGTGGCTCTATGTATCGAGGGTATGGTTGCGAGGAGAACCACGGGAGTTGATAAAGCGGTATGCGGTTACAGAAGACAATTACGCTTACGCAGTGGAACTTTTGCGTAAAAAATATGGCGATGAGTCACAATTCATCGTAATATTACAGACGCGACTCGAGAAATGGGGCCGAGCAGGGAACCATTACGGCACAAAGGAAGCTCTTGGACACTCTACACCCCATCGTTACGCAATTACAAAAGCTAGGGGTCACTTGGATGGGTCTTTCCTCGCACAAAAAGTGATTTCGAAGTACACGGTAAAACTTCAACGGAAGGTTTTGGAACGTCAAGTGTCTCGAGAAACGGGAGAACAAGACTGGAAACTCTAAAATATTCTAGCTGGCCTTGCTCACTCATAAACATGGAGGAGCGAGTCAACGACATGGTCAACAGGAACATGAGTCACGTTGCTTCCGGGGACGAAGTCCAACTACGGCAGGATACAACACATGGAGCAGCAAAGTCTCCATGCTGCGTATTCAGTGACGCCATAAAACACAAGTCGGTCAACTGCAGGATTTATGACACCACCACAGAGAAACGGCGGAAGGTGATGCAAAAAAAGCAACTTTGTCTTAACTGTGGCGGAAAGGACCACTGTGCCAGAAGTTGCACCAAAGAAGGGTGCAGGAGTTGCCCAAGCAGAAGGCACCATTATACACTTTGCTCAAAACGCTTTCCCAAAGCAATGGGCGACAAGAATGAAAACCGAAGGCAAGCCTGGCAGCAATAGCCACATACACCACCACAGCCTAAGAAGGCTGTCCATACAAAACAACAAAAGAGCAAACAAACGCGAGCACATCCAATCAGCACGGAGGTTTCGAAGGAAAATAATGGATTGGATAGGACACATGAACCAAAAACCATTTCCCATTTTAAGAAAAAAGGCACGCCCAGAGAAAATGGTTCAGTACTACTTCTAACAGGCTCAGCAAGGGTCTACAACACCGTTGGCAAGAAATGGACTGATGTCGAGATACTCTTCGACACAAGTGCAGATCAGTCCTTTATTAGCGCAAACTTAGCAAGTAAGTTTCACCTGGAGAGCTTAGGGCAGAAGCTTCCAGATGTATACGTCCGGTTTGCATGAAGCGAAGCCAACAGTGTGCGAAATGACCCAATTAAAGCTCTGGGGTAAGGGAGGGGAAGGTACGACTATACACAACGCCTGTGCTTACGAAAAAAGGGAAAAAGGTGATGTTGAGACGAAAAAAGGGAAAAAGGTGATGTTGAGCAACGAAGACCTAGAACTTTAGACCCGCCAGATACCCCTCTCGATCACAAAACAAATAAGAGAATCGCACCCACAAATCTTACTCGGGTGCGACCAATTTTGGGACTTCCTGGAAATTGCATCACCAAGGCTCAAGCTGCCATCAGGTTTATTACTCATCCCTTCTAAATTTGGCTACCTGATCACAGGAAAACAACATATCTCATGGGGTTACACGTCCCACAATGAGGAAAAATCTTCAACATCCTTGTCTATAATCCGGATACTGACTAATCTCAATGATTTCGATGAAGATAAAGAAAGGTGGAACAAATACTGGGCAATAGATTTGTCAGAAATTTGCGAATTCACTTGCACCAAAAATGAAGAAAAAGCGGCAATTCAAGAGAATGTGGAAAACTTTTTCAACCCACAATTGAACGACGCATAGATGGATATTATGTACGCTTGCCCTTTGAGGAATCACACCCGCCCCTACCCACCAACAAAGCGATTCCACCTTTGCCTACTCCAGAGGTCTTCTACCGAGGACTTCTAGAGCATTCCGAGCGGCTAAATCAGAAAATGTTCACCGTCAACCGACTGGAGGAAGACGTAGCGAAAATGTGTCTGTTGAAAGAAAAATGGCCGGAACGCTTGGCACTGCTGCAAATGAGAGAGCACGAATGCGAACGATACAGACTGGAACTCTCATTTATGAAAAATCAGTTTCGCACATTCTCGGGTATACCGCAGTTCCTTGACGATACAGATGTCATGTCCAAAGACGCGTGGGAGGGCTTAAAACAGCGGCAGAGGCGGGACCTCGCAGGAAGAGTACTCATGACAGATTTCGACGACATCAATGTAGCTATCGAGGATCACTTGGCCGCGGTACAAGTCATCAGTCAACGACTTTTGGACATACGCAAGCGAATGCAGCAGGAGGAGCGATCTGGGCATGCCATTTGCAAGGAGCAGATCCTAACCGCCATTAACGCCTTGACGGACGTTCACGATTCAATGGCGAAGAAGATAGAAGTAATCGAAAGTCACTTGCTGGTTATGGTTACCACGTTGAAGGAAATGGCGGAAAACCTAAAGCAATCCGACACGCAAGCTGATACGGCAACGCAGCTGAAAGGCATTCCTGGACGGAGAATTAGTACGACGACCACCAAGATGAATGAATGGCAGTCACTGGCGCAGATGCCGCAGTTGCAAGAAACGGTGGCGAGACGAGAGACCGATGCCGAAAAGGAGGTGAGCTTGGAAGAAGGGCCGACTGCAGAGATCCAACCGGAACGCGAATTGGAAGAAGAAAATACTGACGGGGATGATAACGACCTCGTAGAAGAAGACCTTTAATTGTAAGACAACGCGCCAAGCGCAGAAGAACAGGACGAAAACGAATTGCGTGAAGAGGAATTCCACCTGCACGAGGACTCCCAAACGACGACAATACAATGGATCAGGAAGAGGGCGAATAGCCAAGCAAGACCCTAAGACCTCGAAGAAGGATGATGCTCCGAAAGCCCAAGAGTCCCGACGTAGTGACCGCATAGAGGACGAACGGCGTCACCAGCAACTCACTGAAGAATTGTAGTAGGTGATGGAAGCGGAACGCAACTTCAAGCAGCTGATCCAGGACCTGGCAGACAAAAAAGTGTGCCCACCGAGACAATTCACGCATGGATTTATCCCGTGCCAAGAGGAGAAGAGTACCAATGTGTTTTTTGCAAACTCGTGGGACACCACTACTCAGATTCTTGCCAGACAGTTTGAACTGCCTCCACGCGCCGCGACCTGCTAAGGGTGGAATATCGGTGCGCAATGCGCTTACACACCAGCTGCAGAAGACAAGTATTGCTCCAAGTACGCCGTAAAATGCTACCACTGCCGCGCATTCGGGCATCACTCTGCAATTTGCGAGCTGCATGAGCGCAGCGAAGATATTGCGGATCAGCAACGCAGAGCACGATCGGAGCTAGAGAAAAACCGCGAAAGGAGGACCGCCATCGAAAGGCAGCTCGCACTCGACGCCACTGAGTCTACCACCAAGCGCGCAAGAAGCATATTCACATCCTAACCTCTACGAACCATGCTACGCTTCATTTATCTGCCGACGGGAGTATTGCGGAATCGCGATCTGTATCCTGATCGCAAGTCAGAAGACGTGATAGGAATGCGCAGCGGCGCAACTCACAGCTGCGCGAAGACACAGCTGCAAAGTTAACACGTGTGCGGTTGGAGGGCCGGCTTTACTAACTTCACTTCCATCCAGACAGCAACCGTGACTCGCCTCGTCAGAAGTATCGTCTTTCCGTTATCGCCAAGTAACTTCATCTTCACATATTTTCGCCTCATTTATTTGTTCTGTGTTATTCGAAGCAATAAACGTAAAGAAGCCGTGGTGAACAACAGCAAGTGGTCAGACTAACACAATCCTAACAACGGTTGTGGCATGATGACTCGCGGTGATCTGCTTTAGCTGGGCTGACTCGTAATTTCAGACCTTCTTGCCAACACCCAAAGGCGCCCCTCGTCAGGTTATGGCAGCAGACCATGAGGGCATGCCCGTCTCTTAGAATTATTAGGTTGTTGCAAAAATAATGTCCGTTTTGCAAATTTTTATTTTGAAGGGCTATAACTTCGTTTAGTCTTCATATTTTTGAATGCAGTCAAGACCATCAGAAACAGCAAACCTTTCGTAATTTAGCGCGCGCCTGCTCGTACTGATATCGCAGACGGAAATAAAACCACGCGTCAAAAAACTGAAAGTTTTTCTCTTGAAAACCTTGTCTTTAAAAGCTTACAACTTCCTTCAAGTTTTGTTCGTATTGCTGACAATCGGCTTATTGTATAGCAGCAGGCCACGAGTTTATGTGTGTATAGAAAAGACTCTAATGAAGGGGTTCTGCGAAAAGAAAAGAAAAATTTCAAAATGTTTACTTTTTTAAGCCTGTTTGTTGTAGGTTTGTAAGTGGCAAATTTCATATTTCCGTGCCACACTTCACTCATATCGGTGGTCGTTCGAAACGTCATTCTTGCTCTGCACAATTTCCGCACTAGCAAATTTGAGAAAAAGCCAAAAACTAGATTGTTTGAAGGCGACCTTTGGTGGTTTTAAGTCACTTATAACACTCTAGATGATTTTCAGGCCTTTGAGGAAGACGAAGATGTCGAAACGTTGGGCCGAGATTGGAAATAAAACCATCTATCAAGCCTGTGTAACATAGAAGTAATTACAAGTATTTTGTTGTTTCGGCAAGAAAACATTGTTATCTTGACATTCCTTCTCAAAATTTTGTAGAAAGACTGGCAATTTCAGCATAACAATGACAAAATCGTAACACTTTGACACAATACTTACAGCCAAAACCAAGCGGCCATCATCAGTCAAGCCTTGCTTTTCATGTGCTCCTGCACAGGCAAGGACAGGATAGAGGAATTCAACGGTTGAAATTTGAACTTCCAATCGATCATTTTTCGAAAAGTTATTATCTCTCATATACAGCTGCAAATTCTTGACGGTATGAATCGCCCTCCTTTGAGCAGCAGGGCCCGGCACGAATCGGTTTCTAGGGTTTCTGAAAAAGAAGTCACCCCTGACTTTCGGAAGTTCAACGAAGTCCCCTTTGACCTACCTGCTTAGGAGAAGATTTGCTGGTCTGAAAGAAAAGTTGTAAAAAAGAATGAAAATCCATTGGAGCTGAATACTACGCATGCACAAGACTTTGGCATTAGAGCGCGATATTCAACAAAGCGAGAAGGAATGAAGGCAAATAACAAAGGAAAGGCAACGATGTTAAAATGCCTCCATGCTCAGGGATAGATTTTTGACTGGGGAATCCGTCCATGCTAAGAAGATCCGAAAATTATGTGAAGTGACGAAAACATATGCTCCAGACGATCTCAGATCGTCTGGTGGCCGTCTGGAAACGATCTAATTTCGGAAAAGGTATTACTTTGCATAAGTTTTCAAATCTGTTTACGTAATACTTTTGCAAATGATTTTTTAGTATACAGTTCAATTTTGGTGTCATATGCTTCTGTGTGCGTTGTAAACAAGCAATGCTTGTGTTCGAATAAATGGCGCTTATTCTTGGTGCCGGTTCCGATTAGTCAAAAACGATATCCCCTTTGCTGTTTGCTTCAGAACGAAGACCAGCCTGCTTCCAGACGATCTGTGGCGGTCCCGGTTGAGCAGTGTTCAATAAGTGACTTATATCTCTAAATTAAATTGACCGTTTCTGGCAATTTACGAATAGAATGATCCTAACACCTCAATCCTGGTCACTGTTAACAAGATCACTAGACGTGTAGATGTGTATATAGTATACTTGGGACCGAATCGAATTATTATTCGATCATTCGAATAAATCATTCGAATGCGAATGATTCGAAAAGTCGAATATTCGAAAATTTGAGATTTCGAATAAAATTCGAAAGTCGAATATTCGTAATTTTCAGTTTTCGAATATATTCGATAGTCGAATATTCGAAAATCTTCATTTTCGAATATTATTCGAAAGTCGAATATTCGCAAATCTTAAATTTCGAATATTATTCGATAGTCGAATATTCGAGGGTCATTCATTCGATCATTCGATGTCCATCAAATATTCGAATATTCGTCGAGCACCGAATATTCGGAAATTCGATAAGAACTGACTATTCGAAAATCCGATAAGCACCGAATATTCGAGAATTCGATATGCATGGCGTGTACGGGATGTTTTAAAAGTATCTACACACCGTTTGATCGCTAATACCTCTCAAAATCTTTTGCCAATTTCTGCGTAACATCCAGTAGGGATGGCTTTAGCTTATAAACACAGCAGAAAGCAAATCACCCATGTTTTCTTTTTGTGTATTATCACAGTAGGAAACTCCAGCTTATAGACCAACTGCAAAATAAGACATCCAAAAAATTGTCCCCAAAAAAGGTCTAAAATCTGTGCAGCAGTGTTTTTACGTATGCTTTACTACGCACGAGTTTTCAAGCTTTTCAAATGGCAATCACATTTTTGAAAGGCGTTGCAAAACACTTGTTACGGTGTATCGTTTGTTCCCCAGCAAATTCCCCATAGGTACCACGTCATGTCGCTGCCTTTCGCTATTTTGAGCGTGTTAACCTAGGGCAGTTCCGTTGAAATCTCAGGAGAGACGTGTCAAAAAGAGCGAATAGCACCAAGTACGCACGCTGGCTCACATGAGAGCTTTTCTGGGGGACACAGGATACCTGGCGTAAGTTTCGAAAAAAAAGCATTACGGTTGAGTGCAAATTCTACATAATGAGTGTCTTTAGAAATCTAAAGCAAGACTTTCTGCCCTTTTGATTCATATTCTTGGGGGAAATGGCTCTTGGTGTTTTGAAACCTGCTTCAGTCTAACGGTAATTTTACAACAGTGAAAAGCGATTGATAAATCGCCCCATACTCTAAATTGACGTCAGCCTACAGATCTACATACTGTTGGGACGCTGTATATCCAATCCAACTCTCAGTGAGGGTATATAATCTTCTTTAAAGCACGAAAAATCTCTTCACAACCGTTACAGGAGTAGCTTCCAAGTTCCTAAGTCTCTTCATGTCACGACTAAACCGTTTTTCCATCGTAAATTGTACCATAAGAATGTGTCCATTCTTAGCACTTACATGAAACAATTTGTTCTTAGTGTTTTGGTCTTTCATAGGCAGTCTCAATGACGTGAATTATTCGGTCAGTATTCGAAAATCGAATGATATTCGAGAATCGAATAGCATTCGAGAACCGAATAATATTCGAAATTCGAATAACGAATGATATTCGATATTCGAATATTATTCGATTCGAAATTTTCATTTTCGAATGATATTCGACAGTCGAATATTCGAAAATTCCAATTTTCGAATAATATCCGATATTCGAATATTCGAGAATTTCGATTTTCGAATATTATTCGATATTCGAATATTCGAAATTTTCAATTTTCGAATATATTCGATATTCGAATATTCGAAAAAAATTTCGAATTTCCCCAAGTATAGTATATAGTACACCAGCTTGATAAGTGGCTCCAACATTCAGAGGGGGGGGGGACTTTTCATACGATCGGGGATTTCGCACCTAGCCTTCGCACCTACCTCACACCTACATCGCACCTCTCCATCCACGTAATGAGTAAGATTCTCCACTACGCCTAGGTGAGGGGGGGAGGGGACTTTTCATACGAACGCTCTCCGACCACTTTGACCTTCTAGCGTATGCTAAGGTGCTGGTAATACGTCCGGTTATCGATTACAATGGACTAAAATGAAATGTTTATTATCAAAAATGCGTAAACTAAAAATATCCTGATTTTATCTGTTGTATAAAGCTAATCGGGTTGAAATAGCGTATTGTCGTATGCCCTCCAATGGGTGTAGATATGTCAAGAGGCGCGATTCCTATTGCCAGATGGGCAGAATATAGCACATATTTAGTGTTTCATGAAGTTCTAGAATTACTTGAAATTTTGAAAGAGATATATTAGGGAATTTAGGGATTGTTCAATCTCATCATCTTAAAATCGATTTCAAACAAAATTGTTAAAGGTCAAAAACACATAAAAATGTAGTTAACAGCAATTTTGTAAATATTTCTGTCAGTTTTATAGCAAAAATCGTCTTATCAAGTGCTTACTACAAACAGCTAGTAAGCCAATGAACTTTGTCCGGCACTTTTTGAATTTTCATAGCATGAAACTGGAGTTTTAATTTGATGACACCCAGAAAAATCGCGCCTGTGATCGTCTTCCCCTTCACTATCCCCTATGGGAAGAGTAACACTTCCAGGTCATGCTGAAAGGTGGGAGAGGCATGTGACAATACTCAAATCAGTTCAAAACGTTTGCAAAAGAGACCGAATTATGTCGACTTGAATACTAAAATATTCGTAAGTGGAACGATCATAGTGTTATTTTTTATAGCAAAACACTTTTTGAATCCATGCAGTATTCAAGTTTTCCAAATTTATCCAAATTCGCGGTACTGCAAAAGCTAATTTCAAGTCAAAGAATTAATAGCTAAAGCTAGCTTTTTTGGAATAGAGCCAGCATGCCCAAACCCGGCATGGTGCCAGTTTTTACTAGATCCTCACCCACTAGTCACCCACCCTTCAGAGAGATAGAGGAAAGTCAAAGAACTGTGATTTCTGTGCGTTCGCGATCTACAAAGCTTACACTGGCAAATGTTTTTGGTTTTGCTGACGTAGCCGTCTACTCCGCAAATTCTCAAAAGGGCATTAGATCAATCGCCAGCTTAATTATGTACCAATCATTTACACCTGTAAGTTAATCAGATCCTTTCTCAAGCGGGGACTGATAGAGCCGCTCCAGAGATGTCAGAAAATGTACATTAATTTACTGCTAAATATGATGAGATCCAACCAAGGGAGTTCTCCAACCAAATCATGGGTGTTCCTTGGAGCCGCAGCGGCAGCCAGGTGGCCGAGCGCTTGTTGAAAAGACTGAGAATGTTTTGGGGTGCAGTGTGAATGAGGCTCCGAGATGACGGCCTTGAGTTGCAGTGTGTGGTTATTACTTATTGCGGTCGCGAGCATGCGAGTGTTGTATAATGGGTGAAAAGGGAGAAATCTCCACTTCCATCGTTATTTTAGCCTCTTTCAAGGTCTCCAGCACCTTTACTCTAGCTTAATTGAAATTATTTCTTTTTTGTTGCTTATCTGTCCACGTATGCTCTGCAAGCCTCTAAAAAGTACTCTATCATATTGCAATTCAACTTTTATCCCTCTCCTCCAAAAATACGGAAGTTTTTTGTAAGAAACAATTGACAGTTTCATCATTGACATTATCACAAGTTTACTAATCATCTCCTAGCTCCCTTCCCCCCTCCCTCCACCTCATGTCTTCAGTCATTTGCAGCTTACTCTACTTGGCCTTGCTGCGAACGCGGCAAGCTCAACCTCTTATGGAATGAGAGTGCCATAATTCTGAATAATCTTTTTCAGAATCTCTGTATCTCCAAGAAACTTCGCCAGTTGTATTGTCAAAAGCCCATAACCTCTTCGCGTGCTGGAGAGGAAAACCTTTGATGTAAATTTGTTGCAACCTAAACATTCCCACGTAAGAAACTGCTTGCAAATTGGCGTAGTGCTTTGATTTCTTGGCGACGGAAGTTTGCGGTCACTTTTTCAGCAGACACAAATAACGCAAGGAAAAACTCTGCGAATAGGCGGCTAGCGCTTGATTGAATGAGCTTCGTCGAGGTCGCATACTGTACATAGTGGGCGATTGCTGTAATGAAGAAAGTCCTAGACGAGCGCACCTAGGCGAATTGTCTATGCGGCTGTATACTTTGCACAATGGGAGAATAAATAGCATTCATACTATACATGGATCCCTTTCAGACTGAAAGGGCCGCCTTGCACAGATCATACAAGCAAGTACTTGGAACCATGGAAGAACAAGTTCAAACCTGTTTAGAAATGTGCGCGAAGTACACGAGTCCCCTAGTCTTAGTCCTAGAATTGATGAAAAATAGCTTGATATTGTAGTCCAGATACCATGGTTTGTTTACGGAAACAAAGGCGAAACACATACGCATGACATAGTCAGATTGCCTGATATTGTTAGACCTGTTTTTTTTTTCGTTTGTAAAGTTTTGCTTATTAAGCAGCATCGCATAGAAAAATGTATGTAATCGTTTTTTCAATTTTATTTCCGTATATTTATGTATTCACAGTTAGGTAACATCCATTCTGAGAGGAATGGAGGAACGCTCAAGTAAATTTATCGTTGATTCGTTGTCCGCACGGACTGCTCAAATGCTGCGGATCACGCGCGGCCCGGCTGAATTGTCGCGAGAGCAAACTTGTACACTAACGAATTTGTACTGGGGCAAGCGTTTTACCTCGCGGCGCGTGCTCCGCAGTGATGTCTAGTCCGTGCGCTCAACGAATTAACTATACTTGTCCTCGTTTATTCCATTAGAATCGAAAGAATAGGTCAGACAGCGTGCGAAAATTCTTGTCAGGCAATGCTTGAAAATTGTTCTTGTGTATAACCCTACCATCAAAGCGGATAATATCCTCACTTTATGACTAGAAGACTCAAAATCGCTTTGCACAAATTGTCACAAGCTTCAACTCGCTCTTTCCTGATTCAAGATGCAATCCTAGATCAAAGAGATTGCAAGTTATAATTATGATCACGCGATGAAGCTTTTTTTGACAATGTGTGCAAGGCGGTTCCGAGTTTTTTGATCAGTAAATAAGTAGATGATATCTGATCTCAACAGAAGAGTTGACGAGTTATTCAGCACTTGTTATGTGTACTGCACTTTTGTCTCTCACATCACTCGCAGTTTTTGTCCATTTTGATATCGTTGTTTTCTCCTCTGGGTATTTGTAAGTGGTGTGATGTGTCTAGGAATCGATATTCACTCCTGAACATTACTTTTTTGGCATCAAATGGTTTTACTGTCGTTTTTGACTAAGGAGACATTGGGTTTCTTGTGGAATATGCAAACTCCACGTTAATCTCCAAATGACCACACTAAAGTTGCCTGCGCAAGCAATTGCATACGACCAGCAAGCGTTGCTGTTCATTTCCGGTTACGAATGCGCATGATCTAGCAGTTAGTGGACCTCCGACATTGATTCGAGTTTCGTTTTTGCTACGCAGCAAGGCAGCCATGTCGTCGTCTTCAACGTAGCGTATCGTAATGACCGCATCGGACCGCGTGGCGCGTCGAAAGAAAACCGAACGGCAACGATGACGCACTGTGTTCGGCGCGCGTGACGGCGCATTAAAACAAGTTGCGCTAGTACCAATGGGGTGTCGGTGCCAGTCATCGTCTCTTCATCGTTACCGTATCTCCGTCAAACCATAACGACAGAATGCACCGCACTAATTTGTTCTTTTAGCAAATTGTCTCTTCTTGCTACAACGGTTTACAGCGGAGTTATTTGTAATCTAGCAAGTGAGGCTGCACACTGCGCACGTCTCTTCACAGCTGTTTAATGTTAAGCAGTCTGTAAACAGAAGTGAAAGAATGTTAAAAAATGATCGCTTGCACCTGTTTCACCTATTCGTGAAAAAAGTAGATTGTAACAGGAATCATCCAGATATTACAGCTTGCAAGCACACATCCTGCCAAATATCGAGCTCTTGTGCAATGCGCATTCAATCTGCAAATGGCTTGAGTGTACAGGGCTTATCAAACGCAGTGTCGCTTGCATCGGCATCTCCATTCCCGCGCTGGACTCTGCATGTCTGAATATGCTCTCTGATCACTTTCCCAGGGCGAGCGCGAGAAAGGCGGAGCCTCAATCGGTTGGAAGTGATTAGAGAGCATGTTCGCGGAAGAGACGCAGGTCTAGCCGGAAGTGGAGATGATGATGCAAGCGACATTCCGTTTGATACGACCTGTATACAGTTCTTAACAGCTGCAGTGTTGGAAAAGCACCAGCATCTTTGCTCCCGCGCGGCCGCTTCGCCTGCCTGGACTCTGACTCTCTGATTACTTTCCCACCGCGAGCGTGGGGAAGGCGGAGCCTTAATCTTCTGGAGATGGTTAGAGAGCATGTTCGCTGCAGAGGTGCAAACTCCCGCGCGTGAGTGGAGATGCTGGTGCACCTGACGCTGCAATTGATAAGCCCTGTACGCTGCTGCATAGCCAGTGAATTCGCACAAATTGAACATAAAATCAAAAATGATGTTGAGATGAAAGAAACTTTTTAACGATTTTTGTCTAGTGTGCGCGTATATTTAGAATGCCAAAATACTGTCTTTCGAACTCTTGATTTTGTGCTGCAAGGACTGTGTGCAAATAGTAGATTTTGTGGTGTGAGTCTCCGCCCTTTGAATATTATGGAGTTGGCATAGAAGTAATGAACAGCAATTTTTGATTTGCCATGGCTTTGTGTAGGATTGTTTAAAAATTTAAAACTGTATCTTTAGCAAGGTTCCACTTACTATGCTAGCTTCATCAACATCTCTACCAAGATGAATTAGGCCCATTTTTGCTTTGAGGAAAAGCGTCATTTTTCTTTATGTTAGGGGGCATAACGCTAACTCACACTTTTTAGAATTACTTCTTTTGATGTTTGAGAGATAGCTAAGACAAATATCTTCTTTTTTTGACCTCGCTTTATTAAGTTCAGTTTTGGCAAGTAACTTTCAATTATCTGAGAAGCAGCAGCGAGGTGATACAGCCTACTATGAGCCGTGGAACCGTAGTAAAGCTCGTTCATAACACATGTTCTGAACTGAGGGCCTTATTAAAGTACGTAGGGGTGTGACGGGTGGGACTCTCCTACAAACTATAAAAATGCAATTTGAACTGACAGGTAAGCGTCCGCTTAGGTGCTACACCTGACTTTTATAAGAGCAGTGTCCGGTTTGAAATGTTCTACGGAAATAGTGCTCAGAAAATGGAACTCAGACAAAAACCCCGTCACTTGCTTGTGAGTAATTTGCGAGACACGTGAATGACATAATACTGCTGACAACGGTGAGCAAAACTGCACGAATCTGAGCTTATCCAAGATCGATGAACAGCTAATGGCCAAATAAATAGAGAGGATTTGATTTTTTTAAAGGTAGTAGCGATTTTCTTATGAAACTGTTTGGAACTCCTAGAATCTGAGATAACCTTTCTATTTCTTCGTGATAGTTCTGATTCATCGGATTATAAGTGGTATGTTGCCGTTTTGTTTCACCTTTCCACACGGTCTAAAACGCGGTCTTTGATCTGCTCCAAATGGTGCTTGCGATTTGTGCTGCTTTCCGTTTCTCCTAAACAAGTTATTGATCACAGCTATGGAAAATTTTGTCTGCAACTCTCGTTGAATCAAGGTCATGGAGGGTTTCGTAAGATGCTTGTTAAGGTGGCTTTGGTCCATTTTTTCACGTCACTCACAAGAATTTCAGCATTTCTAGGATGTAGTCAAATCAAAACGCTCTTCATTCCAATAGTCAGCTGTAGGTCAAATACAAATTGAGGCTGAGCAGGCCGATCAGACAGCACGCCCTGAGGCAACTTGAATAGGTCCTGGGTATGCTCTGTTCAACCCCAACCGGCCTGCTCCATTTCAAGTCCAGAATTGCTAAACAGATGACTACTGAAGTAATAACGACCACTGCAGATTCTTCTGAAATCTTCCTGCCCCTCTCCCCTCCCTCCTCCACCCGTACCCTCCTTACTCAGTCCCTCTCGCTCTGGGCACCCTCTTACTGATGGGTCCACATATCCGATGCATCTGCCGTCATTCTGCATCGTATTCTGTTAGCGGCGTGTCAAAGACCGGCATTTGCATGCGTATATATGTGCACTGCGTGCGGGGATAAAACGTTCTGATTCGAAACCGGCATCTATTCGTCGCACACCATCGGTTTCAGTTAGAATCTCAGAACAGCGCTCGTCTATTTGCGAAACCTTCTTTGTGCCGTTTGTGGCGCGTGTGAGTGCACATCGTCCATACTTGCGGAGGTTACGGTAATGGCTGCAACCGCTCGTCGCCGCGGCGGTCACAGCTGCCGCAAACAACCGCTCATTCAGCAAACAAAGCGGTGACGGCCAAGCGTGGGATGGGGAAAGGGGAGGGGAGGGAGTTATCAATCTGTCACGCGACTCAGACTGGACACGAATCTGTAGTATATTCATGCAGGAGGTAGAAATCATCGGTTTCGAATTCCGGCAACTCAGGAACATTTTGCTTATGGTGATAAACAAGTTAGCACTTGCGCACTACTTCAATTTGAATGCTTCACTACATAAATTAAGGTAAGAACAAGTCTGAACCTGTCAATCACGCGCATGCAGAGCGATCTTGACTCTTAGTCTTCGAGCAAAGCTGTGTATTATCTTATTTAAAACACTACCAAGTACTACAAGAACAGAAAGAAGAGGCATAATATTACTACCACGAACGGAAAAATTAAGAACATGGCTGCTCTCAAACCACAAGTTATGCAATTTGCTATTCTTGTTCATGAAATACCAAAAATGAGATTTAATTCTTGCGAAAGAGCTACTATGTTGCTTTGTTGACAATTGCATATTAGCATGATTATGTAATGTGTAGTACAATCTTGCTACTTAAGGAAACTTGTTTTTTTTTTCAACTCATATTGTGCGACAAAGTCCAAAATTGGTGATGACTTTCATAACATTCTAGGAGTCGACTCAATAAACAACGGACAGAAAATCAAGGGAAACCGTCAATAGGAACGCCACCCTCATTTTTGTTTCGTCTCTTTGAACATTCTCTTTGAATTACTTGACTTTATAAAATCTATCTAGCCTTTCAAATGATGTTAGAAAAAGTTCTTGCTCACCTCAACGTAAGCCTTCAGCAAATTCTCTGTATAATGATCGCGCTTTAAAACAGCTAAATGCATCGGATCCTCTGCCTTTTGCATGTGGATATCGGCTGGCCTCTGTGAAACTTTTTATTCTGCTCAAGAAGTTACGATGACTAGCTATGGCCGCACATTCAACAACCAGAGAATTCTTCAGAAGAACTTTGTAGCGTAATTGTGTGGAGTACCCTCTAATTATATGAAAGGTAAACCGTCACTGGACAGAAATCAAGTTTATGACACTCTTGCACTTGAACTGCTGACTGTCATCCTCTCTTGTGATACAGTTTGATCTGTCTTCAACCACCATTCAAAAAAATACGTATCATCATTTGCGTGATGTGAACTTGTTGAATCAGAAATCATTTTCTTCTAAAAACATAAAGTTTGGCAAGTTCGAAGCCAGCACAACACAGGAAGACTTTCAATAGTTAGCGACTTATACTCAACCATTTGTAATAAGTGATTCTTAGCTCAAGTCATATGTAATCCAATAGGTGTAATGGCACACCATGCGCACCATATTTTTACATTTCTACTTACAGGTTGCCCAACCCAACAAAATCGTTTTTGATTCAACTTTTTTTGAGTAGGCGTAGATGCTGAGTATGTGCACAATCATTTCTGATCGGTATGTTTGCATCGTATCGGTTCTACTAACAATCTGTAACCTTGGAGTCCCATGCGAGTTGTGCAAGCTACCTTTCGAGTTGCTGATCTCTTGACCTATAGTTTTTCTATGTGTGCAGTATCAAGCGTCATATTAGGAAAATAAAACATATTATTGCAAACCCTACTATTCTTAGCAGTATTAGCTCGATCTATATAGAATCTGCTTCTCTTTCCCGCAAGGAGTCGCATCGGTCAGAACTGACTGTTGCTTTGAAGGTTAGCAAGGGCGAGGAAAAAGTGCAGGAAACACCGTCATCGCAGCAGTTTCAAGTGCCTTCGACATGTTTTCACTTCAACTTCAGAGCAGAAGAAGTGCGAACGCACACCTCTTTCAGGTTCGCCCAGTTTAACTAACCAGTAACCTCCACGCAGTAGTAGTAGCAGCGATGATGGCGACGGTGTCGGTCGCCTCGTTGGGTGTCTTCTCATCCCTCATAATTACCTACTCGCTCGCCTCGTCATCTTTTCCTAATCGCACACACGCCCTGACTACCGTACACTTCAGCACAACCGTTCAGTGTTCGGTGTACATGTTGTGATCAGCGCAGCGCACATTGCTGGGTGGTTATTTTCAGCTTAGCTGCGGCTGAGCCACTAATTCCAAGAGCGAACAACCGTTCCTTCTTATACGCGTCACCCATGGCTAGCCTGCTAGGAGGAAGAGGTCGCTATCTTCCCCATTCGACATTTTGGCTGCACAACACACAGTCTTCAGCTGTCCTAACGTTCACAACTCGTGGCGGTCTCAATTTCCAATTCCTGGCCGATGTTTTGTCGATATTCCCCATATGTATTGTTCGACCAGCTCTTCTCAGTCGCACTTCACCGCCTCGCCAAGGCCGTCGCCGCCTCGTTCGCTACCGCTACTTCATGCGGCGCACAACTGTTTGCCATCAAAGTATTTCCTATTCATAGTAACGACTGGTTCTTGAAGATTCTACTCTTGTCAGGGGGCAGAAAAAAGTCTTTTTGATTAGAATAGTTCTTAAGGTTTGATGAGCAATGAAAGCGCACGATTTGCGCAGATAACTATTGTTAAGCTTCTTGAGATGGTAGTGTTCTCCAATAAAAATTTAGCCATCGAATACCCTCAAACCTCGAAAACAAGCATAAAAATCAAACTACCTCGTATAACAATAACATTTCTCTGTAATACTCGCTCTTTTACGTAATTTCCCTGCTCCCTTGAATAGAAGAATTACAGTACGCCGACAGAAACTTTGGTTACAAGAACCAGGTAGCGTGTCGCAACTCGTTCAGAAATTTTCTAATATTTTTGGAGCGACTCAACACTTTTCACACTCCTGCATCAACAAAAAGTCTCGAAAATATTTCTTGGGATGCACAAAAAAGTCCTGTTAAAATCATTCTGTAAAGTTTGTGAAACAATTAAACGTTGATTGCATTATTGACTTCTACCATTCTTAGTATAACAATTTCCGCGAAAATGAATTCTCTCAACAAAAAAGCTTTTTTTGCATTTTGAGGTCTGTTAACCTCAAATATGACCACTGGATCTTGAAGGGCCATTTTCAGTCGCCTTCAGTTTAGCAATCAATTTTTATTCTTAATACAGTTTTTTTTTCTATTTTGGTTTTTCTTGTAATCTGTTTCAGCTCTGCCTGAACTTTCTTCGAGTTTTGCCGAAACCACATAAATTCAGTATATACAAATCCGTTTGTAAAGAATAAAACGGAGCTGTATATCAATATCTGGTCCCTTAGAGAAAGTTTGGATCACCAGATCTTTTTCTGAATATTTAATAGGGAGAAAAGGCAATGATTTGCATACAGGATTTTGAGGAAAAGTTGTAGAACTCCATATATCTCTTAGTCATCTTCTTCTTGCAAACGAGTGCTGATATTTTGAGTTACTGATCGCCTTGAATCCAAAATTTGAGGTAAAAGCACTTTGTGTAACCGGTACTCTTACCTTAAAGAGTGTGCTGTCTTTGTTTCGCCTTGTATATTCATTTATGCCTTGCACATTCGAGATACGGCGGAGAAAAAGAAGAAATAATTACTCAGTACATAGCAGACAAACCCACACCAATGCTCTAAAGAGAGTACTTTGAATATTTTTATTTTTATTTCTCTTTCACGCATTTGTGGAGCGATGAATCCACGACCATATGATTGTCAGAACTTTTTAAGCATTTGTGAGATTTTCCCATTTTTCTAAACCTCTGCTAATCCGCGACGACAACGCAATGCTCCTTTTCTGCTGCACTGTTCCCAGTGTCGGTCGAACAACATTTCAATTCCCGCATGGTGTCGAGTTCTTGCGCATTGTCTGCCGGTTAGAGCGTATAATCGCCTTTCGAGTGCTGCTTCTCCATAGCAAAACACTCATGGTCGCGGCTGTAGCCGCGAGCCCGTTTTGCGCGCGCACTCCCTTCACCCCCCCCCTCCCGGCCCCATCGCGTTACCGTATGCCAGTCAGTGACAGTGGTGTTAGCCAATGGACGTCAACCACCCGCTGCGTCCGCGCGGCCGCGTCTAGCCGTTTCTTAGAGGAAAAAAATTAGTCAACTGGCTCCTAAGCCTCATTTATTGAGTTGATGAACTAAGTAATCGAGCTTAAGGTTTTCACGCTTCTCTTCGTATCTGCGCTTTCACATATTGCATGTACAGCTGTCTTCCACTCAAGCTTCAAACCTTTTTGACGCTTCTCAATGCTATTTCGCCGCCGCTCCATTTTGTTTCTGAGGCCTAAAAATCATCTAAGCAAGTCATCAACTGATTTAAAAAAATGTAAAATGTTAGGTTCATACATAAGTCTTGCGCCTCAAAATTCGGAGGATTCATACTCTTTTCAAACTTCAATAAAATCTCTCACTAAACTCAGATAAAGAAAATCTTGCAGCTTACAAATGCCACGGTAGCAGATTGCTATAAAATCGCAATGATACAAGCTAGTAAAGAGAAGCATCCAAGAACTGATTTCTTGAAAGGTCGCTAAATTTACTAAAACGTCTACTAGTTCCTCATTCTGTGCTTTTGGTTTTATGACATGCTATTTCTATCTGGGAGGAATTTGTGTGACCTAAAGTTCCTACAGTTATGTGAAACTTTTATTCTTTTTTTCGCTTTCAAATCAAAAATCACTAATGTTCATGATAAGGTACACTGATACATGCAAAAAGTGAATGATGTCCTTTGGAAAAATATAATTACCGTTTTCAAAACATTCTTATGTTTTTTTGGTTTTATGCGTCAACTTATAGATTTTTGCACAATCTAATAGGTTTTGTTTGAAAGTTTTTGAGTTTTCTTTTTGGCCCCTCTTGAATATCACAGCACTACTGAAGCAGTGGGGCCTTTTTGTGAACTTTCTGAAACCATTGTGAACAATTTTTTGAAGCTTTTGATTGATAAACAAAGCTGTGTTCCTTTGATTTGGAGGAAATCAGAACGTGATTCAAAATTCGAAGATGGTTGGAATTCAAAGTTTCCTGACTGGTTTTTGTTTTACTAGATTTGTTACTAACGCAGAATCACTATCGATTTGAAGGCATCAGGACAAGCAAAGTGTTCAACTCATTTTTCATCAGCTTTGTAATGAATTACTCAAAAAAGATTTTCCAAAAAAGAACAATACGAGGCTTAAGCAACTTCAGCTTTGAGCGAAACAAGCTGCAACAAGTTGTACGTTGAAGCTCATACACGAGTTATATGGATGATTTCATGATTCCAAAAGTATTTTTGAAGCACATTGCAACAAATAGTGAGTTTTCTCATTTTTTTTCCTACGTGATGTCCTTGCCAGTCCCGCTCAACTTCATTTTTTCTTCCGCTACTTGGCTATACTGTAGAATCGCAGTTCTTTTCTTCACTCCTCTCCCATCTGTAGTTCCTGTAATTTCAGCTCAGATTTTTTTCCTTTATCGGGGAACATCGTTTCGAAGCGACTCAGCTAATATGTGATGATTTTCAGTAACTATGGACACGCGCTGGCTGTCGCTCGTCTCACCATTTCCGCCGCTCTTCCCGCTTCCGCATCCGCTACCGCATCCATTTGCGATGACCGGACCGTTCCCACGCATTCCGGTGTTTCCTCAGATAGGACCATTGATCAAAACGGACAAATCGAAGCAGTTTTTTGTGGAACAATTGTTACCACATGATGAAGAGAAGCAACCATCTTCACCACTTCTTCAGATACCAAAAGCCTTACCTCCAGTTAGTGCAAATGTTTTCGAGAGAGAGAGAGAGAGAGAGAGAGAGAGAGAAACATACAGTCGAGTCATTCGCAACTTAGCATGGACTTCCCACATCCGCGAGGGGTGCCGAGCCCCTGTCCCATCCCTGTCGTAGGACCCCGATCTGATGCAAACCAGACCATCGGAGATGATGCTCACACATTAGGCCCCGGACAGACTTCACGCGATTTGATCGTCGCGACTGAATCGCGACGAGACAACTGTTACAACATCATTCCATGCCGACCAACTTGCATTTCGGTTGTGATACTTTTCCAGCCCGAAATTTTTTGATTTTTAAATGTGAAATGAAAATGAATGGAAATGTCGGCGATTGAGTCGCGACGATCAAATCGCATGAAGTCTGTCCGGGGCCTTACAGTACCTAAGGGGTACTGCATGACGAAGGCGCAGTGGTTGAGCGGGCGCCTGCTGCGCGCGTACAGCCTGCCCTAATCGAGATCAGGCCAAACCGTCAGCTGAATTTGCGCGCTCGCAGCGCTGGGGGTTTGCGCTGCATATGAGCGCCTCGCAGAGCGAAGAGATCAAGGAAAGAGCTGACTAGCTAGCCGTACACGTGACGCAATACCCTCGCAACGGATTTCCGCCATGCCAGTTTTGGCTTGGTTGCGATTGGGGCAGACTGTATCTTCAGCATTGTAAATTCTGCGCCTCATGTGCTCTGCGGCTAATAAAGCCGTGTTTGTGCCTAAAAATATTGCGCCTTTGTTGCAGCAGCCTATTTAAGCATTAAAAAGAGGCAAAAAGAGAAATTCATTTAAAACTCGCAAATACATGTGTCGTAATGTGGTGTAGTTACAAATGACTCGACTGTAGAAAGAAGGCAAGACCTTCACAAAATTCATGCGACAAAATGGCGTCACTTTTTCATATAAAAAATAATATTAACTGTGACACTATAACGCTTCTTTTCAGGTACTTCCGACGCAACCGCTCGAGTTCGTTAATGGCGGTTATGGAATGAAAAATCCTCTTGCCACGGGTGCAATTATGCCAAGAGACGATACAGCGACAGCCAGCGATCATGGACAGTACAATTGTCGTGTCTGTGGTAAGGTGAGTAGCATACATTGGATCTAAATCTTTCTAGATAAAATTTACTTCAGAAATTCGCTTTACAACGCCTATTGAATCGACATACAAAGTGTCACTCAGATTTGAAGAGATACTTATGCACTTTTTGCGGCAAAGGATTCAATGATACGTTTGATCTGAAGCGGCACACAAGGACCCATACAGGTATTGCCAGCTATACCTTCAGAGATTAGCTCATGCCTGCATTCCGTCTTTGAAAAAATTCGAAATTGAATGTTATACTCTTATCATGGCTATCTAAACAAACATATCAAAGCAGTGAATGGGATTTCTAAAGCTCACCGTACTTTTATTAGCATTCTGTGTTCAAAGTTAGCGCAAAAAACTCTAGCCCTTGTGCTGTAAGCAAAATTTTTTTTCTAAAACTTACCAAAAAGCGCGCTAAAAGCCATAGTGTATATCTTACTTTAGCGCTAAACTATCAGTGATATTCAGCAACTTTTACATGCTTTATTACTATAAGGCACATAGGATGTTAACACAGGAAAAATGTACAAAAGAGTTAAAAGATTACTACCTATTCCTTACAAATTAAGGGTGGTATTTTTATATGATCAGTGTGGCTGCACACACTGCATACAATGCGAGTTTCATTTTGAGATTCAAGAATAATTTTGTATACATTTTGGATCGTGTTGTATGTATTGTATGTAATCGCACACATTAAGATATCAAACGCAATCAATGTTTGATCATTAGCTCTTCATCAGCTTTCTACGTTTGCTTCCGCCACTTATTGTGCTGAAAGTGAAGTTTCGAAATTGCTTATGGCACTAAGGTACTGGTATTTTCACAAATCTATACATTTACAAAGAGTTTGAATCTGAAAAGCAAAACCTCTCCCGAAAAATGTTTTGCACCCAATATCTAGATCTTTTTTTTTGAATTCGTTCTGGGTCTATGCTGCACACAGTGCATCAGCGAGTTTGTATTTTCTAGATCATGAGTTTTTGTTGCCTAGGTGCTCACTATTGAAACGGATCACAACCTACGGCCGTAAACGTAGTCAGCACTTTTAGTGAATCCTTTGCGCTCAGTTTTCGACGAGTTTGAAGTTTTGGACCCCTGTACCGTAATCCTACCGTGACTTTTCTCGATGAGGCCGCTGTAATATGTGGACAAGCATCATGGTAACGGCTGAATACAACCAACTTTTCCACTATTTATCACTTCAAAACGCTGAACTCCTTGTTCTAAAAAAAAGTTTCGCCTTGCGCCTCTCGTGCCACACAGTAGCATGCTATTTAGCCGCGTTCCAAAACGTGTTAATTGGTCTCACGCTGTGTGTTCGCTTTGCGGAAGATCATCTAAGGTCACCGGACATGAGATGATGATCCCTCCGCGCAATACGCGTAGCCTTGGATCATTGGAGCGAAGAACGTCTAACGACCAGGCGGAGGTGTTTTAGCTCACTTTTTGAGTCGCCTTCCATCACACAAACCTTTTAATTACCGGATCTGCGACAACAAACAAACAATTTTCTCTGAACTACGCATAAAACTGGGTGAGAGTCAGATTTATTGTCTACACCTTAGGAACCAATCATATTGCCAGTTTTTCATCGGCATCGTTTTCTGTTACAGTTTTTTCCACCTTAAAATCCTAATTTTACAAATTCTACCAGAGCTGGACTGCTGCTCAGATTTTTTACATTTCTCACTAAGCATTGATACTGGGAAAACAGTATTTTATCACTGTGTTCTCTGCACGACAACTGATACGGGCTGTAATTTGGAGTGATGCGTGTTTTGTGACACATGTTCTATCGGTGAAGTAATGTCCACTTTCAGAAGTACTATCAATCTAAAATCGACAAAACGTTTTTGCCCTCTAACCACTCAATACAAAATAAGAATTATTTTTTCCTCTTTGAATTTTTATAATGATCACCAGTAATAGCAAAGGAAATGAAAGCTACGATAATTTGTCAATCATATTCGCTCAACTGTTGGTCGATTCTTCGTAACGCATATGCATTTTCTAGACTTTTTTTAGCCTCCTTTCACTTACTATATAGCTAGCATAAAGGAAGCTCTCTCCTCTTTTCCCTTTACACCAAAGCAAGAGGAACCTTCTATTAATCGCAGCAGAACGATTTTTTAAGCAATCAACGGCATCCCACCAAAATCTGCAAAATTTCTTTGAAATGTGAAATTTTGAGAATTGGTAATGTACAGAAAGGTAGAAAGGCCCTTTTCCTTGAGCCATATGTTCAATACAAGAAAAGCATTCCCTTAGCCAACCTCCAAGCGAAAAATCAAACATCTCAGATTACGTAGCGAGAATGCGGCGTATATGTAGAATTGCGATGTTTCACCTTCACAGCGGAACCAGTTTTCTTTCAATATGGCTTTGAAATGGAATGGTGGGGTTGCTAGAGTGCGAGCGGAAGAGGTCGAAAAGGGAGACTCGCTGTGCGGCAAACTTTTTTTTTTGATGAAACTTACATGCTGCGCAAACTCTCTTGTTGGGTTTTCTTAGGTTGTCCGGAAATCAATGCACAGAGCGAGCCTCGTAGGATGGCGTTTGGAATAAAACGCAGATAGTTTGGTCTAGGCGAAGTTTAGAGGCAAAATTCGTAAGATTTTTGATCCCCAATCCAAGTTGTTTTTTGGATGGAGATCCAATTTTGAATGGAGATCCAAAATCGAATTTCCATCCATAAACATCTTGTGAACCCTCAGCAAGGTCACGCACGTACTCACATCTAACATCTCATGCGAAGTAGCTGGTTAGAGATCGTAAGACAAAAATGGACCAAAAATACGAAAATGTTGCCTTTTTTGACTAATGCTATGATTGTTGTCATAGTATTTTAGAGCTTTGATTTTGCATATCAAAATGAACTTATTGATAGCCAGCCTTATAGATGTAGATATCATTCATTCTATGACTAGGAGATACGAGACCACATAGCACAGATTGTCTAAACAAGCCTAATCGTGTACTTAACAGGTTTATACTTGTTATTTATTTTGTTCAGGTTTATTCACTCTTTGAAAACCGGGAAGAACAAACTCAAATTTGTTAAGACAATGTCCGCAATGCGGTCGCGTGTCTCCTAGTCACAGAATAGATGATTGTCGATATCAAACAGTGTGTTATCACTGCGCAAGGGTAGAGGACTATATCGTCGAAAGGGCAGGTCCGCGGACAACTGCCACAATGTACACCTTCTGTGCATGCAAGAGGTGCGTAGTTGTTGCAGATGTCCAGGCGGGACCTCCCTTTTCGGCGACGTATAGCCCTCTACCCACTTACCAGCAAGGCAGTAGTAAATATACCTTACGCCTTGTCCAGCCTTACATTTTGAGTAACAAAAACTCATTTGATACAAATCCTGCTGCAGCGGTGTCGAAAATACGATTACCGTAATCCTTATGAAAGAACACCCTACAAAAGTCCATCTCTGTGATTATGTTGATGATGACGCTACACTACACAACAGTATACACTCTCTGCGTTGAATCGTAGCCTTGTAAATGCAGTATGATAAAGCTTGCCTTTTTTGAGGGATCCATCGCAAGCATCATCATTGCGTAATCTAAACCGGATAGAGAGCGCTTATCCTCCATGAAAAACTAGTCGTCATCGACGAGTACCGTGTCTCATTCTTCAACGAAAAACAAATCCGCTCATGCAACAGGCATTGCAAAGGCACTGGCATTCATGAAGGTTTTGAAGAATTGTCAGCATTTGAATCTCGTGCCCTTCAATGTTACACGCATCTTAACACATTTACGACAATACGACCCATCGGTGGGTCGTAAGATCCCTGAAGCTCTAGCTTTGCCAATGGGGTTCTGGCATATTATGGACACCAGTTGAGCTTAGCCAGAGTGGTCCGGGCTTGGGATACTGTAATGTAATGTTACGGTAGGTACACCGTAGATAGATTTAACTCACAGATTTTCAGCTCATGATGCTGTTTCTGGAAAATCAAGTTTACATGCACGAGTAATGCGGGGAGGGCAAGAGACAGACGTTAGCCCATCAAAAATTATCGGTTTCATTGACTTTGTTGATTTTTTGCATTGTTCATTCTAGGAAGCTCTAGGAAAATTTTAGATATATAGGTTTTGTAGCATGCTGATCACGAAAATGATAGTCCTAAGTTCTAATATCACCTTCTTACATCAGTTTTGAGAATTCTACCATATTGCTACCATACCCACTGTGAGACAGTAGTGAACAAAGTGGACACTATAAACATGAATAAGTAAAATAACCCCAAAACAAAATTTCTCACGAAAATCCCTGATGTTGGTTTTGTACAGGATGACTACCGTAACTTTACCGTATAACGCCTAAAACGGAAATAAATTGTTTTTTGAGAATCAGCGCTCTCGATTATCCCTCTGTGAAAATTCGGTCATATTTTGAACTTTTCCAGAAAGACTACCACGGACGATACGACTCATGGGTGAGTCGTGAGTTTGACAAAGCAAAAAGGCTCTGGCCTGAAACGGCAGTAATCGAAAAATCGGCCTTGTCGTGAATGTGTTAAGGGACCGCCCACTCTAAATTTGGTATTTTGAGCTTGTGACGTCATACGATAGCAGGCCCTCCCATCACATCAATGTCCAAGTCGCGGCTCAAAATCTAGATTCGAAAGAGAGAAAATAATGAAGAGGCAGAGGAGCCCAAGTCGGCACTGCTCCCCTCCGGTAACCATCCCCCCTTCCCCAATCCGTGCCCACCAATCACCGTTCACCCAGACACCCTCGCGGGTTCTACTAAACAGGAAATGTCGAGGTTTTCGCGGATTCTCTACTCATATTCGAATTCAGGGGCATGGGAAGCACTTTACTCGAAGCACTTGCCGCAGCCTAGTCATAGAGGTTATGAGATGTCAGCAATGCTGATTAGCACCTAGTCAGCTCCGTATGAGAGCCAGTCTGTGCATACAGCACCTTCGTCCTCATCTTGGTATACAGGACACTGAATTTCAGTGAAATCTCGAATTCAAAGTTCAGTACCGATATATGTCCCATTGAAGTAAAAACTTATATTTAGGTCTTCCAGAGCACGCTGCTTCCGAATATGCTAGTGGTTTTGCTCAATACCATATTTACTCCCTTTTTAAATAAATTTTTCATGACTTTACCGTAAATTCAAAAAACCCCAGCTGATGAAAATCCTTTAATATCAGCTTTTGCAAATTTACGGTGAACTCGTAAAAAAGCTTTATTTTTCAAAAAGGGAGTAAATTTGGTATTGAGCAAAACCACTGGCATTTTCGGAACAGCGCGCTTGAAAACCCTTGAATTAAAGTTTTCATTTCAATGGAACATATATCGCTACTGAACTTTGATTCGAAATTTCATCAAAATTCAGTTTCCTGTATACCAGGATGAGGACGAGAGTGCAGTATGTACAGATTGGCTCTCATACAGTGCTGACTAGGAAAAAAAACTCATGCCTCGATAACTACGCTGCGGCAAATGCTTCGGGCACATAAGTTCCGTTCCCCACCGCCCTCCCGGAACGGCAGAAACACGGAAGTCGACAATCTGCGTAGACGGTCCGTTGGTAATTCGAAGACCAGGGTAGTGGAAAATCATTGTTACCTCTCTATGTTGTCTCATAGTTCTTTCCGAGAACAAAATAGTGTTCTCTTTAGTTTTATTGGACATTTGATGATTATTCAATAGTACAGGCAAGCTCCACAGGATCACCACTAAATCAAGATCCACTTTAGGTTTGAAGCCGGAAATATCAAAAAGTTTGAAGAGTCGAATCTTGTGTTTCCTTTGAAAGACGTATGAACCCTCTACATTAGCACATTCACGACAATACGACAGGGGTTCTGCCACTTCGGACAATACGACCCAAGGGTGGGCCGTAAGTTTGACAAAGCAAAAAAGGCTCTGGTCCGAAACGGCAGTAATTTAAAAAATCGGCCTTGTCGTGGATGTGTTAAACATACACAAAAACACATCACCCACTCATCAGAAGCTAGTTGTAGTTTTTCTTCATTACAGTGAGTTAAGGTTAATGGATGGAGTGAAATGACAGACTCTGCCCTCGATCCTAAGTTCTTCCCTAATGCTAAAATATAGATTTCAACGGTTACGGTCATCAACAACCTTGCAGACATCTCAACTTCCAAGAGATTCCAAATGCGCTCAACGTGAGAAAGTCATGAGGCAAGCTTATAGTTACAAAGGACTAGTCAGAAATCAAAGTGACCAATCCAATCAGGCCGCATACCATTAGACGCAGCATAAAACGCTGACATATTTCCGCTTAGCGCCTATGTGGGCGAGCTTATGAGCCGTCAAAGGCCTTTCTTTTGCTGAGAAATCGTGCATGCAAAGCGCAAACTTGGTAGAACAGAGCCATGTTCGGCTTAATACTGGGCTAAAACATACAGCTAGGTTACTTTCTATTCTTGAAGCCTAAAGGTGAGTTGAAAATGCAACAATGTGCTCATCTTTGCAATTTTTACGTATAACTTTTTTCGCAACAAAACTGCTCTTAACATTGCCCAAAAAAGGCGCTATGTAGATATGTAATAAAATTCGGAAAGCGTTAATTACTGCATTGAACGGTATGCAGCTTCTCAAAAGGGAAGGATACTTGGTGACCAGGCCTTTTATTAGGTCGTCCCGAAAGTTCGCTCGCACCATTTTCAAAAATTCATAACTCTTTAAATTCTCGACAAATTTGTACGAACAAAATTTCGCGTAAGAGAGGAACTCATGCTCTTTATATACCTGAACTGTTCGTTAATATGTACAAATGAAGGAGATAGAAGCTCAAAACCAAAATCACTCAAAATTTGGCAACAAAAATCGGAGCAATCGATATTGTAGGTTCTTTTATCCGCTCTTTCTAACATTGCAAGTTTGCGCCGATTGAGCGTCTCTATGAGAAGTTATGATTTTCGAGCAAGCAATACAAAAGGGCGAATTTGATTTATTTTGGCATTTTTCAGGGAATTCATAACTTTTCACAGAGACGCTCAATCGGCGCAAACTTTGCACTGTTGGAAAGAGCTTGTGAAAGAGCCTACAATACTGACTGCTCCGATTTTTGTTGCAAGTTTTCGATTTTTTATGACCCTACACGAAAAATTCAAATTTTGAGTGATTCTGGTTTTGAGCTTCTATCTCCTTTATTTGTACACATTAACGAACAGTTCAAATACAGTTGCAAAGAGCATGAGCTCCTCTCTTATACAAAATTTAGTTCTTGCAGATTCGTTAAGAATTCAACAAGTTATGAATTTTTGAATTTGGTACGAAAGAACTTTTGGGAGGACCTAATAGCATGCAATGTATATCATCTACTATAATAATTCGCAGGGCCCCCCATTAAGTGTAAACATGTGGCTATGTACAGCGATGACATCACCACAAAGGGTGCCACATGTTTACCGTTTTGGGTTTATGAGCACCGGAACGGTCGAAAACTCACAAAGAATCAAAACAAGAGAGTCGCAAAACCAAATGAGCAAACTTTGCCTGACAGTTTTTGCATCTGCCAGAATTTGAAATGGCTTCGTTGCTTTTTTGAAATATCGGCTGTTCTGATCTCACTTCAAACATTGCTTCCATATCAGTAGGCGTTGTTGGACAAAACCACTGCCACCACTGCTTTTTGAAAGGCCATTTTAAGCTTACCTTCATCTATACGAGGCATTCCTCAAATGTCACCAAGACTTTTATGCCGATCTGCTCGGTTCATTGAATTTTTACAAAAATCCATTACCATTCTTATGTGATACTGCGCTGTTGAACAGTTTATATCCGAAAAACTGCAGTGATCGGTTCTTAGCTAATTTTACGTCGTTCGTGCATAGAGTATAAGTTGTTTTTGATCAAGAAATTCGCATTTTGAAATTACAAATCTTCTTTCAAAAATGTAGTAGTCGTCTAAAAAGTAAGTTGATTTATCATTTTGCACAGAACCAGCCTCAGTTCTTACGGTTAGATATTCAAATGCAGTGGTTCAGCTAAGGCTCTAATGTCAATAATAATGAAAAGCTGACTGCCTAAGCAGCTGGGATGAAATGTAAGCTGACATCCGACATTAGTAGAGGATGATTTCCTATTTTGTTGAGAGAGACGACCAGGAACATTGATCAAGAAATCAGCGTTATGGACAAATACAACTTTTTTGCACATGATCCTTTTCATCTGCATTTTGTTTGAAATGGCTTTGAGTTTTAATCTAAATACCGAAAAGTTGTATGCGATACGACTTTTGCTAAGAGAGAGGTGAAATTTTGGAGAGGTGGTCATCGCGAAGATTACCTCCCTCTTAAAACTCCAAAAAGAGCCTCTAACAGCAATATCATTACAGATGCTGTGTACTTAGCTCTGTCTGGACGAGCGAAAGCCACGTTTTGATGCAAACTTTTGTTTTAAATATTTTGGCAGTTTTTTTCGCCAATGACCCACACATTTTGAGTGCTGCCGCAGAGCTTCACTGATTGCAAAAAGAGTGGGTGCGAAAATACAAACCATGGTGGTCAAAGTTTTTCTTCTGATATATTACACGTTCAGATCGTGCTTTCTAAGCGCTATTCACTGAAAAATTAAGAAAGAAAATCATTATGCAGACATGAGCTAAGATCATCACAAAAAAAGATTTTTGAGATCTTTAAAGACATCTGCCACGAGTGCTGCGAAAATTCACATCATGTACCTAGAAGTATGGCAATGTTTTTCGGAACATTGCCATTGCGTACAACTTTAGACAAGGCTTGGAAAGAGTCATTTTGAATGCGCAATAAGAAAAAACTATGGAGTGGCGATATCTTCGAAGGTGTGCGATACGATACGGCTAACAAATCTTAGCTTAGCAATGATAATTTCAGAGCCTCTAATTTTTCTGAAAAAAAAAACGTTAGCGGAGATTGCCCCTTGAGAAGGGGCAATCTGAGACTGTTCTGAGTAACGAAGGGACAATATAGTGCAAACATTATCCAACGGGTTATAAGCACAGTACGCGAAGCGGCATTGTCTAGACAACTAAAGTACCACGAACACTTCTAGTGCTTAACTTTATATTTTATTAACTCACAAGACCAAAGTGCCGCGTAGCGGCACTTTGGTCTCGTAAGACATAAGACATAAGGTGCACCTCGAAACGCTGATTCTAAATCTGTGCTCGAAATCTGCGAAACGATCATATTAAGGCTGAACTTTTTTCGTAGAAAATTAGCGTCCTTTTAGGTAGTTGAAATCACCCAATTTGGTCTATTTTACCGTTTGAAGCTATTGAGGAGAATCTTGAAAGATGTATTCTGTATTTATACCTATCTAGATCGTATTCATTTGAAGAGAAAATAAAAATTTCTATTGATGATTTTCACCCTCCGCAGTAGGGCAATTCATTCTTGAAAAAATAATTATAATTCCACCCAGGTTCTCGTTCCGCAGATATGGAAGGCAGTATGCGAACCAGCATCAAAAGGCGCATTTTTTAATGTACAAATCATTATGAATGGCCAGGGTCACCAAGTATCCTTCCCTGTTTAGATTGGCCATTTCGACTTCTGACTCGTGAATGTGAGGTCGATAAGGTCTTGATATGATATATGCAGTAAGTAGGAAATTGCACAAATTGTCCAGCTGTAAAAAGTTAAGAGGCAAGTGGATCGCTTCGGAAGTCAGATGTGTCCGTCAGAGGTTGTTCCCCGTCAACGTTGGTGGTCTAAAGGTAATGAGTCCAAAACGGAACTTCAGTGTACGCAATGATGTTGAACACTCACCATTTTACTGTGAAAGGCGGATTTTTTACATTTTAGTAACCCTGAAGTTTTTTCGGTCTCGTTGCCTTGAGACCACCTAAGTTGATGGGCGCGACAATCTCATTCAGCTTCTGGAGCGATTTTCTAGCTTCGAAACCTTTTGTTCGTGACCTGGGCAGTTGTTGCAGTTTATTAGTGGGAACCCGTACGTACGCATTAGAATTCTTCAACCTCAGATTTATGTGGACGGTGCCGTTGATTCACCGAACTTAATTTTGGTTAACTCGGCAAACGGAGACCAAGATGTACTGAAAACTCTCGAAATTAGCTTTACATTTCGGTCAACCCATTGTATTTTTGAGCATTTCAGAGTTATCATTAGTTCCACAAACGTTTTACGAACATTCCTTTACGTTAGCACATAATCACGAAAGGAGGATGAAAGGTGTACCGTTTTTTTGCTCTGTGGATTTCAAGAAAATAGGATTCACTCGAACTATCTAGTTTATCTCCTCCAGTTTTTTTGGATTTTTTTAGAACGATATAAGCACTAAACACGCTATGATTTGCCCATCTCAAAAATCGTTCCTTTTGCCTTACACGCAAATGCTTGTACCTTGACAAGGAATTAACATTCTTTCAATCTCTCTCTTTCGTACCTGACTTCTTGATCATTTTGCCATGCATAGACCAAAATCCGTTTCGACCTTTCATCAGACTATTTATTGAAATTTGTGAAGAAAAGGATGAAAATAAGGCAGCACCAAAGACTAAAACAAACCAAATGGCAAACCAGCTCAAGACGAGCTGCTATTTCTTTTGAAAACTGTAGTTTGTGTTTTTGTTTACTTTTGTGTGGGGCGACAAACAGGTGAAGAAATAGGAGGTATGGGGAGAACTGGGCAGAATGAATTTGGCGAGTTTAGTGACGAGACCGTTATTCATCCAATTTACCTAGGTCGTGGGCATACTTCACGCGATTTCAGTTGCGACGCTATGTGGCAATATTCCAGTTGTTTGTAACTGATCAGGGATATGCGAATGTACGAAAGACAGAGCATTCTATCAACCTACGAAAGATATACATGCTGTGCATTTGAGCTACCAGTATTGAATTTTGAAGAAATATGGCAAATTGCCAGATCGCGACTGAAATCGCGGGCGATATGCCGCGGCCATAGTCCTCGTACTGAGCTCACAAGGGAGGACCTTTAGTCAAAGTGGCCTTTTTGAATGATTCCTATGCCGGTTTGAAGAGTACTGAACTCTCCAAATCTTTCGTTATCTGCCAAACGCCTCTGGAATACGAGTTATTAGTGTTTTTTGGAGAAATAATGAACGCGGAATCTAGGTACACCCACCGTTACGGTCTTTTCAGTGCCCAAGCACAGCAGTGGTAGGATCGTATGTATGAGTGTGTTAGTCAGAAGTTACCTGTTGAATGAAGGGCTTTGATGATTGACGGTGGATCATTTGAGCAACTCTGGATGATTTTTGTCCGAGATGCGCACTAAATTCTTCATCCTAAGAAACGCTCATAACTCGTCGTTCAGAAGTGTTTGGCAGATAATGAAGACAAATTCACAACACCTTTAATGCTTTGCAATGTGGTATAGCAGTGACATGAAAAGGCCACTTAGACTAAACGGATCTCCCTTTTCAGTACTGTCCTACCATCTGTACGGTATGTTGTCGGCACCATTTGAAGCGAAATTCTGTGTCTTTTGATTCAGTTCTACCTCTGAACGGTAACAAGTTTTCACAGAATTTTCGGTTCGAATGTGTACATTCATAGCTTTCCTGCTAATGTGTGTAATTGCATAATCGAGGCAGAGGCCCACACACAGAGTTTTCTCTTGTGCTTTTTTTAGCATTGTTGTTTGCTTGGGATTAACCACGTATCTAGAAGACTTGATACAACATGCGCACTTCTTATGACAATGGCCTGCACCCTCTTCGCTAACATCGTAAAACTTGTTTATTGCACAAATTACCAGGAAAACCTACGGTCTTCATTTTTTTGTACGACACCTACCGTTTAGGTGTGCGTCCATACAAATGCGAGCAGTGCGACAAGTCGTTCACGCAACGTTGTTCCTTAGAATCGCATTTGAGGAAAGTTCATGGAGTCCTTCATAACTACGGATATAAGGAAAGACGGAATAAGGTTTTGTTTCAGTTTTTGGAGTGCTCAACTTTTTAGAAGGAATCTATATGGCTGTCACAGGTATTTGTTTGTGAAGAGTGTGGCTTCACGTCGGAGCTGTTCGACGTTTATGTATCGCATTTGAAAATGTTGCATCCTTTTTCTGCCTCGCTAATTCGTCTCTCTGCACCGCCAAAGAAGTTACAAGTGGGTGGTTATGGGTAATTATTGAATTAATTAAATTGCAAACCAATCATGTATGTGCGTTTTGATGTTAGGTAGTCCAAACAGGCGCTGACCAGAAGGCAAAGGAACGGATACCAAAGCATAAGTGCCACTTTCGCAAACTAGTGGTCCTTTTGCACACGTTTTTGTGTGCCGCGTAAGGACCAGTAATCCGCGAAGGGCCGGCAAATAGGCAGCGTCCGGGCAGATTTCAATCTCTATTGCTATCGTGATTGGGCATAAGCTCTTCGAGCTAATACTGCGCAAACTCAGTCTCCAAACACTGCATCTAAAAAGGACAAAACTTAATTGCAATTTACTTAAGCTGTGTGCGGGCCCCCACTCTGGTGTCCACCCTACCTCAAGCGAAATCTACTGAGCTCTCCGCCCTTTTCGAGCACGATCGCAAGTGTTTACTTCAAGTTTGCTTCAGACAAGCCTACAACCGGGCACTCGTCCATGGCCCTTGAAAAAGATTGCCCAAAAAAGAATCTTAAAAATTAGAAAAAAAGCTTTATTTAATGTCATCAAGTTTTGTTAATGTCAAAAAATCTCATGAAACAAAAGTTAAGTCAATCTGTCTGGACGCTGCCTTTGATGGGGATTTATATCCCTGCCACTGATAGAATATGGAAAACATTCGCGAACTTTTTAACAGATTTTCTGCAATGAATTTTGTAACCTGAATGTCCCACACACTGAGCATAGACGTAACATAACTTCATGAATGCATATAACTCAATTAGAAATATTTAGACAGTTTCCCCAGCGACGACTTCAAGTTCAAGCAATTAACTACAGCTAGATCTTAAACTATATAATACTTATTGTTAGTATAGCTTTGCTTCATGACAATTTTGGAGTGTTAAGTTCATGACTTGCTTGAATGACCGACCTCTATGACACTCACCTTATTTGCTAAATGACATGCTTCCATGAATGATGTTATATGACAATCCCTCCAATAACAAACCTTCATCACATGTCAGCCTACATTGTGTGTTCCTTATTTGTCCATAGGGTATACGGTTGTATTTTTGCGACTTAATAATAAGCCTTGTTTCAGCAACCGCTCATATTACCATTTTCTGCCATCGATTCTGAGTTGTATTATTAGTCTGTATCAAGTACTTTTTTTCGCTGTGATAAGACCCGGTTTAGAATAGTTACATTTATATCTTCAACCGGTTCAAAGTTCTTTTTTTTTGTGCATGGCGTATGTTATTATAATCTTGCTTTCCTATAAAGCATCGTTGTCGTTCATGTAAAGGCACAAATCTCAATGTATTGTTTCGTTCAGCTACCATCTGGTTCTGATAAGGGACGTTTGAGAGTCAATGAGTTAAATTCTTATTTTTATCGAGACCAGTGCGCTATTGCCCCTGCAAATGCCCAAAAGTTGATCAGAGAGATGCTGGACAAAAAACATTAGAGTAGGCGAATTGATAACTTTGGAAAGAGGCCTGAGAGAAAAAGAAATGGAGCGTAGACAGAGTAGTGTAGTTTTCGAGCTACTATCAAGATTGGTAACAAAAATACTTCAGTGGCTGAGGTTTCGGCGTTCAACACCTTCTTCGGAGCTTGGAAAGCTGATTTCATAAATGGCTATGCGGCTAAACGTCAAGAACAAAGGCGAAACAAACTCGAAAAGAAGATTAGTCGAGAGATTAGAAACAGAGCCAGAAACACTTTTTACTCACTTTATACATAGCACAAGCGGTAGTTGAAAATAGACCACCTATTGTCAAACTGTGCCTCAACTTCACTGGGAGATGTTCAAGAGGCACGGTTTTTTCGGCTGCCACCAACTTAAAACTCCAGTTTAATGCGCGACTCTTTAGAAATTACCAGATAAAATCATTAGCTTACTATTTGCCTGAGGTCACCACCTGTGAGTTTTATGATTTTTTTGCTATGAATCGGACTGAAATATTTACGATTCTGTTTCGAGATGCATTTTCATAAGCTTTTGACCTTCAAAATTGCTGTTTTGAATTTTTTCCAAAGTATCAATATTGAACAACTCATGCATCTATCTAATATATCTTCTTCTAGATTTCATATACTTTCAAAAATTTGCAGAAGACTTACCAGCTGGCAATAAAAATCGCGCCTCTTGACATACACCTAACTTCACTTCCATACGTCAACGTAAATCAAATTCATGCATAACCAAGAGGGAGTGGCAAAATGCGAGTTCGATGGTGATCGCAATGCACTCTTCTTCTCTGTTCATTTTTGGATTTCTAAATGTTACAAAACGCTTCCAATGTTTTGCGTACTAGGATTTCGGGCTCAAGCGACAAGATCTTCACTCCGATTTATTTCAGCGTTTTCGAAACTTGTTTTACGATGTTGCCCCAGAGGTTTGGAGGGCACTTATTTAACCCATCTAGATGTTGATACGAACACAAAGAGGGTAGCCGGTCTTTTCGATGTAGGTGTCGCTACGTGGTAAACATGGGATCAGATAAATTATTTCTGATACAATGTAGTCACCCTCTATGCTGTATGGGCATGCTATACAGCCTGGGGTCAAATAAATACGGTTCTGAGGGCGGTATATCGACCACTACAACAGCCTCTTGTAAACCTGCACGATGTACGTATCGCCGTACTGCCCTGCTGAACTCATCCGAAACAAATGGCAGGCAAAAAGGAATCTTGCTTGTTATGAAAACTGGAGAGGCCCTACTGTCTACAAAGATGGGCTAACTATGTCCAAGTCCTTCACACCTCGGGGTAACATGTAGAAAACGCTGCGAAAACGCTGAAATTGAGACTGGAGTGAAGATCTTGTCGTTTGAGCCCGCAATCCTAGCATACAAAATGTTTGAAGCTTCTTAAATAGCTGTTAAAAGTTCAAAAATAAAGAGAAAAGGCAAGTGCATTTGATCACTACCGAACTCGCATCTTATAAACTTTTTGTGCTTTTACATGAGGTCAGGTCACGTTGGGTATAAAAGGGATTGAGGCGCAGTTTAGCATTAGGTTCCGTTTTTTAACTAGCGCTTGTGCTACGTCTGAGGTGAGTTAAAAAGTGTTCCTGGCTCTGGTTCTGCTCTCTAAACTAATCTTCTTTTCATTTTGTCTCGCCTTTGTCCTTGACGTCTGACCCCATAGTCACTTATGACTTCGACTTTCCATTTTCCGAAGAAGGTGTTGAACGCCGAAATGTCGACGTCAGCCAATAAAGTATTGTTACATTCTGGTAGTAGCTCGAACAATGCATCTACAAATGGTTATCATGTCTAGATTCAAGCACACCCGAAAATGCACATATATAGAGTGCCCCAACGTGTCGGATGTTTGATTGATAATGACTTAGGAAACATTATATAGGCTGGCTTCAGCTTACAATTTTTGATTTGCAAATCTCCCAGCTCTCCTTCGATGTAGGATTACGTTTGAAGCATTCAGCACAAGCATGTCGTCATTGCAGATCAGCTACCAGTTTAGAAAAGCTCATGCGGAAGCTTTTGTGATGGGATTTTTGCTAGTTCCAGTAAACAACTTTTTACATGTTTATGAAGCAATTTGGCTGACACAATTGAATTCTTGTAATTATTGGGAAATCTATCATTACAGCATAGCTGTCGTGACTTCTAGACTAGAGATTTTGGCAAAGAGAGATAGCTCAGTCTTGGATACAGTAATATAAGTAATTTAGTAACAAAATTTTCCAGCTCTTTCGAACAACCTTTGAGACAATAAAGTATTTTTCAACTGTCGCTATTATCTTGGTTATTCTTATTGAGAGGGGGGGGGGAAGAAGAGGGTATTGCAGAGACGAGTCCTATGACACCAGTTATGTGCATCTGCTGCTGATCCTACTATTGGGAATTCTATCATCACAGTAAAACGTCGTTACTTCTAAACTAGAGATTTTGATAAGGAGAGATAGCTCAATTTTGGATAAAATAATATAATTATTTAGTAACAAAATTTTCCAGTTCTCCTTCGAACAACCTTTGAGACAATAAATGCTTTTCTTGCAGTAGTGAGGAGGAATATGTGGTTGTTTCCTACTCTATCCTCGATCATGGAGTCATGTACACTGATAATCTTCACTCTGAGCGACATAGAAAAGCCAACATGAGATGCTGAACTTATAACATAGTAGAATAGTTGTCGTGAACCAAGCGAATAGAAGGGGCAATAACTCGAAAATATTTAGCAACACCAAGAAATTGTGTTTTTATATCTCTCGAGTGCGCTTTTGTATGACGCGTCGTGCTGAAAACACGATTTTGAGAATTCCCTCAAAATTGGCAACAACGCTTCTTGGATAACCTCTTCTTGAAGTATGGTTTATTAAAAGAAGTCATGAAAACTATTGAAAATCAATAATCGAGATACTGCGCTCAATTTCGCGCAGAGACGCACGAAAATGCTAATTTATCTCGTTGAGGAGTGTTTGTTAATGGCGGCGACGTCGTCGATGCTCCTGGTCGTTTCCTGACGAACAGAATCTTCTATGTATATATAGAACTCAGACTTTGTAAGTGTGTTCGTTTAGTTGTTCGTTCGTTATAGAAACGCGCGCCACTGAACCGATCCAGCTGAAAATTTGCACACATATGTTTTCGACTCCGGTGGTTCAAAGCTACTTGTCGCGACGATTCACCGGGCATTTCTATCAATTTATTGATTTGTCTACGAAATCTCGAAAAATGAAAATTTTTCGTGCTCCAACCAATCTTTTTCCATAGTCATGTGAACAGGGGCGGTAGAGTTCATTTCAACCTCAGGGTCGAGATGCGGCAATTCATCTCAAAGCACTTTTCGAGCATGTTTGAAGAAGTTTAGAAGCGTAAGTTCACACTGTTAAATGAACTAATCTGGAGCCTCGGGTGAGACCGCGGCTACCAGCTATTTATGAATAAAGCTGAGTGTCTGTTTCTCTGTGTGTCTGTTGTACGCATGTTCCGGATAGAATCTTTTTACTTTTGAACCGATACGGATAAAAGTTGGCACACATACACTTCGGGGCGAGGCGCGTGTCGTAGACTACTTTTCATTATCGCGATATCAATTTGCCGATTCTCGCAAAGTTTGAGCTACAGGGCTGGGAGTTGGCTCAGGGGGTTAAGCGTGCATGCTGATTACGAAAATACCCAAGCGGAGTCGGGTCTGCCAGCTAGTGTTATATACTGCAGGGTTTCACTGAGAATACGTGAAATTCTACAACCAGTAGCAAATGCCACGTCGGCTCTGCTCTTTCTCTTCTGCTCGCCTGCGCCTCCATCACGTGCTACCTCGCTATCCTTCATGCACTTCACGCGGCATTTGGCGCCGGTATCTTTCTCTTTTTTTTGAAATTTAATCCTGGCACATCGTGTATCACTTGTAATTCTTGATGTCTATTTATATGCTGGCAACGTCATCCACCTTCATTTTTCGATTGGAGCGGATAACTACATCAAATTGGCTTGATCAGACACAGTCTTAAATCAGTCTTTATTCTTAAAGATTTAAAGTTCGATTACAAGTTACATGCAGTTTTGTATGCGATTGGAAGCACTCACCTAAAAAAAACAAATTTGAGTGGAGTTTCATAGTTTATAGTTGGAAAAGCTGTTTCTAAGTCATATATCTTATTTTTACTGCCAAGTTTTTAGTAAATTCACATTTGAAATATCCCCAAAAAATCTGTTTTTCTCTAATTACATGATGCTCCCAGATTCTGCTGAACTTAGAAATGACTTACAGGGTAGAGAAACATTAGGCTTCCTACAAGGGTTAGATATTTAGTCAATAAGAAACTTACATTGTTCGAATTGAGAGGCGGGCATATGGTTTCTGGATGGTAATCGTTCTCTCGCCTTTTTCCATTTTCCTGCATATGCTTTTTGATAAGCTCATCAACTTGCTGCCGTATCAACTTTCTATTTGATGATGTATGCGAAGAGGTCGTCATGATTGTATGAATCATCTGCAGCAATAGCTTTCATTTTGAGGGTAATCTTGAACTCTAGCCAGTTGCGCAAACAGCAGGCCTCATAATTCACTTGTGACCCAGCAGTTTTGTCATACAGCAGCTCACAACTAATCATTAGGTTGGAAAAATCAGAGCAACAGGACGAATGGGAAAAATATGTTAAGGGAATATTTGATAGAGCAAAGCAATCTCTAAGATGACATCTGAAAATTGGCTCAATTCGTGGTTTACTCAGGATCACAGCCAAAACATAAGAGCAACTCATAGTGCCATAAATCGGATTTTCGCCCCCAAAAATCCCATGAACCTCTTACTTGCTCCAGCATGTAACAGACACATGTACATCCATTTGTGCATTTGTCATATTTTTTGGATCAGAAACCAGGAAAAAACTGAATCACGCAAAATAGAAAACTTCGCCCCTAGTAGTCCTGGGTTCCGCCCATAAGCGCACTTGTGCACCACAAATCTTCGAAAATTTAATCAAAAATTAAAATGAAAAATTTAATAATCAAAAAAATGAAATTTGGGCCATCGATATGTTTAAGTTCCTAAGAAATACCAGTTAGCTTTTAAAAACCGAAAAGGCGACATTTTTTTTTCAACCTAATATTTTGAGAGGACTAATCAGCGTATTCAAATTTGGTTAACGTTACCTGGACCAAAGCAAAAAATTCAATTTCTTGGCCACAAGAGTCGTGAGAGCTGCCACTTAAGCAGCCGCATGCTCGGCTTAAAAGACCAACCAGTTTTCACATAGGAGAACCCAAACCCATATTTGCGTGATCAAGGCGACTAAGAAAGAGAGCTATCGACTTACTTCCGACACATCTTCTTGTACTTTGCCACCCCTTGCACGTCCCATTCCATCAAATTTGGCACAATCAATAATGCTTGGAAAATCGCCGCTCAACAAAACATCTTCTCCACCATTTCTCGATATTCTGTAATAAACAGTACTCTTTGATATTCTGACGTTTGATGAAATTATTTGAAAAAATTATACCCGTAGTCTTCGCTGGATTCCTCTCCTTCTTGCAATGTCACGGAGTAGGAAAACTTGCTGTTATTGGAAATCGACGGTGATGCTCTACTGAAAAGAAGAAAAGGCCAGCTTCAGTTTATGAGCACCTTTCAAAGCGGAAACCATGGGTAGAGCACTATATGTGGCGAACTACGGGCTATGTATACATATTCACAGGACACAGTGCACGGGACACTTCGCAGACTTTTATCATCTGTCCGCGCGCGATGTCTATCGACGGCATATAATCCCTTACCCATCCCATTTCTATTCACACAATTTTGAAGGCGTGACACAGCAAAACGTGTCCCGCACCGATGATTTACAGTGGTTGCACTCTCTTTTCTCCCACGTGATTAGCGAATTTCGTGGCTTTGTGATGTACCGATAACTGAGTATGCATTTTTTTTCTGTCCCAAAGGACCGATGATCTCTTAGTAGCAGCAGCAAAGCAGTGTCGGAGGTCTTTCTTCAAATCAAACTGCAGTGTGAAAACTTTGAAACTGGGACTGTAGTGGTCAAAACAAAATGATGGGAAGCTAGTGCCTCACCTTCCAACTGTGTGACCGATAATCACAGTGTTGAGGGGTTATGGCTTATAATAAGCTGCTAATTCGGCGTGTAAGCTGTGTTTGTCAAGTATAATGAGGAACGATTTGCGTTGCTTCAGTGCATGTGAGAGCTGTATAATAAGTAGGGTTCACTTTTGCGTTACATAGCCGTCTCTCGATTGAAAGACCGACATGAGTTTGGGTAATACTTTCATGATGGCGAGTGCGAACATCTGCGAAGCATAGATAATATTATATGAGTGGCCTCTCCGTTAGTGGCTCCTCTGTGACGTACCACCCACATTGTTATTTGTTGGGCGCTCTTCTTGATCTATTTGGGCAATGACATGAAAAACCAAAAAAGGCGTAAAAATATCTTAAAGTGTGCTCAAACACTTTCAATTGGTGTTTTCCGCTAAGGTTAGATTTCAAGAACTTACTGAATTCCCAAAATTTTCTCCTGGGGTGATTGACTTTTGACAGTTTCTGACCTAAGCGGTACTCTAGATTGCAGCGAAGTATAGTCGATATTTGGATGAGTTTGATGACCTAGTGACTCTCCTTTTATGCTGTAATTCAATATACATAGCAATTCACAGCGCAAACATACTCTCCATACTTGATAAGCTTAGCAGCCCATGCTGCTGCGTTTTCACCAGAAAGTCTTAGCTTCACCTAAATAATAGGTTATATGTAATGTTCTGAAATTTAGTGTGTTATGATTATCGGGGCTCTTGAAATCAAGCAAGGTATCGTTCATTCGTTGACCGTACGGACTGCCGACCGCGTGGCGACTGCGACGCGTGCCTTCTTAACTTGCGAAAAAGTGACAAGTTGGACTGTGGCTTAAGATGAGAAGAATTCTTTGTTTCTTTTCTACATTATAAAGATGAGAAGAATCCTCTGTTTTCTTTCTATTCATCTTTTCTACGAAAACATCATGCACGCGCAGCGGTCGCCGCGCGGTCAGCAGTCGTTACGGTCAACGAATAAACGATACAAAAACTTTTCCAAGTATATCTGCCATGCAGGTTTATTATCAACGCACAATCAATATTAATGATGTTGGGTCTAACTAGTGACTGACAAATGGTCCAATTGCGATTTTGGCATCTGGTTGACTATTATATGCCAACGTCAGCCAATAAGCTCTCATCGTTTAGAATGACGCAGAAATGAAGTAGTGAGAGCAAAATGAAATGTGCTCACCTTTTTTCCATCATTTAAATAGATTTGAACTACAATTCTTCCGTTAGCGAGTCGTTCTAATCTCATGTTTTTCATCTTTTTCAGTTCGTAAATTTTGCCCATGAGGGGCTCTCTGAAAAACAACAGTTGAATAGTTTGAATGATTGGAGCAGTTAGTACAGTTGCGGGTACAAGATATTCGGAGCAGATAATATAGTAGTACTAAATTGATGACGGCATAAGTATGGAAATGGACAGAAATTTTGACTGCTGGACACCACCAACTGGGCGACGTTGTGGTGATGGTAGAAGGCGAGTACGATGAGAAGACGATATCCGAAAGCACTGCAAGAACTTCAAGCCTAATAGTACATGGCAAAAATAAAGAAGGAACTATGGTTATTGGAAACGACTAGAACATACTTTTGCGATAGCACAAACTGAATGATTTGAGAGCTCATTGACGGTACTGCAGCGATCTATACTCTTAGAAAGAGGATGGAATGCTGCATCGAATGCTATCAAGATCTCTTGAAAAAATTGTTCACGAGATGTGGCGTTCACTTGAAAAAGGCGCATTACTTTCGAACTGCCTATCCTGATTTCACGAGCACAAGACCCACTTTTTTCGATTTTTTAAGCGAGCCGCTCAGCATTGTGTCGGAAAACTTATGTCACGCCATACCATCAGGCAATACGCAGCACGGTATAGGGCCCTTTCATTGTGAACTTTTTTGTTACGCCGCCCTCTGCCGCTACGCGGCAGATTCGACTAGTACTCGGCAGCTTCCTGCCTCGTATATCTTTCGTGTTACTCTATAATTTTGCAAGAATTACTTTGATCAATGACCTGCGCGGAAAGAAAAACTGAGAAGCTGATTTCGGCTTTGTCATTTCATTTTGATTCAACATTCTAACATAAGCAACGGATATCACGCAACTGCAGAACAGTAAATCGAGGTAGGAGCAATCCGTGTGTTCCGGACAAAATGGCGCCATCTCATGGATATGTTTGCCAAATTTGCTTTGAATTTCAAGACTCCTTGTATCCTATTTGGGTGAAGATGAAAAATTGAGCAAAAACTGCAAAAATCAGTAATTCGAGAAAAACAATCGGAAGTCCCAAACAAAATGGCTTATTAACACACTTCTCGCCCCATGCATCGTGTCTGTCAAATCTGGTTCAGATTCTATAATTCCTTCTACCCTTTTTAGGCGAGCATAAAAGATTTTATTCTGGCAAAAACTGCAAAAATTTAATAAATCGATAGAGGCAGTCGGTGAGCCTCGAACAAAATGGCTTATTAACGCACCCCACCCCATGAATTATGTCTGCCAAATTTGGTTTAGATTCCATGAATCCTTCTATCCTTTTTGAGCGAAGATACAAAAAATGGCTAACAAGGAAAGGATACTTGGTGAGTGGTCTTTTGAAATAAAAGATATACCGTTAAACGTACTTTGAGGCGCTATTCCAAATCTATTTTCATTATCTGCTGTGCGCTCTTCCGAAAGAACTTATGAACATTTCTCACCAAGACTTGCACTGTTTTTGATGCAGGATTCACCAATATCGTTAAAATGTTCGCATACGCACCACAAAAGAGCGTACAAGTAAAGTAAAGCTTCACGATAAGCTCAGGAAAACTGTCACCGATACATCAGAATCTAAAAGCCTGGATACTGACGATTTTGACTGTCTCGCAAACTCAATTTGGAAAAGAATCCATAATTTCGTTCAGAAAGTCACACAGCAGATAATGAACATAGATTTAAAATGAGCGTTCAAAGACGCACCTAATCGTATACATCTCATTGCAAAAGGCCACAATCACCAAGTATCCTTTAAGGCAAATACTAGGTGTCCCAACTTATTATGATGCTTCATTAAAGAGTTGCGCGAGGTAAGCAGTAGCGGCCATTTTCTCAATGTTCCTAAAAAGTGCGGTCACACCGTTTAGAAAGCTTCGCAATCTTGAGAATAGTGGATGAACTCAGCGTCCCTAAAAACCCTATGACACAAGTTTCCACATCTTTTTGAAAATTTTTAAACGGCAGCTTTTTCCACAGTGACACCATATGTTCCAAGTTTCTACCGTAATTCTACAGTAATGAAGAGCGGTCAGTGATTCGCTCTATACCTAAATCTAAGTTGAAGCCAGCTCTACAAAATGACGCCTACCCCTTCTCGAAAGACCTCATAATAAGAGAGTTATTAACAATCAAACAGTGAATACTTTTCTTGGAACCCTGTATATAAGTATCGATGTTCACGCTTGTCGAATTTAGAATCAGGTGCACCTTGTTCTCTCTTGAAGTTAGAGCAGTATTTTTTGACATCACCAAAATCTATATCTGGTCGGGTGCCATTCAAGGCAGCTCTTTTCTTCACTTTTTGCCATATAATTAACCTTTTCGATTACTTCTTCGGAGTCAACGGCAACGTCTACCCAGATCGATTTCCATGTTTTGATCGTTGCCAGGCCTTCTCATGTCCCTGTTTCCGAATTTGAAGTTGGGAATCCGAGAACCCCGACAATCTCCGTTCCGGAGAACCCGCAGGCCGGCTTTCCGGAACGGTACTGGATGGCGTGGGCGGGTGTTTGAATGGACGTTGCCATCAAATGATTGCGATTCTTGTTTTGATTGCGCCTCAGGCTTCATCAGAGAAATTGGAAAATCGATCTTTTGAAACAACAACGCTTATTAGATAAGTGCTAAATCATGGGTCAAGTCCCAAATTTCGAAGATTTATTTTGTATGACTAGATTTTGCAGAAAATAAAGACTTTGAAAAATTATTCGGAAAATGGAAAGCAAGTTGGAGAGGACTGAAAATATTGTATCGCATATTATGTATATGGTTTGCTTTTTTTACGCTACCAAACCTATCCTAAAAGTTTATACTTTTGGAAAACTGCTACCATGGTCAAAATCCTGGCGAAATCCTAAAAAATTATTGAGGTATTACAAAAGCGACCAGTTTTGGATCATGGTCGCTGAGAAGGAGAAACAAAGCTGTGTTTTGTTCAAACGTTTGCCCATCTTTAGCGAATGTGTTTATGATAAGCCGAAATGATGGCACAAACTTTTGGACTGATTCAATATATTTAAACCGAGAGCAAAAAGACTATCGCTGCTCACTACCTATTGAAGAAGACAGTACATATTCGTAGAGTGGAACTTTTAGAAAAAGCTAAGCCATAGTTTTTCAAAAAACGTGATGACAACTGCTTTTTGACCAAAGTCTAACCCAGGGCATATGTCGAGTAAGTAGTACTTGTAGATGATGAGTTCGCCTTGTGCACTAATTATGGCTAGTCGTTTATCCCACTTGGATCTTGATAGTGACTTTTCTACATATCCACACATAGCTCCGGGTTCTCGGCAATACTCATCCTGAACGCAATTTAAAATCAAACATGGTAATTTCAAACGATAAGCTCTTATGAACCTGATCTGGCAAAGGCTCGTTGGTGTATGGTCTAAAGCACGACATCGACCAGATGGTTAGTAAGCAAAAAATAGAATGAGCAACTACCGTCCCTTCATGCTGAACATCAAACGAAAACACCAACATATTTCTAACAAAGCAATTTGAAACCAGTGGGCCTTGCAACCCTGACATTTTTCAGCAGATATTGCCTCGATACGAATTCGCCATTGTACAAATTGTGCTCTCGCAAAATTTCAGCCGCGCTGCACGTAGTCCGCAGGCTGAGCAGTCTATGAAGTCAAAATACATCGGATATGACAGCGAGCTGCCAACAAACGGATCTTGCTTCTATAACAACTGGTTTTGTGGTTTTTAGTATGAAAAAGAATTTGATAAGTACTAATTAGGAACACAAGAATTTCGATTCCTTTTTTGTTCATTTTCTACACTATCCAGTTTCGGGGCTTAGAACTATACCGGTAGTGCGGCTTCCTTGGTGCCCCTTGTCAGTAGTTCCCAAGGAAGCTTCAAAATTATTAAATCAAAATCTAAGATGAAGTCTAGGACGGAAAATTGGCGTATAAAGAAGTAGAGCAAAGAAGGTGCAAGTTTCATTAACATGTACGTATACGACAAAATAAATAAAAAGTGTCATCCGAAGAAATAGCGACCTCTTTTTTACACTGGAGTACTCCCGCCGTGACCTCAGAGCGCGCTAGCGTGAGCCCTGTCATGTAGGTCATGTAAAAGAGGCAAATGTATGTTACTAGGAACTCCGTACTTATGCATTGTAAATGGTCTATCGAATAGTATATGATAAAGTTTACTAATAAAAATATAATATTCCCATCTATTTGTTTTTAAAGTCTTAGCTAGTTCCATTACTCTTTCCTCCAAATGTGCATAATTGAAGCAATTTCTGTATATTCTAAGGATTTCTGAAGTGCAAGTATTGTACAATATATATATCTGGGAGTGTTAGACTCCCGATGTGGATATCTAAATACTTTGAAATTATAGTCATCTGTCTTATTATATTAGGTTGGTCCGAAAGTTCTGTCCCACCATTTTCAAAAAATCATAACTTCTCCCTAATAAGATGTTTTTGCATGGCTATAACCATATTGGAAAGAGCAATTCATGCACCTTATAAACCTACCTTGGCTGCTATCTACTAAGCCTTAAAAGCAGAGATAAAATTGGGAAAATGGAATTACTTCAAGTTCGGAATTTTTAAGCAAGCCCGTTAAAAAATCCAAAACTGTGCCATAAAATCCAAAGCAGCCAGTATGCTAGACTTTTTGGCCCACTCTTTCGACCTGAGCAAAATTCACGCTGATCGAGCTGTTGCTTCAGTATTTATGATTTTTTGAAAAAATGTCAAAAAATCAATTTTCTTAACAAACTGATTTTTTGGCATTTTTTCTTGAAAATCATAACTTTTCTAAGAAGGGCTCCATCAGCGCGAATCTTGCTTATATATAAAGAGGGAATCAGAAAACCTAGGTTACTAACCGTTTTGGATTTTATAGCACAGTTTTGGATTTTTTAACGGGCTTGCTCAAAAATTCAGAACTTGAAGTGATTTCATTTTCCCAATTTTATCTCTGCATTCAGAGCTTAGTAAATAGCAGCCAAACCAGCATTAGAAAGGGCATGAATTGCTCTTTTCAAAACGATTTTAGCCATGCAAAAAACATCTTATTAGGAAGAAGTAAACAGAACTTTCGGACCAACCTAATATTAAATTCAATTTTATTACTGGAATTTTGAGGGTAAGGTTTAGAAAATTTGTTTTTGTCATGCTAAGGTTAGTTTTCTCTATTTGTAAAGAAGGATGATAGATTTCTCCTGAAGTTCTTTTGAAATGCAATGCATCTTTAGAGGCATGTAGTATGTCATCTATATATCTGTAAGTATGATTGTACAAGTTAGTGCTATGACTCAAAGTTCTTGTCTGTCTTTTTAAGAACTCAAATTCCATGTATGATAGAGTTAGGTCTGCTATCTGTGGGCTACACGAAGGCTCCCTGAGGTATACCCTTTATTTGTTTATATATCACTCCACCAAAATACAGGTAGCTAGACTCCAGTATAGAATCTATTATCTATTATATAATCTATTATATAAATTATGTCATCTATTATATAATCTATTATATAAATTATGTCTTCAAGTTGATAACATCTGACCTGTGCCGTATCTGCATTAACATACGTACTTTATTGTTATATATTTTGATATATTTATATCCTCTCATGCATAAGCTTATAAGTTTTCTGAGATTAGATCTGACTACGTTATGTGGCAGATTGGTGAACAAACTAGAAAAGTCGGCTGAATATATTAGGTTGTCCCGAAAGTTTTGTCGGTTTTTTCAGACCACTATAAGACCATGCACAATGAAGATCTATGTGAGCTTCAGCATGTATTCGATGCATCTTTTCCTTCTCTTTCTTGTGGTTACATTTTCGAGCCACAATCCTGTATGCTTTCTTTTATGATTGCTGAAATTCTTCACCCGTCATTTTTGTTTGCTCAAAGTTCGGCTAATTTTTGAAAATTTCATTTCAAAGTTTCGGAAAGGGTTAAGTTAGGATTAAATAGAGAAATTCTCGGACTACAAGATGATACTTTTAGACTCCACTAATCTGCTGATTTCGCTTCAAAAAATTATTTCTTCGGAGGTCTCGATTCTTGGCAAAGTCATGAAACACGCAACTGGAGCAAAAACATGAAAACTTCTGAAGTTTTTGCCAATTGCAACATGATTCTTATTGAACACTATTTATGCAACATTACCCAGTTTGACTTGCTTTGAAAAAAGAACTTTTTGGAATTTTCGGTACTTTTACGTGGCGAAGGTAATCAAAAAGCCGCGGTTTTTATTAACTAAATAATTATAACGGACTTGGTAAACGTGACCCACGTAATCTAAAATGGATACAATGTAGCCAAAGCTTTGCTCTACATAACAGTTACCAGCGCTCCTCAAGAGTGTCAGGATAGAAATTTTTAAAATTCACGAAAGGTTTGGCGTTACTGTTGAGCTCCTCAAAAAGCCACGGCGGTAACATTGCAAAGACAGGGTAGGTCAGAGAGCAAATATAGCTGTAAGAAAGAGGATGAAAATCTAAATCAAATGGTACCTAGAGCGTTTACGTAATAGTGTTCTGTGAGTTTTAGTGAGCGATGGAAAAAACCGACAAAACTTTCGGGACAACCTAATATTTCTATTAGGTTGTCAAGAAATTAATGTCGGTTTTTATTTGCTTACTTTAACAAAGCAACCAGACCCAACCCAACAAAGGGTAAGGGTACTGTTCGATAGAGCAAAGCAAGCTCTACAAGATGGCACTTATGTCTTTGCGCCATGCTCGATCCACGGAGAGTTCGAACTCAAAATCTAAAGATTTCCAAATGCCCAAAAAATCGAAAAAAATCAGATCTTCGTCTAAATAAGTTCTACGGACCTCCCACTCGCTCACATCAATACTATAGATATCTGATATCCATATGTGCGATTGCCGTATTTTTTCCTTGACTAGAAACTGCGAAAACGAAAATTTCCCTGATTTTCTCAAAGCAATGCTGAGCCGTTTTTGCATATGTAGTTCTATACTACAAGCCTAGGTAAGTATAGCTGTAGATTTTCAGCCCATTCCAAGCAGTAGTTTTCGAAAAATAACGAATTCGGATTTTTTCGTTTCAGTTTCAGTGCTAAAATCGACATTTTTCGAAAACTACTGCTCGAAACAGGCTGAAAACCTACAGTTATGCTTACCTAGGCTTGTAGTATAGAACTACATATGCAAAAACGGCTCAGCATTGCTTTGAGAAAATTAGGAAAATTTTCGTTTTCTCAGTTTCTAGTCAAGGAAAAAATACGGCAATCGCACATATGGATATTAGATATCGATAGTATTGATGTGAGCGAGTGGGAGGTCCGTAGAAATTATTTAGACGAAGATCTGATTTTTTTCGATTTTTTGGGCATTTGGAAATCTTTAGATTTTGAGTTCGAACTCTCCGTGGATCGAGCATGGCGCAAAGACATGAGTGCCATCTTGTAGAGCTTGCTTTGCTCTATCGAACAGTACCCTTACCCTTTGTTGGGTTGAGTCTGGTTGCTTTGTTAAAGCAAGCAAATAAAAACCGACATTATTTTCTTGACAGCCTAATAATTCTTCATCTGCTGTAAGCAGTTCTTTCAGCACTTGATTACTATTTTCTATAGCCCAAAAATGTTTTATTCTAGTTCTTTGATAAATAACTTTACAATAGTTCATGAAATGCTTTCTAATATGTGCAAGCTAATTGCAGTATCTTGTAAAGGGGCTTAAGCGTATATCTCTTTGCTCCGGTAATATACCGAAACTTAATGGGTGTCTTGTGCATCTTTGGAATACCATATATTCTAGGTCAACTCAAATCGCCATAAATAATGCACATTTTCTAAACTTAACTTTGAATCAAAATAATTTTTATCCTGTACCACAATTCAGAGTGCAAAAAAAACTATCGCAAACTTGAAATCTTTAGCTATGCAATGCATACTTTGGTATTATTGTAGTCACTGCGGAGCAAACTTTTTGGCCCGAAAAGTGTAGAAAAATTTTTTCTGAAAAACTCTGGCTGAGAGGTTAAACTTACTTCAAAATATACTAAGATGGCGCAAACTTTTTCATGTATAGCAGATGTTCTGATAAGTAGTAGAGTAAAAGTGGAATTTACGGGAATTTTCTGCGAAAAATATGGCCAAAGAATCGAAAGTACTATTTTTTCGCATTTCAGAAATGGCAAAGAACTGCGTTTTTTAGATTTCTTTGATTTTTTCTTCTTTGAGAAACGAAAAGATCCTGCCACTTTCTCATTAGTTGTACTAAGTCCACACTACCTGTGTAGAGAGAAAAATCGCTTTCTGCCTAAGGTTTTTATACAGTAAAAAGCAATTCTCACTCAGTCAAATTTGGAAGTAAGCTTCTAAGATCATGTTTTTCAATTCTGCCTTGGCAAGCATTTTATACCACGAAACTTCGCGATTACGACATGCAGGTTTTGAGAAAAATTGAGCATCTTTCGTTGATTTAGAGCAAGTAGAATAAAAGAAAGAACTTCAAGTTTCAGCCTCTTTCTATCTTTGAAGGCATGAAACTTCGGTTTGAACATAGACTTTTGGAGACGAATGTAAATAAAAAAATAAAAAGCTTTCCTTTGAAAAGTAGCTTTTGAAAAATGAAGTAAAAACGGGCATCAATTATCAACCAACCCGATATATTATATGATAGATAAGTCCGATAATATTACTGTGCCTATCTTAATCTTTGTAAGACGGTCAAAACTTTCCGCTAATCGTGAACTACAGAAGCCCTTTTCACAAACGATATGTTTACCAGATGGAAAATCAAATTCATCCTTGCTCTGCACGAGTTTGCGATTGTGCCCAAAAGTGGTAGTAGCGATAAGATGTAGAAAATATATGCTTCCGTGCTTTTCCTTTGGTAAGTGTACAGCATGTTTATTCAATTTGATTACTTTACATAAATTTGATATCAAGCATATTTCCTAGGCATGTAAGCAATCCCTCGTTTCGCCATCGAATACTCCCTCTAATTGCAGTATGCCCATATTGAACGTTTTTGCTGGTCGCTTCGCTGATGTGATATAAGCGGAGGGAACAAAGACAGTTAGCTTGCGTTGGCATGGCTGAAATAAAGAATTTTGACTGAATAATAATGTTCAAATATCAATAATATTAATAATGTTCTCCTCGACTTACTTTGATGCCATCATTGCAGTCGTGGTATATGTTGATCTTCGGTTCTATCGAACCTATCTGAAAAGATATCCTCTGCTAGCAAAACCATTCAGAGGAATTTGTAATCAGTATAGTGATTGCTGAGTTGTTGGCAACAGTTTCATGCAAAATACTGACATTTTCATTCGCTACTATTATTGTGCCATATGCAAGATAGATAACCGTTACTCAACACAAAGACTTAATTTTTTCGAGGGCTCAAAGGCAGTGTCCACCCAAAATTTCGTCTTCCATGTCTTCACTGTTATCAGGCCCTTCTATGGCGCTGATTTCGGACATGAGGTCCAAATTACCAAAATGCCCAAAACTGCACCTTTCTAAAAATCTATTTTGGCAGACGTGAAGCTGTTACGTCGTAGCTAATCACGTCGTATGCAGGAAACCTCGCCAGGTGCAACAGTTCCACATCACAAACTACGCGTCTAGACGTTGCTTTCATGTCAGAACAAGTCACGGAGCATTGCGTGGTTGGGTGGAGCGCAAAGAGGATTAGGTCCTCAGGCAACATTAGGAGACCGAACCAATGCGGTTGGACTACCTTTTAGGCCAATAAGCAGTAATCTGGGGATTTTGGGTGGACGCTGCCTTTGAATATCACCTGCTCTTGACAGGATAAAGTTTGAAATTAATGAGATGTCCACAACGCTTAGCATACAAAGCCAATCCAAAGTGCATTCCTTTTACGGGAAGAGGATACTTGGTGGCTATGGCCCTACGATAAGCAACATGTGTCATGACATTCGCCTTAAAACGCTGATCTGAACCATGTTTGTTATCTGCAGAACGATACTTCAGAAAAATCGTATATTCCCGCATTTGACTGTTTGCACTAGAGTACGAGTAACTTCGATAGGTGCTAAAGGTGTTGAGTGGTCCGGTGATTAGCGCTATCGATCATTGCACAATGGATGCTTTGATCCCGGTCGGTGCGAATATTTTGCTTTCGCTTTTACGAGCGCTAATTCTTTTCAAAAAAGCGTTCCGAAGCTAATGAAGATAGTTCTCAGATCAGCGTTTCAAGGCAAGCATTTTGATGTATATTTAACACATTCCAAAAAGCCACGGATATTAGTTATTTTTCCTTGTTAGATATCAATTCCAATTTACCAACCTCTTCCGCAGATCCACTAACTATAAATTTTCCATGTTTGTCGCTCTCGGTAGAGTCCATCAGCTCATCAGGAGTAACTAAAATCAACAATAAGACTATATTCGGAACAGTATTGAGTTGTTACATAGTTTTCTTGTACTTGTTGCACTTAACCGCATTGAATCATACATTTGTTTTCAAACAGGTTTCAGAAACGATTTGATGCTACACACTTGCACCAACTTGAACCACACGAAGTTTGAAGTCAAGAACCATGAAAATCGAATGCACGAGAAATTGAGAAGGAATCCTAATTGCATCGAAAAAATGCTACAAACTCTCGCCCGCTAACGCATATGTTGGTTTAGTCCGAAAGTTGTTGAGCGTCATTTTTGAGAGAATCTAACTTTCTGCTTTCTGTAACCTGCCTGAATTTGTCTATAATAATGTTTGTTGGAATGAGAAAATCATGTAGTATCTAATGATAGCAGGGTCGCATTCTAATACGCTCGCAGAGTTAGGAACCCGAGAGAATGATTGTTCACAATCTTATAACTTGAGCAAGTTTACAAAAATCAAAAAACTTTACGAAAATATCGGTGCAAACACAAGCATAGCCTCCATAATTTCCTCTTTCTAGCAAAGCAAAGCTTGCCGTGATCGGCTGCCCTTATAAAAAGTCATGATTTTTAATAGAAATTTTGTGCGTTTTTCACGAATAAAAAATAGTACTTGATCAATATGAATTTTGCTCAGGTATAAAGGGAGGTCATAAAACATAGGTTTTATGACCGATTCGGTTCTTGCTGTGACGATTTTTGACTTTCCTGAGCTTGCTTGAAAAATGCCAATTTTGATGCCGAGTGTATCTGTTCATTTGCTTACTCTTGATCTTTTCCATTTTGATTCGTCGCAAAGGAACTGCTGTAATGAGCGAAAATTCGCTTTCGAACAAAAACACTTTCGTGATGCTTCTTGAAAATTTTAAATTATGTGAGTCTATTAGGTCTAACTCTCGCGTTTTCTCTATATTTTCATTCCAGAAAAGATGTCGTAAAGAGCATCATGCCTACTTTCGAACAAATAAGGGAATCCATCGGGCGGCAAGAATGTTATGATTTTTGAAGACGATGCGCAAGAACTATCGCACCAACCTAATATTGTTGTAACATAAGTCTTTACATCCTAAATTCTTACTTCGCTAAGTCTTACAATTCACAGTTTCAACTGGGATCCAGGGCACCATTCGATAAAGCAAAGCAAGCTCTACAAGATGGTGTGCAAAAACTCGCATAAACTTCGACCTATCATAAGTTCCAAAGTCGGATTCGTACTGAAGGCTCAAGAAATCGCCGTATCTTCGTTCAAAGAAAAAAAGAATTTCCAATTGAGAGAGCTAATTCGTTAACTTTTGAAAACTAGGGCCTGTGGAAAAATGAAATTCTACGGTTATACTCCTAAGGACTTGTATTATAGTATTGATTACAATTACATGATGGAAACAGCATAGCTTTGTTTCTGTATAAACATGAAAATTTTTGTTTTCTAAACCTCAATGAGGAAAGAATACAGGAACGATACATGTCTGATATAATGTGCAAGGTGGAGATTCGTAGGAATGCAAACTTACAGTGAGTCGAAGTTTGTCGAACATTTCCATACCATTTTGTAGAGCTTGCTTTGCTCTACAAAATGGTATGAGAGGTGCACTGGACCCCTATTGAAAATGTGAATTGTAAGACTTATCACCGTAAAAAGTTAGAGTGTAACGATGCTTTTTGAGATGGTCAAGTTTCGCAATTATTCTGAATATTTATACAACACTCCGAAAGAATTCAAATAACAGAGAATAGAGCAAGTCTTCAAAAGAACATTACGGTTTTCTTCTTTAGAACTCGCCATAATATTTTGACAAACTTTTCACTGGAACCTCCAAAATTTAGCAGGACTGTCTCAGATACATACGCATCAAACGCCAATAAACCTTTCAAACTTGAAACTTCCAAAGGCGATTGTTGTACAACACTAAGTTGTACAAAGCAAGGAAGCTTTACTGTCAGAACAGGAATCTCAAAAAAAAGACAGGGTAGCCTGGGGGGAGGGGGGGGGCTTTCGAAAAGATAAGTGATGATATTTGGTAAAGGGAGTTCCCGGACGCTTTTAAAAATTCCATTTTCAAACGCATTTTTTCGGCGCTCGGTCGGAGTGACATCACGTTTTCTATGTTTTTCAATAGAGGGAAGTCTAAAGTTATCAATGTGGCTTCTGATTTTTATCCCTGCCAAAACGTGTTTGATTTGCTCATCAAAAAAGGAAATCTTTCCAACCATAATAATTTCACAATTTTTCTTTGTGGCCATTTTTTGTGCAGTTGTTCAAAGAAATTCGTCCGAATCATGGATGATCTGATTGAGAAGCCTGTTAACTTCTGACCGGCAGCTGCACTCGAGTTTTCTGATTTGCGCTCAGAAATTACAAACTCTTAAACCTGCCTCTGATTGCAACTGTGGCGTCGCTTCTGCGGGGATCGCCACGCCTAAATGATGGGTCCAAAAATGTGTAAGGCATTACCTCAACAATGTCCGCAGTAATCAAAGATTTGGTCCATCCTATGCAGAACGACAAAACTTTAAAGTTACTCACTCGAAAAATGATGCATTTTTAGGGGCAAAAAATGATCGATTTTTCGAACTTTCTGAAAACTTTTTTTGCATGTGGTGCTCAAAGACTTAAGTGGTCTCCATAACAGCCCTAGCAGAATTCTGTATAACTACAGCATTTGAATCTCCAGCTTTCATCGTGGAGATGATCCTGCACAAATACGGCACTTTTTGCGTCGACCTTTTTCTCTTAAGGCATGCTGGTGGACTGCAGTGAGGTGCTGAAAAGCCAGCAAGACAAATGTTGTGGACAAAATTGTCTTGGCAATGAAGTATGTAGCTTCAAAAAAGAACCAATCTGCTTGAAGTTACAGCAATATGCAAAACTTTTCGCAGATGCCCGAGACTTTCTTTACGGCCTAATGTTAGGTTGTTACATAAGTCTTGTTACGCTCAACTTCTAACGGCGATAAGTCATGCATCTCATACTCTTTAGGCCGCGGACAGAGTTCACTGGATTTGATCGTCGCGATTTAATCGCTGTTTTCATCATTTTCATTTTGCATTCAAAAATTTCGAGCTGGAAAAGTATCACAACCGAAATGCAAGCTGATCGGTATGCAATTAGTAGCAGTTGTCTTGTAGCGATTGAATCGCGACGATCAAATCGCGTGACTCTGTCCGAGGCCTTAGAGGGCTCCAGCATACCATTCGATAGAGCAAAGCAAGCTCTACAAGATAATGTGAAAAGTTCGCACCAGCTCCGACCCACCGTAAGTTTGTTCGGAATATGAGTCGTACTGAAGGCTCAAAAATTGCGAAAAATTCATATCTTTGTTCAGAAAATTCCTACGAATCTCCAACTCATTCACGCAGATTGCACACTATATCAAACACTTATATGTACCGTTCCTATATTTTTTCCTCACCTAGAAACTGAGAAAAGGAAAATTCTTCAGTGTTTACAAAAACGAAGCTATGTTGTTTCTATTGATGTAGCTTTACCATAAGCGCTTCTAAGAGCTTGTAGTATACAGCTACATGAATAGAAACAACATAGCTTCGTTTTTGTAAAATCTAAAGAATTTTCCTTTTCTCGATTTTTAGATGAGGAAAAAATACAGCAACGGTACATAAGTGTTTGATATAGTGGGCAATCTGCCTATATGAGTTGGAGATTCGTAGGAATTTTCTGAACAAAGGTATGAATTTTCGCGCCTTCAGTACGACTCATATTCCGGACAAACTTACGGTGGGTCGGAGCTGGTGCGAACCTTTGCAACTGTTTTGTAGAGCTTGGTTTGCCCTATCAAACGGACCCTGGAGGCCTATTGAAATTATGAGTTCACGACTTATCGTTGTAAGAATTCAAAGTGTAACAAGACTTATGTAATAACCTAATATTTCCGAAAACTTTGTAAATCGAAGATAAAAAAGAACTGGTAGAAAGAGGAGGAGGAGTTGCAATGAAACCCGAGGTGCTTGCTGGCTGTTGCTCTTGATTCTATTTGAATTCACCAGATATGGAATTGATAAAATCATAATATTGTAGAAATTACAAGATCGCAGTCAAAGGTAACCATGTGCCTTGTAACAGCACGTTTTCTGTTTTCAGATAATTTAGAGGATTATAGAGGTTATATTATAATCAACATCAACAATCATAAGCCTTGTTTGATTATAGAGGCGGGAGAATAAAATCACACCAGCTTCGGTCATTTCATATCAAGCTGCGAAAAATCGGAAACTTATCATAAAATTCGGAGCAAGCTGCAAAATTTGTTCTAGTCGCCTTAACATTGCAAAGTTTGTTTTGAATGAGCACTTTTGAAGAGTTATGAATTTCGAAAAAGTGCAGAAAATCATTTTGTGTTTTGCATTGCTTATCCAAAAATCATATTCACAGATGCTCATGTACAATTTCTGCGCATTTAGAAAGGGTGGTTCAAAAGACTCACTTTACTGCTTGCTCGACATTTTATCGCGGGTATTCAATTTTTGGCAGCCTAACTCAAAATGACAACTGGGGTGATTTTATTCCCCTCTTCTACCTCAAGAGCTACCTGCCCCTTATTGAAAGAAAAAAAGCTTTTTAACTGTTTCATGTTACAATTTTTCTGGTGTTAGATCTTGTAGAGAACTACAGATTTACATTATAATTCCACAATTTTGCAGTGTAGGAGTTCTCATACGGGAATAGCACAGCATAGCTTTGTTGAAATCAGTAAGATTTTTATTTTCTCGATTTCGTATTGAAGAAAAAACAACGGTTATATACAGGGTGACCGAAAAGTATGGGCGTCACATATTTGTTTTCAATTTTATATAGAAAGCCATGTTTCATTAAAATATCTATGTCAAAAGATTTGCAGCTTTTTACAAACTTTCAGCTGGAAACATGTCCTTGATTTGAACACAGAAAAATCAGTCACCGTCTTTTCTTCGAAACAAATTTTCTCCCAATCGTAGGACCTACTTTGTTTTTAATGATTGTAGCGGCTTTGATTATGCGCTTGGAAGCAGTGTTCAAAAAGGGTTTTGGGATCGGATCACAGTGCAGTGCTCAAGTAGATGTCCAGGCCACGCTATCATCCGAGTGCGGCACCATAACTTGTCTAGTCATAGCGAGTCTCAGTAGGGGGATCCATGCAATTTTTCTTTGTACAAGGCAGTCCTTGTTAGTTCTTGAGTAATTTTAAAGAGCAGGTCTGTTCTGTATTGAAGTGTCAATGAATACGTACGCATCAGTGGCGTACCCAGGATTTCGGTTCGGGGGAAGGGGGCGGCATCAAACATTTTTTCCGATGAAGGTGAGATTTTCCTCAGAAAAATTTCTTGGTATGCTTCTCAAAATTTTTGCGGGCTCAGAACCCCGAAATTTCAGAAAAAGGGGCGTGGTGTCAGCCACACCCCCGAAAAATTTTTTTATAAGGATATGAATTTCTAGAAAATTTTAAAAAATATTTTCAATTATTTACAAGTGCAAACAAGTCACTTGCACAATTTTATGACCCATATAAGTAACTTTCAAAGATTTCGCGACCCGTTCTCGGGGGGGGGGGGGCGCCCCCCCCTCTCTTCTATACGCCACTGGTACGTATGTAGAATCCACGCATCGCATTTGTTGCGATGTTTTGTGGTTTTTTATTGCGCAGAAATCAGCATCCAATGTAGACATGGGCTACGCAGTATAGTAATGTTTTATTCACTTACAAGTATCGTGCTCGTAAAGTTTAACCAACACTTCTCTCGCCGGCTCCTCTCCACACATTAAAATCCCTTCAACCGCTGTTGATTGAGTACGGCCCAACGACAGGACAGTACCAATTAAGGAAAACAATATGACTGCATTCAAAAACATCATGGTATCTCTCATCTGTGAAGAAAAATTGTGCTTGAAGTACAACTGGAGCAACACGGCGGAATTTAATGATGGAAGGCTTGACGTAAAAGAGGCTTGTGCCATGTGACATTCTACACAGGGTTGCTTTTTACGATTTTCACCCCAAAATTCCCTGAGGCTATGTCATATAGTGGAGTATCAGTGGGTTCTATCGTAACTCGTTGAAGATTAAGATACCACAATAATGCTACTGGAAACAAAGAGAATCACAACAAGCGGTAGTCCATTTAGTCTGAATGGACTAGCTGAGAATCTAGCGTTATGGTTTGAAGATACAAGAAAACATCGTTTAGCTATTCAAGTGAATAGCTATTATACACTGATGATACATTTGGACATCCTTTGCCATGAGTGTGCGTCATCTATAAAATTTTTTCAACCTCGCATGTGTCCCGCTTATGCAGGGTCTGCTTTTTGCGTCCAATTTTTTCACATATCACTGCTTAAGAAAGGTCTTCTTGTAGTACAAATTCTTGCAAATCGGCCTCAATTCTGTCCATCCACCTCATATTACGTCTACTTTAGGTCTACCTCCTGGTGTTTCCATTTGCAGTGTTATTCTTGTGATGAGGCTTTCTCCCCTTCTGCGTCTGCGTCTTCTGAGCAATCGGAGCTACTTTCGTTAAGAATATTATAGTGTCATTGCAGGTGTGGTCCCTCACTGTGACCCTAAAGGCAGCGTCTCGGCAGATTTTGCATTTCCATCTTTTTGCAGGTTTTGGGCCTTCTTGACCCGTAGATCCCGAATCTGAGCTTTAAAAGGGGTGAAAAGGCCTTTTTCGGGGCGTTTTTTTTCAATTTCCAAAAGTCAGCTCGGACGAGAATTGTAAAGGAAAGTCGGGAGGCCCTGGCACGAAGACCCTGCTGCCTGTAATTTTGGCTTTGTATAGCATGCACAATGCGGGGAAGCGGTTGGAGGGTCCCGCGCCGTCTAGTGGAGAATACTCGTCCGAACAAGGTGTTAGGGGAGCGAAAGGAGGAAGGGGAGCGGCGCTTGGGCTGCCCCCTGGCTTGCAGAGTTCACATTTTCGGCGCGGAGTTGCTGTTTTGGTTCACTTGGAGGGCCTCCTATCCATCTGTGTCAAAATCTGAGGTAGGTCAATCTGCCGAGCCGCTGCCTTTAAGCCCACCGCAGTATCCTTATTCCCATGGTACTAAGCTTGCGCTCTTCGTTCCACATACAAGGCCAGCACTCTCTGCCTACAGTGCTGCTGGGCGGATACAGGACCGTTGGCCGGTACAGCTGGGACTTGAGATACACTGGTATTGTTTTGCCGCACAGCAATCCTGTCAGAGCTTTCCATTTCATCTATGCTGTGTTCATCCTGAGTGCACCCTTCTTTTGTAGGCCTCCTTCCGCTGAAATGTGACTGCCTAGGTACTCGTATGACGTTGTCTTCTTGCTCTTCGCCATCGATGCTTATGGTATCTGGCACTTGTTTTCCCACTTCCATGTATTTGTTTTCCTAGTGTTGAGCTCTAAGCCATACAACTCCATCCTGTTTTTCGTATTTTGTACTTCGTCTTGTAGCTCCTTTCTGGACTTGCTATCAAAACCACATCGTCTGCATAGAGAAGTATCTTCCAAGGAGTACAGGTCTCAGTGTTCCATCACGCGTTCATCACAGTGGTGAAGAACAAGAACTGATCCCTGGTGTACACCGTCGTTGTGTCTGGATTTGGAACTCATTCGATTGTCCTGCAGCTGTTTGCATGGCTTGAAGCGTGGTGATAGATCATCCTGATCCATTTAGACGCACTCTTCCGACGTCATGCACTTTCGTCGTCCACCATATGACTTCACGACGCATCTTATCGAAGGCTTTTTCGCGGTTCAGAAAAGTTGCTTGCAACTCCCTCTGCCTTCTTTACAATTCTCCATTACAATCCGAAGTGGAGCGATTGGCATCAATGTGCCTACTCCTTTCACAAATCCGCACTGACTTGCTCTGTGACACTCGAATTCGTCTTCGATATTCGCTTGAAAATCTTAGAGTGGCTCATCAGTCGGATGGATCGATGATGCGCAGCTTGCGATGTCTCCTTTGTTCATCCTTATCGGGATTGTTGTCTGGTGTACCATTCAAGAGACATACTCCTTCATGATTTGACTGAGGGTACTCCAAAGCCAACAGGCTCCAGACTGTCCACAGCCTTCCAGAACTCCGTGGTAAATCGTCCAGACCAGCTGCCTTATCGTTCTTTGTTTTTGCTACAGATTCGCATACTTCTTCTGCTGCAAATGCTGGCACTGGTGCTTGCAGGTTCTATAGCATGGAGGTAATAGTGCGGCTTGTGGTAGGCGTTCCTCCGAAGTATGTTCGCCATCCTTTGACGATGTCCCGTGGCCTTCTTAAAGGCAGTGTACAAGCAAAAAGTGGATTTTGAGATTTTGTGCTTACTCGGGCCTATTCGCCATGCTGAATCCGATAAACCACGATGGAGGGCGCGAAAACGTCAAAAAAGGGCCCGTAGGAGGAAAATCACAGGTAGGCGGAGCCGTTCACACCGCGACGTCACTCTCCCAGGCTTTAGAAGCGTTCTTCTCGGTTCCGATTTTTATGTCATGCGTTTCGCGGTTGGGTGGTGGTGATGTTAGTGCGGTTAGAGAAAGCGAGAAGATCGCTCCCGAAGCTGGGAAAGTGACGCCACTATGTGAACAGCCCCGCCCACCTGCAATTTCCCTCCTCCGTTAGAGCCTTTTTTCGCCGTTTTCGTGCTTTCCGGTGTTAATATTCGGATTCAGCACAGCGAATAGGCCCAGGTAAGCACATAATCTCAGAACCGACCTTTTGTTTGGACACTGCCTTTAATGTCCTACAAAGTTCATCTTTGATATGGAGGAAGTTTCTATATCCTTTGTAGACTCTGCTCTTCTTTTCGCCAAGCGGTATATTTCTCGTTTTCCTTCTCGGGATCCCAATTTGTTGTAGAGCTCTTTCATGCAAATCTGCTTCGCTTTCTTTACAAACTCTTTCGCAGTGTCTCAGGTGCTTGGTGAGATTGATGATCTGCCTTCAACTTCGTCTTATGTCATTGCTTGTACGCACGTCTCTTTCGTCCTACTGCTGCTTGCACTTCGTCATTCCACCACCATGTTTCCCTGTCCATTTTTCTTTTGGCTTAGTACTTCCGAAAACCGTGATGGCTACTCGATGGATCGGAGTTTTCAGGCTTGTCCAGGATTGTTCTGGGCTTTCCTGCAAATTTGTGACAGTTGCTTGCAGCGCCTGCATAAGTACTGGTCTTTTTTCCACCACTAAATGCGCATCTTAGTATCTGTAGCTTGTTGTGCGCCGGGATTTTAGAGTCAGTTAGCAGTGGTCTTAGTGGAAAAATGCAGCTTTCACTAAAGATGACTTTGCAGAATTTTACGTTTTGAGGTCATTTTGTCGAATAGCCCAGTAGTCTTATCTGCACTCGTCGGTTTTTCCTGACGTAAATAATCAAGTCGTCATACTTCTTGGTGAAGTAGCTGTCTGCTAAAGCTAGGTCGTCTCTAGATGCGCTCATCTTCTTCACTGCACTTTCCATACCAATCGCGACTGAACGTGACTCCCAGCTCCTTCTCGCTTTTTCACATGTCCATTTAGGTGCTCCTAGCAGAAGCGTCTCGTGTCGTATTGGATTGATATAGCCATTAAACTTCTGCCAAAATGCCTCCACTTTATCGTCCCTACATCCGTCCTGTGATGCATTATCAGTTACGACTCGTAAGACTGTCTCCCAGTGTCTATCTTTTTGCTCATGAGACAGTCTCTTATTCGCTCAACGTCATCTATACTGCTCCTCAGAGTCTAGACAGCTATACTAACTACACCTCTATAGCTGTTTGTACGTTCTAAAGGAGCTTATATCCGTCTCCGATTTTGCGTGGCTTTGCTCCTTTCCACTTTGCTTCTTGTTATGGCGATACCCCCTCGTGGCCGTTTTAGGAGATCAGCCAACTCCCTGCAGCGCCCCGTGAGAGTACCCACGTCGGCAGCTAGACGAAGGGTTTACGAGGTTTTGGATCGTTGCCTCTGGTGAAGTAGCCACTTTAGCCGTCTCTGTTTACCTTGCTGAGACGGAAACTCTCGCCCACAAGTCGCATTCGTCGGGCTCGAACGCTTGTTGCTTCCGTGGACGCCCTAGCCTTTACTCGAGATTCTATATGAGACATGTCTGATATAGTGATGCGACGTGGTGATTCTAAGCCGGCTTGTCGCATGCTCTTCTTCGGAAGGGAAGCCTCACGCTGAGATCGTGAGCAAATTTTTGCCGAAAAAGTTGGACTCGGGGTGGAATCGAATTCGTGACGCTCAGCATGAATGGAGTATTAACCATCAAACTGATTTCGCTCAATGGAGACAGTTAGCTTATTTTCAAAAACCAAAAAATGACCAGATAGAAGTTAGTACCAGTGAAGCATCATCTGCATATTTAATTGTTATTCATTAATGCCATTATTCACGATAGTGTGCCACATCAAAGAACTAAAACAAACCTAAAGATTGCTTTTAGAAGTTCGAATGTCATACCGCTTTTGAATCTCATGTTATCTTGATAATGTTCTTTGCATTAGCTTAGCCAAGATGTTATGAACTATGTTTATGGCTGATGTTTCGGTATTTTACCTTTGTTCTGGCCTTTACAACAAACATCATTTGGTGACTTACCCCTCAAAAGCCGCATCTTACCACAGCGATCTATTCAATCAAATGATGTTAAAGGTAGTATGAGAGCAAAGACAAGCAACGCTTATTTTTAGAGCGGTCTTTGAGCCAGGGTCACCCACTGGAAAAAGTGATTAGCCACTGCGTATAACGCCATTTTTGGGGCGAGGGTCCGCTGATGCTGTCTGCCAACGCAGCCCTACTTAATAAATAGAATCGGAATAAGGTTAGATAGCATGCGAGTTCTTGGTTACAGCAACTAACTCTTTTTTTCACATCCGTCTTTATATGCTCTGCTGTTCCTCTTTTCTGTTTGACTTTGGTCTTTTCGAGTCTAGTCAAAACGCTTCGAGAGTTCTGCGATGTACAGTGTCGGTTCACACGACGGGAACGTCAACTTATTATCAAGGTAGCATCGCAGCGGCACTTTTGGCGGTGCGCTTCTCGAGGCGTTCGGTTTTTGACCTTCTGAGGCCATCTAAATGTTCGTTGATCCAAACAGAGCTCGCCTTGTTTTCCCAACATGCACTTCGTCGCAAGGGAAGCTTGGAATAAGGTGAACGACACGTTGGGTGGAGTCAGGTTGCGGTTTTTCATTTCCAAGCTCCAACGAAGATGAGGACGCCGAAATCCAATACTAATAGAGATCAGTCATACCCTCTTGACTAAATTAAGGCGAATACCACATGAATATTTTATTTCAATAAATTGGTGCGAAAATAATAGCGTTTTGCGAGCTCTCACTTTAACGAGCCATAACTTCTGGAACATCTACATTTTCAATGCAATAAAGGCCTTCAACAACAACAAACCTTTCGCATTACAGTGCACCTTTATCTATAATCATACCACAAACGGGCAGATAAACATGGAATAATAAACAAGAAAGTTTCTTCTGACAAGTCGTTTGTAACAAATCTTAGCTCCCTTCAAATTTGTTAGTACCGTTACAGCGTCCCGGCAAAATGATGGGTGCCAGGTTCTTGTGGCGATTTTAAAGTAGACCCCCTAACTAAGCGGTGACTGAAGTTCGGAGCGAAAGGGGGGGGTCTACCAAGCTTGAAATTTGCTCCGAAAATGGCCCGAATCTTACGGTAGGCCCGGACGCCGCCCACATAGCAATATCGATTTGCAAGGCCAGAGTGCGTATAGCGCACACAGTATTGAGCGCAGGGTCCCGCAACGACTCTGCGTCTCTACCTTACATGCAGCTCGTACTCGTACTCGCCCGAGCCTACCGTAAGATTCGGGCCACTTGGGGGCGATTTGTAGACTTCGGAGACCCTCTTTCGCGCTGCAAACTTCTGTAGTCGCTTAATTAGGGGGTCTACTATTACATTACTACTGGAGCCAGGTACCCCCAGTTGGGTGGAACGCTGCCTTTAAGTAGCCCATAGTGTAGCCGTAATTCAGAATCACACAATAAGATGACAAAGATTTGGACAAGAAAAAGAAGACCTGCGGAAAAATCTCAAATCAGTTCTTTTTCTCAACATTTTGCATAGGCTTCGAAGTCCCGATTTATGGAGTTTTCGATTTTCTGCATACTGAACGGATAAACGTTTTATTGCAAAAACTGTCAACAGGGCCTGCCCCCTTATGCTTATAGAAATAAGCTAAGCCTTGGCGATTACCTTTTTAGAAAAAAGTTGTGGGCCATAAAATGAACAAAACGACTACCTATGTTGATGCGCCATCTTAGTCTTCATAATTCAAGAAAATATTAGGTTGGTGCAAAAGTTCTGTCGTTTCATTTTCAAAAATTTGTAACTTCGTTAGATTTCAACGGATTTGCTTGCCTTTAATTTTATTAGAAAGACTAGGTCTTTCAAATGTTGTTTTGTGGAGCTTCTGTTTCACATTGAGTGCAGAGATAATGGAAAACTAAGACCATGTAAACTTTGACCATTTCAAGTTAGATCACGAAAAATCGGGATCGCTGCAGAAAAATCTGAAATCGTCAGTACATATGTTTTTCGGCCTACTCTTTGCAACTGTGAAGAGATTGTGCTATTTTGACGTCTCTGTGAGAAGTTATGATTTTCGCGAAAATTGACAAATTAATTAATTTTGGCGTTTTCCCCAGTAAACTCGATATTCATAGCTTCTCACAGAGACGTTCAAAAAGCACAAACTTTTCACAGTTGCAAAGAGTAGGCCAAAAAACATATGTACTGACGATTTCACATTTTTTTGCAGCATTCCCGATTTTTGGTGACCTAACTTAAAATGGTCAAAGCTTATATGGTCTTAGTTTTCCATTTTTAACTCCGCACCCAGTGCGAAGCGCAAGCTTAGCAAGACAGCATTCGAAAGCAAAAGATTTACGCTTTCTAATAAATATATAAGAAAGTAAATTCGTTGTGACAGCGCAAAGTTATGATTTTTCAAAAATGAAACGACAGAACTTTTGTACCAACCTAATAGTTAAGCGTGAATAATGTAAACACTTTCTACTACATACAGTAACTAAATTTAAGAAAAACTCCATCTCGCGCGTGAATGGTACGTTTGTTTGAAAACCAAATTATTATCAATTCTAGAATCTTCTTTTGAACATCTCTATATATATAAAGCAGAAAATCTGTGAGTTTGTGTGTTTGTGTACATTCCCAGTAGTGCAGGGTGTGCAGGGTGTGCGGGGCGTGCAGGGTGTTCAAGGTGTGCATGCAGGGTGTGCAGGTGAGCGGGGTGTGCAGGGTGTGCAGGATGAGGAGTTTAGACTGATAGACTGGCTCCAAACCGGAGTGAAAGCCGGGATGTCTGCTCGTAATTAGATAAAGCTAAAAATTCTTCTTACGGTGTGTTGAATCTTTTCCAAAAAAACCTTGATGAAAAAAGGTTGTCCTGAAGCAGGGCCCAAAGAAATGTTTACTGTTTTTGCACCAAACGAATAATAAGTTCGATGGGTAAGGCAACATTTTGCGTGGAATTATTAGGGTGAACGGTAAAAAATGGGACACCCAAATAATAATTGTAATCTCAAGAAAGAAAAGTGATCGAACTTTCCAATTTTGATAAAGATTAGAATATATTGTTCTCTTCCAAAAAACACCTATAGGAGGTCATCAACACACCTAAGTTTCTGTACATGCTGGAATGCAAAGTTAGTCACTTCGACAAATTATAAACCTCAAGCAGTATCTGCGCAGTAAAACATGTGAGACCATACAAAGTACTACTGCTGTAATAGGTAAAGTTACAGTCCCAAACCCACGATGGCTTTGGTCGCAACGATTTCAGGAGATATGGTTGTTAGCATTTTCTGGAACGAAGATGCGTAGTATTTACTTTCTTGGAATTGAACGCATATTCTCTGGCTGCCATCTGATAGACCTAATTACGCTCTAACCATCCATGTGCATTTACCTCCATTTTCATCTGTCCTCGGAAGATATAGGCTAATCATGTTTTTTTTTGTTTTTAATGCGCCAAAAAATCGCGGTTTTTTCTAGGTATTTCGCTTTTTTATCCAGAAATGAAATGAAATTTCACATGTTTGTTATAGTGTTTGAAAGAGCATAAAGAGCTTTTTCATATGACATGTCAGTAGTTCTAAAATTTTACGGTATAACGGCGCAAGAATGGCGATGTTAATAAAAAAAGCAAAATTAACAAAAAAAACCCTGTTCGAGTTCTTCAAGGCCCCACGCGCAGGGTTGTGGGAAAGGCGTCAACGCGATACCAGAATAATAGGAGCAGGCCGTTATGTAAACGACGTTTAAGTTGCAGCCTACTTGCGGTCAAAACAAAAAAGCTCAAAATGTAATAAAAATCAGCTGTCCCATTTTTTGTCGTTCACCCTAAGAATTACCCAAACAGCATCCAAGTAAGAGCTGACACTACAATCAAACAACACTTCTGCCTGTTTATTAAATGTGATATATAATACATACTCAGATAATTGCGGGGGGCAGGCGGGCACCGGAAAAATAGATTGCTGATTTCTCGCACCCCGCTCGTGGGTTTTTTGCAAAGCAATCGGGACTTTTCGGAAGACCGCTCGCTGAGTCAGCGGATTTTTGAGAGACCGCCTGTTGAATTTTTTTCGCTCTTATCTTTTGCAGATATATTGCTGAATCTCTGAGGAATCGAGAATTCAGCAAGCGGTCTTCCGAAAAGTCCTGATTGCTTTGCAAAAAATCCGCGAGCGGGGTGCGAGAGATCAGCAAACTATTTTTCCGGTGCCCGCCTGCCCCCGGCGATTATCTGAGTAGTTGCGATGCATCGAGAAGATCGAAATTCAGTAAAATGGAGTCTAGCATGAATAAGTATATATTTGATAAGCGTCTTTGAAACATAAAGTGTATTATAAGCACTGTGCAAAAGAAATCTGCACTAAGATAGTCAATAATGTGTGATTTTGACACACGACGAGAACCTGTTCTAAAAGTGACACCAGTGACATTATGCACAAAATAGTGAATCTTGTCTTGTCTCGCCAACGGTGTATCGTCTGTGCGAAACAAGTTTTTGATTTTGATAGTTTGTTGTTGTCTGTATATCTTAATTCCGCTTCCCATTGACATATGGCACCGTCCACCCAGATTCTCGACTTCCATGTTGTGATCGTTCCGGAGCCTTTTAATGTCCAGGGTCAAGCGTGGGGTGTGGCACGCCACACTTGGGGTTCGTAGAGGTGTCAGGAAGAGGGGGGGGGGTCGTTATCGAGGTGATAGTGATGTTAGCGACATGATGTCAGTCGACAATGTCTAATACGCCCAATGTGCAAGACACCAGCACTGATGTTCTACCGTCGTACATGCACAGTAAGCATACTGAAAGAATCCTAAAAGCGTAAGGGTACCATTTCCGTAATTAGCATGTCAAATAACCCTTGTGGGCCAAGTTTCAGCGTATTTTGACGTTTCCAAATATTAGGACATTCAAGTGAGGTGGTCATTTTTGAACATGTTAACTTTGTTTCAAAGGTGAGTAAACTAGTCATTTCTGCACTCAGTACAAAGTACTACTAATTCTTTGCTCATATTAGGAATCCCACTTCATTTAATCTGCGAGCTCAGGAACTGAAAGCAAGCTCAGGTTTCGTTTCCCAATTTCCCCCTCAAAATCTCAAACTACAGAAGACCAATCAGGTTAAAATCAGTTTTATGAAAGTTATCAGGATTGAGCTATCGTATATACTTGTTCTGCCGCCTTCCCTCCCGATTTACGTAGTAGCGCAGATTTAGCAGCATATTACCATAATCCAATATTTTCGCAGTGTTTTCTATTTGGCTAAGCTATATATAGCTAAGGAAAAACGAATATATTAGGTTGAACACTAAGTTTTGCAACTTTTCTCATAACTTCCCTCTCACTCAACATGGTGCACTCAAATTTTGCCACTGTGTTGGTTATTATGTATACTACAAGCGCAGCTGCTGTCCTACCAAATTCTGACGTCGCAGTGAGGGTTACGGTAGGTGTATGGTATGAAGGGGAAAAATTCAAAGTTTGACGGATTTGGCTGAAACTTGGCATAGGGATGTTATCCGACATGCTGATCACGAAAGCGATAGTGAAATTGCGTGATAAGGACTTTTTTGTAGGATTACTGTAGGTGTACGATATGGGGTCTCACCCTAAACAAGGAAAAAGGCGTTGATTCAACAAGTGAATATGATATTCGCATTCGGCAGGTCAAATAATCTTACTATGTGAAGTCTCGGCGGAATTTGCGCTTCAGACTCTTTAGTCATTGACGGTCGTCCCCAGCAGCTCTTGCGTACATCGACTCGTTCGAATTCATGAGGACGCCAAATCTCGACATGCCCATAAATTTTGTTTCTTTCTTGCTAGGCCAAAGGAGTCAACCTCTCGCAATAATTTGTAGACGAATCCGGATTACTGCGCATGGTCTAGGCTGCCAAAGCCTTCATTTTAGCTTGAAACCTCAAAAATTCTCAAATTTTACTAGTTTTCGAGAAATGCCTGAAACTTTCCTATTTCGTGTTCAAAATTCAGACAATTTGTGCTAACTTGTAGCTCACATTGCATTCTACACGATGCCAAAGTTTGAGTGCGCCATGTTGAATGAGAGTGAAGTTATGAAACAAGATGCAAAACTTAGTGTTCAACCTAATATCTTTCTATAGAAGGAACAATTTTGAATGAAATTTTTGCTATTTGGAGAAGAAGGTTTAGCAGTAGCAATCATACAAAAAAGGCAGACATCTGAATGCTTTGATGGTGATTTGATGGTGCGTGGCACAACCTCTAAAAAGGATGTGGCAGCCACGGCTTGTGTGGGGTTGTGCTACACCCTATTAACTTGCCTCCAAAAAGAATTTTAGCAAACGTAATATATATAGTTTAGTAGCCTGGTCTTATAGTTTTCATGGGAGTAATTTGGGCCTTATTCATCTTATTCCCTCTGAGTAAAAGCTGGTGAAAGCGCAGCCATTGAAAGCGAAATATGGGACAAACGAAATGAGTTGGATGGGTTATTCGAGGTAGGATTCATAGTATGGGTAGGTAGGAAGTAGTGCTTTGTGTTGAGTACAAAAAGAACTAGCTAATTTATAATACTTTTGAAATATAGTTAACACATTGACGACCAAGGCGTTTCATGGACCAGTCAACATTCTATAGATAAAGTTACGCACAATTCCATTTACAGTACATCTACAGTAACTCTGGATTGCTGGCAAAAAGCAGTAAAGGTTGTTGCCGAGATCCAGCATAAAAGAAAAGAAAACATCCGGGGTGGGTTTGACACAAGAAGTAGCCATTTCAACGACATATATGGTGACGACCGCTTGACACATCATGTGTGTCAAGCGGTCGTCAACTCAGATAATCGCCGGGGGCAGGCGGTCCGCAAACTCGCGCTTTTCTGCAAGCGGTCAGCAAAATTTTGGAGCGCGGCCAAACCTTCAGCGAGCGGTACTTCCCTTTTCTGCCAGCGGGCAGCAATACAGAATTTTCTGCAAGCGCTCGTCAAATAATTTCTTTCAGCGAGCGCTGACTAAACTTTCAGCAAGCGCTCGGACTCCTTTTATGCACTTTCGTGCGTACGCCGAGCTAAGGTAAGACTCTACCTGGCAGAGGTGTCATCGATGGTTTTATTACCCAAGTTTGGGGTACTTTCTCTCAGCGGAAAGTACCTGAGGGCTGTGCGGTCCTCCACAAAGGACCGCGCGGCACTCTATAATTTTGCATATTCTCGCGGAAAGTCCGCGAGAATGCGGCCAATGCGCCGCAACTAATCCATAAGAAAACCGCGACACTTCTCCGAGCATTTGTCAAAAAATTGAACAATATTCTTCCAAATTTCTGCAGGCGGAGCGCAAGAAATCAGCGAACTATCTTTCCGGTGCCCGCTTGCCCAAAAATCGCATGGCCGCTTGCCACCGGCGATTATCTGAGAATGTGTTGATCATGATGGAAAATGACCACTTCTCTTGGGTGGTCCACCATTGGGAACCCTCAGAATTGGCTAAAACTTAGCCCATGGAGGTTTTTTGACATGAAAGTTACGAATATGAGCCTTTATGTGTTTTGCGAGACAGCGAATGTGGCAGGACTAATGGGAATACTTTGCACCAAATAAAATGCTGCGAACATGAGTTTTTCGATTACGTCTGATATTCTTGAAAAATTGATCGAAGAAAGATACGGAAGGAATATACATCCGCCAACCCTAATGGTGACATTCTTGCCAGTCCATTCTGATGACGTGACCTCTTTCTCAATAACAACTTACACGGTAGAGAAGTGATCCTATGACTTAAGTGAAAAGACGCCATGATCATTTGGTAAAGCCAGACATTTGCATTCAAATAATGCTTCTTGGGATTAGGAAGTTTGGATATGGTGTTAAGGAGTGATTCAAACCGAGTGCTGAAGCGGAAAAATCGCAACCTTTGTTTCAATCATGCCGCACTCATGGCCTAGTCCACTTTTTTTTCCACGCGGCAAGAACGCTGTCGGCTTTACCGGAATTTCGAAAAAAAGGCGCGATGCTTTTTTGAGGATAACTCTCTCACGATCAGCATGTAAACTTATCTCCTTATTCTGATTTCGGAGCTTATTGAATATAGGCACAAAAAATTGATGAATCGTGAGAAGACGATAACGGAATAAATAATGGTGGACTAATTTTTGCAATCAGCATGCTCCAATCCCTCTCCCCCCTCCCCAATTTGTCACACCCAAGTCTATGTTGTTTGCAAACACTAGCTGCGATCCCACAATCTTATATATAAAGCTGAATGTCTGTTTGTATGTATGTATGTCTGTCTGTCTGTCTGTATGTCTGTGTGTACGTATGTTCCGAATAGAAAATTCCATTTCTGAACCGATCCGGACCAAACTTGGCACACATACACTTCGGGCCCCGGCGGGTGTCATAGGCTACTTTTCCAGCCCCTTAGCTCAAATTTTGCAAAAAAATCGATAAAATCGATATCGATCGATGACGAAAAGTAGCCTATGACACCCGCCGGGGCCCGTAGTGTATGTGTGCCAAGTTTGGTCCGGATCGGTTCAGAAATGAAATTTTCTATTCGGAACATACGTACAGACATACAGACAGACAGACATACAGACAGACAGACAAACAGACATTCAGCTTTATATATAAGAAGCTGAATGTGTGTCTGTCTGTCTGTATGTATGTACGTATGTGCGGAATAGAAATTTTGATTTCTGAACCGATTTGGACCAAACTTGGCACACATATACTTCGGGGCAGGGAGCGTGTCATAGGCTACTTTCGTTATCGATCGATATCGATTTTATCGATTTTTTGCAAAATTTGAGCTACGGGGCTGGGAGTTGGCACAGGGGGGTGATCGAGCATGCTGATTACAAATATACTATTGACAGGGCCGGGCGGAGCCGAATTTGCCAACTAGTTTTTTCTAACATTCAAACGGTCTAAATGAGGAACTAAGCAATAAATGAGAAAAATCAATAAATCGATCAAGCCAAATAATTCGACGCAAAAATAAGTGATGCCCGTCCTTCTCCCCCTTTCCCAAAACTTACATGTGCAGTGTTTAGTCCGCATCCCAACACTTTTTCTACCACTTTGGGGCGGACGTATAAAAGGCTAGGGCAACTATATATGAGTTTCATGTCGGCGAAAGGTTAAGTTCAGTGGATATCTTGTACCAAAGTACACAAAGACCTGTACACATTCAAAGATCAATTTGCCCATCTGTGATGACGTTAGCCGTTTCTTATGACTTTCAAAAGTAGAACTTGAGCTCATCTTTGATGAAAGGCATAGCTTCGTTATCAGAAAAGGTGTTTACTTACTGGTGTCGTGTTCGTAAAGTTTGACCAACACTTGTCTCGCCGGTTCTTCACCACACATCAAGATTCCTTCGACGGCTGTAGATTGTGTACGACCTAACGACAGAGCAGCTCCAATCAGCGAAAGCCCCAAGACTGCATTCAGAATGACAATATTGTCTCTCATCTCTAAACATCACATACGAAACAATTTAGAACCACATATCAAAGTGTATCGACCAGTTTGCGTAAATCGACGAGTATGTAGTTAATATAAAGTCGGTGTCAATTATGTACTTCCTTTCGCGTATGAAATACGCATGTGCAACGCAAGGCCTTGCGTGACCTCCAATCGATAGGGCTGATTTGAATACTCAAGAGATACGCGCGCGAACGGGAGAACAAGCGCTGGCGATTGCGCTTACGAAAAATGGAGCACGCGATTGACACAAACTGTACATGACCAATAAAAGATTGTAGCGAGGATGAGAAGCTCAATTTCGTATGACTTATTAGACAAGCATGATTTTGACTTATTAGACAAGCATGATTTTTACAAGATTACTTTGATATAATTTTGAGGCTTTATGAACAGCTGAGGATAATCATTACCGACTCTTTCACAAAGCGTAGACGGGAAGTTGGTGAAGTCCATGATGATTTTTGGGTCAGGAAAATGTAAAATGATTAATACTGAAACGCTTATCGTGACGGCACTTAAAACGAAAAATCCCTACACTCCTCCACGAGTCGGTTTGTCAATATTGAGTCCTCAACAAACTTGATGATAATTTACTAAAATTTGCGTGTGATTGTCCTGAAATGCCTGTCATATCGTTTGTGAGTATTGTATTGAAGATTTGGTTCTATTTCACTTTATACAACCCGAAATTGAAAACCACGGATTTGGCTGAAAACCAGCCTAGGGTTTTCGACCTGTTGATCGAAAATGATGTTCAGTTTGCATGGGGCTTTTTTAGAGGATAAATAGGCATACGGTATGGGGCCAAAATCTCAGCTCACTAAAACGTTGCATAGAGGGGTAAGCAGCACACATAGAACTCATTCTCCGCAAGAAAAGTTCTCCCAATGTGGTTACGACAGGTGTACGGTAGACGGCCAAGTTTAAATTTGAGTGAAATTTGGTCTGAAGGGGTTATCTGACATGCTAATGACGATTATCATGGTCTTCTTGCATTGTTTTTCCTCGAGTTACGATAGGTATGTGGTAAGCGGTCAAAATCGTGGACCGGGCTGGCTGATGACGAAGATCGCGCTTACTTCGCATGGTAAAGCCTGGGGTCTAAGTTGGCCTGAAAAGCGGGAAAGGTACTAACCTGCACGCTGCAACTTACCATAACTCCACTGTAAGGCACTATTGCAGCAAGCGAGCTTTATTCGTTTACAGCATGTTTGAAAAACCCTTTTGGCAGCGTTTTTAGCAAATTTGGTCTCATTAATCTACTGCGTATGCACCTTAAGAAATTGGTGCTACCGTACGAAATCAATATCATATTCATGTTCAGCGTGCTGAACAAGGCCCTAAGCGAAGTATCAGAAAAGTCTGAGGTTTTGCCCCTTATTGTACAGTCGCTTCATTTCATATGATCATGTGTGTCATTGCACACACAGTTCACCTTTGGCGTCCCATCCCTTATTCGTGGGAGAAGCAAGCCTTCAGGTAAGTGTTTCCAAGGTGTTCTTGGCATTTTCTTTCCTTTTTAGTTACTAGTCACCTCAAATTGATGTAATCGATAACAATTGGTAAATCTCTTGCGTTTTTGTGGTTTCAAATCCAGGATGAGGACGTCAAAGTGCACTGTGTGTGCAATGGCACACATGATCATATGAAATGAAGCGACTGTACACCTGGAAGACGTTTTTTGCGGAATAATATGGGTCGGTAGTAATTTGGTCGAAACCCCGAGTTTAAAATTCCGCGTTGGCCCAGAGATAACTCAGAGTTCCTTTTTTGAAACTCAGAATTTTGTTTATTGAAACTTTGAGTTCCGCTTTCAAAGTTCCGAGTTCCAATTCTCAAGCTTGGAGTTTCAACATGTTTTTTGATGAGCTGTTGCAGTTTATCGCAAAAGCGACGTTCAAGCTAGCACTCGAACTCGTTCGGTCTCAGTTAATGATCCTGTCACTAAACCGCTAGGTTATGATACACCATTGTCCTTGAAGCCTAAAAGGCAGCTTCCACCCAAAATCCACTCTACTCAAATGACCATACAGTGTACAAGCAGGCTCTAAAAGTAGACCAACTGCGTTGGTCTGATCCTCTAATGTTGTCCCGAAAACGAAAAGATGGCACTGCATCCCAGAGTCCTTTGGACGATTTCCGGCGCTCCGCCCATCCAGGGACGACTCCTTGAAGCGTTTTGATGTGGTAGGCATGGAGGCGCTCACTGTGCGCTGTATCGTACGACTACATTTGTGTTACCTATGATCTTAATGGGCCGGAACTCTCGAACTAGCAAGTAGGCTGTCCGTGATCTGCGCCTCAAATAATCCTAGTGTACCACGTTTCGGCTAATTTCCTTCGTTTCAACTCACCTACCGTAAACCTACCGTAATCTTGCCAGATGTTACCGCAGATAAAATGAATGTCATTGATCATCGCGCCGTATAACCCCACCGGTCCAAGTTTCGGCCAATTTTGTGATTTTCTCCTGTCTACCGTAGACCCACCGTAACCCGGCTATGGTTCAAGGTGATTTTCAGACAAGATTTATTCTGAATTTGTAAAAAAAAGCCGCACCACGATGCAGACACCAAGCCTGCTGAAACTATCAGACAAGATTTATTCTGAATTTGTAAAAAAAAGCCGCACCACGATGCAGACACCAAGCCTGCTGAAACTACGAGCAAAATGTACCTCGAAGGACTTTTTAGCTGCCCCTCTTCTTTTGTGCACTATCTCTCTTTCTCTGAGCAAACTCAGAGTTATCTCTGAATTCCACTATAGACTGGAACGTGCACCGAGCTCAAAGTTATTGCAGATAAGCAGCGTGTTTCGTGACGCTATTTCTTGTGCAGAACAATTTGGGCAGCGTTTACCTATAGGTATAGGTGCTATAGTATACTAGGGTGAACTACCGATTACGGAGTTTCCCGCCATATCATCGCTTTACAAATTTGGTCTATTCAAGCACCTGTTAAGGGGTCAAAAAGATTCGCCTTAGCTCAAATAAGTCAGAGTTAACTCAGAGTTATAACTGCGAGTTTCGAGAGGTTTTGCTACCGACCGTGGTTTGTAATCAGCTGTCGAGTAACCCTCTCTGTGCAAAGTTGCAGAAAATTTTACGATTTTGACCCCTATGCCTACTGTAACCCCTCAAAAACTCCACCACCATGCAAAATGAATAACTCGTGATCAGCAGGTCGAACCTCCTTGTGCGAATTTTCAAAGAGTGATTTTTAATTTTTGGAATGTATAATGTGGTATAGTATCACATTTTAGCATTACGCAAGATGTATTTCTGCAAGTTCGTTTTGCTTACCCCATTTCTGAATACTTTCATCGCAATTTGAAGCACGATTATCGTACGAACCACAATCCCCCATGCACAAAATTTGCAAGAGATCGAAGCGAAAGATTAGGGTTGATCGGATCCATATTGCAGGAAACTCTGAGGTTTTGGCTCCAGATTTGTGTTGGGATACTGATGATATTAAAAGGATAACCATTAAATAGAACTGGAATAAGGTTGTTGCATTACTTAGTGCTCTAGATACGAAAGTCACAGACGTAACTTCTCCAAAAAATTTTAATATTCACCCAAGTGGATACATAATCAGTATAGTCAGATTGCGCACTACTGAACGATGGAAAATGATTAAATAGAAATCATTGTAAAGCTCCATTGTATAAACTGGAAAACTCATTTAAGCATGGCACAGACGGCATATAGGATAGAAATGATAGAACGAGGTGTTCAGAAAGTTTCTGCCTCATGCACGTCATAAGCCGATTTTTGCGCGCTTGCTTTCTTGTGTTCGCTAAACCTAGAGACAACCTAAACAATCAAATAATTTTGCAAAAAAACTCTGGGAGCCAAAAGAGACCGCTCTTTCTGCCTAGAACAAGCAAAGGTTGCGTTAATTGACTCAATCCTTCAAATGTGAAAAACAGAAACAGCTTTTTTGTTTCTCACTTCCTAATGTTTTGAGTCTAATCCCTCTCTCTTTCTTTCTCTCTCTCTCTGTGTGCAATAAAAGTTCTTCAAAAGCTTGCGATCAAGGTTTTTTACGGCACAAAAGGACAGTAAACGGCCGCGCAGGTTGGTATCTTGTATCAATGTGCATCTTTAGCACAAGTCTCTCAATATCATTGTGCGCCAGAGCTCGGCATGAGCTGGCACCAGGGAAATTTCAAAACGAAGTACCGTTTGATCTTGAAAATTTCGTACGAAGTCCTCCTCGACCTATTTTGAAGATCCGTCATTAATTTTAAACTATGTAAAAGGTATGTAGTAGGGTTTTCATGCATGCTGATTTCATGAAACAACTTCTCACAGCTTTTTGAGCTTTCTAAGAGGATGAATTACATCTTGAGAAGCAGAAGAAGCCGATTTTTTGACTGCGGAGCTACCGAGCAGTTTTCAAATGGCTTTAAAATGCTGAAAAGAAAGCATTATGGAATTGTTTCTTCTCCGTATGTAAGCTTTTACGGTGTAGATACATTTTATATAGAAAAAGTATGAAAACTTGTGTGAGCAAAGTGTCGGTGCCAGCTCAGCTGGCACCCAGCTGGCACGGTGCCAGCTAATTCCGAAAAAAGTTCAGCAAGTTTTCATTCACATAAGTTTTCATAAATTTTTGGGCCATAGTTCGGGTGCCCCAACGCGCATGCATACACCAAAATTGGTGTCATGCTATTGCGGTTTGGCTGTAAACACGTCTTTGTTTGTTTCTTTGATAGACAGCATGCCGGTGGCATACCGGCGGCATTCTTGCGACTCTTCTCCGACCCGCACCCCGGAAAAACGATATCCCCTTTGCTTTTTGCCCTAAAATGATATCCAGCTTGACCCGGTGCCAGCTGTGCCGAGGCCTGTTGTGCGCGCATTCAGAATCAGAGGAAAAAACTTCCAAAGATTCTCGACTGGGTTACTTTAGAAAAGACATTCAGAACCAAGTCCCTTGTACTTCAAGGCAAAATATTTCGAAATTAACTGAATATCAGACCAAACTTCTACCACAAAACACATACACGGTGTCCCGTAAAATGTGCACACTGTTTGTTCATTAAAAACACTTTTGCTTCGGCTTCCCTACCCGATCCGTATCATTTTGTAGAGCTGCATTCAACTTAGATTTACAGTATGGAATGAATTCACTCTTTTTCTTACTGTAGGATCAGGGCAGAAATTTTCAACATACAGAACCACTGTGGAATAGACCGTCCGAAAATTTTCTTCAAAACATTTATAAAAATTATGTAGCATGGTTTTTGAATGTGCTGATTCCACTACACAACTTTTTTACGAGATTTTTTTTAGTTTTTTCAAAGGTGTGATCACATTTCTGGCAAAATAGCTGTAATGATTTTCTCTAAAATAACTTGGGAAAAAAGCATTATAGAAAAGTGTAGATCTCATGCTGAGTCAGCCACAGTGACAGCGTAGTATAAGAATTTTGGATCTTTATGTTTTCCTTTCTGAGACATAAAACAATGCTGGACATAATTATAAAGCCACTCTAGAAATCGTCGTAATATTCGTTATTGTCAATGATCTGTCTGAAACTTGCTGTATTATGCGCACATCAACCTACCATGATTCCCTCAAAACGGCTTGTCTTGTTGACTTTGTACGGAGAGAAACGAAAAAATTTGAAAAAGCCCTTAATGAAAGCTGAACAAAATTATAAACCCACCTGGTTTTTCTAAACACTATCGCATTCATTGGCTCGCAAATTTTTTTGTACAATTATATCCCAAAATATGAAACATTTGCACCTACGGTCTGTCATCCTACTTAACTAGAAGCGATCACTGCATTTTTTGCTTTCAAAAGCATCAAAAGTCAATTCGCTCTAACAAAGAGCTGGTTTGAGGAGTTTTTAAGCCCTTGTTTATTTCAAATAGTAGCAGTAAAATCTAATGAGCATTTTCGATAGATGAGGTGAGGAGCACTTCCAGAAAATCTGCGTAATCGCTGATATTGACGGACAGACTCCAACCTCACCATAGGGTTGACGCAATTTTGCACCACAAAACTCAATTTTCAAGCAACAGAAAATACTGTAATAGTATAGCCATTACGACAACCATACAACAGTGAACTTTTGTGCATGACTAGGAAATATTTCGGGATTGAGCACTCTGGTTCAGCCGCAGTTGGCATCCACTGGTTGTTAAGTGGACCACCCTGCGCAATCAAAGCCAATTCAGATTACGAGATAAAACAGGAGACGCTTAACTCAGACAATCGATCGGACCCCTCCGGCGGACAGTCGAAATCTGCCAGAGTCGCGGCGGACCCAGTTGACCAATGAGAGCGGGGCGAGGGGACGGTCCCTTCTTGTAGGTCACGGTGACTTCACCGGCAGGCGAGTGGGACCCTTCTCCGGATCTGCTGCAAAGGTACGCCATTTCTGCTCCGGAGGTACGCCAGATTTGGCAGAGCCGCGGCGGAGAGATTTGCCCGCCGCGAGTCCGCCAGATTTGGACGAGCCGCGGAGCAGAAAATCGGAGGGGTCCGGAGCACAAATGGGAGGTCTCCGGAGCACAAAATGGGAGGTCTCCGGAGCACAAAATGGGAGGTCTCCGGAGCACAAAATGGGAGGTCTCCGGAGCACAAATGGGAGGTCTCCGGAGCACAAATGGGAGGTCTCCGGAGCACAAAATGGGAGGCCTCCGGAGCGCAAATGGGAGGACTCCGGAGCATAAATGGGAGGTCTCCGGCGCACAAAATCGGGGGGCTCCGGCGCACGAGTGGCAGACCCACCGCTGGGGAAACCCCGCGGCCCTGCCATTTCTGCGCCGGAGGGGTCCGATCCGCTGTCTGAGAAACTTCAAAATCTCAGCTAATCTCATTCATCGGGTGAAATATGACATGAAACACAGAGGAAAATAAGGAGACCTAGGCTTATATCGAATCTTCTGCTCGCAGGGAGTTTTCGTGAAAAGTTTTTCAGTTTTAAATCGCAACTGCATCTACTAGGGAAAATCAGAGATTGTTGCAAAAGCTGCATCACCATGTAGGCGATGTGATAAATCAAGTCCAGCGCGTTATGAACATTGCAAACAGAATTCTGTGGAGTAAAAGCGTGACAACTCTATGGTGAGGTTGGAGACTGCCCGTCAATATCAGCGATTACGCTTTTACGGAAACGCTCCTCATTTCATCTAACAAAAATGCAGTAGAGTTTATTGCTATCATTTGCAAAGGGCTTGAAAACTCCTCAAACCAGCTTCTTGTTAAAACAGATTGATTTTTGATGCTTTTGAAAGCAAAAAATGCAGTGATCGCTTCTGTTTGAATAGGATGACAGACCGTAGGTGCTGCAAATATTTCATATTTTGTGATATAATTGTACAAAAAAATTTGCGAGTCAACGAATGCAATAGTGATTAGAAAAACCAGGTGGCTTTATAATTTTGTCCAGCTTTCATTAAGGGCTTTTTCAAATTTTTTCGATTTTCTCCGTGCAAAGTCAACAAGACTGGAAGCCGTTTTGAGGGAATCATGGTAGGTTGACACGCGCACAATACAGCAAAGTTTCAGACAGATTCATTGACAAGGACGAAAATTACATTTCTAGAGTGGCTTTATAATTATGTCCAGCACTGTTTAGCTCTGAATGACCTAAATTCATTCTCGCAGTTCCTACCCTAACCCTAGATAGGTGAAGAGTGATCGGTAAATCGATTCATACTTTAAGTCTAAGTTGAAGTGAGCTCTATAAAATGGTACCTAAAGACCGACAAAGGCATAGCAGCAGAAGAACGATTAAATAGTTTAAACATTTTTGTCACCATGGATGAGAAAGTAGCAAAAAACACTTTCAGACGATATACAAAGTTCTCTGTGGTATTTTTTATCCTTGCAAGTTCCAAGAAAAGTGCGGAAAGCTGCAGTGATTGAGTCCCAACATAATGGAAAATCGAAAAACATCATAAAGAACCTGTATCTTGACATTTTGATCGTCCCTAGGTTCGATGAGCACTCGAACAAAAAACGCTGCAGAGAATTATAGGGAGAGTTCCAATTGAGTGTACATAGATATGACAAACGCTCTCGAATAGGAGATTGCGGTAAAATAAAGCCTAGCAAGGTGAAAGTGTTTATTTCCACATGCAATGTGTACAAACAGGGAGCTCATAAAAAGTGAGCGAGAGAAACGTGCGCTTTGAGAACAGTCAATAATGTGTGATCTTAACATAAGAATGAGAACCTGTTCTAAAAGTGATGCCGATGACACTCTGAATAAAATACCGGCGACACCCGTTCGTCATTCTTGTCACGATGGTGGGAAAAATTTTGAAAAAAAATTTTTGGATTCAGAAAACTTGTTGTTCCCCGCACTGCTTCAATTGCATACTCCGTGGATACAGGTATAACAATCGCGATGTTTAGGCTAGATTCTCTGGCAGTTCTCATAAGTAACTGATTACAGACATTGTACTTCCCTAGTCATACTTCCTATATACTATTAGATCGGCCCAAAAGTTCTTGCGTGAATCGAACAAATATCTCTCCGAATCCTGAAGCTGTGTAGATCCAAATTTCACAGAAAAATCTCTCTTATCACTGCACTTTTTTGAGCAAAAACAGTGATTGACATTCGAGTAAACATCACAGTGTTTTATGTAAGCACTATTTCAAACTTCTGGCTTCGAAATGTGTTCCTGAGAAGACCCTGCAGTTGTAAGGAACAAAAAGAGGAAAGAAAATGTTCTGCATGTCCGTGCTAGATTAATTGTGCTAAAGTGACTTACAGACTGCTTCTATGTAAAACGTTTGCAAAATTCTTGAGCTAGCTAGAGGCCCCGGGATTTTCTGGCTTCAAACTCGAAATCGTAAAATTCGAAACGCCATTTTCCAATGCTTCGTTCATTTTTGGCTGACTTGCTCTCTTAGGCCCGTATGCACGTACATCCCCGCTGGGGAGGGGAGGGGATCTGAGAGGGGATGCGTCATATCTCGCTACTTTACGTATCTTTCTTCTTACTTTTCTATCTTGCTTATGAAGGTTCTCATACTCTACTACCTGCGCATAATCAATCCCAGGTTACTGGCATAACTGATTAGATTTGTACTATTTTGTGTGATCCCCTGGGGATCCCCAGGGGATCACCTCTCATTTTCAAAGTCATTTATCTTCCTGAGAAATCAATAAAAACGCCGCAAAATTGTATACTACGGTACTGCTAAGCATGTTTAAAGTAAAAATAAGTGAAATCCCAGGATATCGAAATCTTCGGTAGTCCCTGGCTCAAAAGCTAGGGATCATCGAAAAATTCACTATTTTCAGATTCCATTTTTTCTGTCGAAAACATGCTTAGCAGTGCCGTAGTATATCCTCAGTACAATTTTGCGGCGTTTCCATTGGTTTCTCAGAAAGATAAATGACTTTGAAAATGAGGGGTGATCCCCTGGGGATCCCCTGGGGATCCCCGGGGGATCACACAAAATAGTACAAATCTAATCAGTTATGCCAGTAACCTGGCATCAATTATGCGCAGGTAGTAGGGTATGAGAACCTTCATAAGCAAGATAGAAAAGGAAGAAGAAAGATACGTAAAGTAGCGAGGTATGGCGCATCCCCTCTCAGATCCCCTCCCCTCCCCAGCGGGGATGTACGTGCATACGGGCCTTAGGCTATTGTTACGCTAAGACATCTACAAGGAGTGCAAGCCTTCCACTTCACATCCACTTTTAGGGAAAATATAATGTTTATGTTTAGATTATTGAAGTATGCACTATCTACGCGAAAACTTCCAACTAATCTTTTCCTTTATTAGTCTACCCTGGATAGCTGCTTTCCGGCCAGGGTTCGGCACGAGGTGGCTAGCTGAAAATGCGAAAAACGAAGTTCCCCTCAACTTCTGCGAATTTTTAAGAAGTCCTCTTTGACCCTAGACCATAATTCCTAAAAAATCTCGTAAATCAATTTAAAATCTCGTAATTTACCGTCCGGAATCCGGACGGTAGATTTGAGTATGTCTGTGAGCGCTTCAAATGTGTGAATAAATGTCTGATGACGCGCACAGAATGCAAAAATTAATAACCCATTAATAGTCTCCTAACACGGAAAAACACAAATAACATTTCGACCTTATTTCATTTGGATTGTACAAGTACACACTAAATACCCGAAGCCAGACACATGCTGCTCGCTGATCCCGCTGCCTATCATCCCCATAGTAGTAGTGTCAGAAGCGGACCGAGGCGGGAAGCGGGATGCCCCCCCCCCTTGAAGGAATAGGTCGTGAAATTTTTGAAAATCATCTATATGAGTTATGCAAATATGCAAGTGACTTGCTTGTAACTGCAAATGATCAAAATAATATTTCAACTACTATGAAAACTTAAATTACCCTTGCAAAATTTTTTCGGGACCGTGACTGCGGCCACGACTCCTCATTCCAAATTTCCGTGGTCATGGAATTTGGCCATGAATGGCGTGACTTATAAATCTTGTAATTCCTATAACTTCATGTAATGCTCCTTTTCTTTTTCCGAGCGTAGAGAACTTTTGATATACTCTCCAGTTTTTCCGATCCCATGCAAATGCCAAAGTAGGCACAATCAATTCAGCTGTTTTTCGCAAAAAAAACAATGAGAGAGTGAAACTGTTTAGAAGTACGCAAAACGAAATAAGTTTGTTGCCCTTGATGATGCAGTTGCCATAAAGATTTATTTTACCGTGATAATGCAAGCAATTCAAAACGCAGATTTAAGGCCGCTTGCGCCCGCGACGCATTCGGGGTCTCTTACGCGCGTGCTCTCTGATCATTATCTAGCCTTAACTAGGTCACGATGTCCCGCCTTCCAGTCGCCAATCCGGTTGAATCAAAGGATACATAGTTCTCTGAGGACAGCATCTTATATCCGATGTGTGCAGCATTGAAAATATATCATCTTTATTTAGAATTATACCAAATTTCAATCAGCAACACAATGTACAACTAACATTTTTACTTTTCACCGCTCTTACTCTCACCAGTCTTACCATATAACAGATCTGTATCGACTTTGGCTGAGCCGATGTTGAATGGGACAATTTTGATGTAAGTGGGGAACTGGGCTTCTTTTGTGCAAGGGATGTAGTCCTGATGTGCAGAGCAAAGATAGAGTTTGCACACGGAACACACGTGAGACGGCCGATTCGTGCAGTTCAGAATCACGCACTCTCTTGTTGACCTGAATTGCAGGACCTTTAGTGATAAGATATGAAGAAAAAATAGTCTTGCAAACGGAAATCGTAGGATTAGAATCTATCTTTTGCAACTAGAGCCTCTCTCTAATAGTGGGCTTCAATGTTCACTGCAATGTAGGAAGACGTTTTCTCATTCTCTTCTATCTGAGACGTCGTTATCTCCTACTTAGCTTTCTGACGGAACGAGCGCAATTCCAAAGAATAGTTGTGAAAAACTGATCTCTCCCCCCCCCCCCCCCCCTGCGGCAATTTGCATAATGAGACGAGTCGAGAATGATGATTGAGCTATTAAGTTGGTTTAAGTTCGTTTTTTTATACACAGCTCCATAAAAAAAATTTTATTTTCTAATATCTATGATTAATTGAATTAATTGAGAAGGATAGTTATTCAACTACTTAGGACATTTTACTATCAGTAAAAGATAGCTATGCCCCAATAGGCCTAAAGGACCAAAATTGATATGTGGAAACACCCGAGTTTTCCTTTAGTGAACAACGATAAAACGATAGATTTGCCATTTCGACTGAAACATGAAGTTTTCTTACATTTGCGGACAGTGAGAAAATTAGGGTTTGTCCCTTTTTGCGCCAAATTCTGCTCAATAATTACGAATTGTCGAAGTGCTCTTTCTGTAGATACCAAACCCCAGACAAAAATATGTGTGGCGTATTTGTGAAAGCTGCAAATGTGACCGAATCTATTAGGTTGTGTAATAAGTTCATTCGTATTTTGATTTTTTTCGTTGTGTACGGAGTTCAGTATAAGTTGTGTGTGCTTCTGAAAGCTCACATCCTGTTCTATCATGATCATTGTTTCAGTTTACTAAAGCGGTCAAAATGGGATGAGTTTTGGGGTTTTCAACTTGGAAAAACTAGGAAGTGGAAAATACCACTTTTGACCATGATAGGTTGCATTTAAAAGCTGCTTAATTTTTATCAAACAACTCCAAGAATTCGCAACGGAAATAGAGACGATACCGTAGCTTACACAGTCTGCTCGGCAATGCTAAGAAGCCTCAAGAATCCGATTTGTAAGTTTGGATAAAGCTCTTTTTTTACTTCTCGTCTTCTCTAACCGAACGATTAACGCTGAAGACAGTTTCCAAACAACTACAAAATAGCTGGGTTTTTTTTGTGTAGTAACTGATTGAAAAGTTCTAGGTAAGCCAATATCCGAGCAGTAGCCCAAATGATTTACTCGCGGCAGAGGAACTCTATTCTGAATTTCAGCCCAAGCACTACTAGCTACTGCATCTAGTTGACGCTGATTGGTCCACTTATAGAGAATACTGGGCAGGAGTTGAGGAATAAATTATGAATGTATTTAGAGTTTGATTCGACTGGCTTGGCTTCAAGAAGGCGGGGCTTTGTGACCTAATTATGCCCGCTTGCGCCCCCGACGCCCTGCGTCTCTCTCGCGCAACTGCTCTTTGATCGTTACTTAGCCTCAATTAGGTCACGAAGCCCGCTTTCCCGAAGCCAAGCGAGTTGAATCAAATGGTATGAATATCATGAACTGTCGCTTGGGCAGTGGTTTCCCGAGGTCATGATATTATCCGCATAAGAAGTCCAGCAGATCAGAAATGCTAGACAATTCTGGCACGTTCACGACAAGGCCGATTTTTCCATGACTGTCGTTCGGATCATAGCATATTTATTTACAATAATAATTTGCGTTATATTATTAGCCATTGATGGGTCCTGTGGTCTGAATTGTTGAGTTTTTGGGAAATATTCCAAGAGATGTATACAGAACTTTATTCAGTTTGCTCAAGAAATTTCGTCATAAAGCAGCAAAATCAAAAAACTTAGAATGCATACGACCCACCAGTAGGTCGTGCCCGAAATGGCAGGACACGTACGACCCACCGGTGGGTCGTATTGTTGTGAATGTGTTAGCAACACAAAGTTGCAAGTTTGTATTCTTTGATCGAGACGCTTTTGCGCTTGCAAGTATTAGTCACCTGCCTCTTGAGATTCTTTTTGTTTTTCTCTTTTTTCTGCAGCCCTCGCGAAGTTTGCTTGTGACAGGTAAAAAGACACTTGAGAAGCGTAACCCAGTATCCCACGCAAAAAGGCTGTGTAATCGACACATGCAGCTTCGCTTTTGCATGCCACTGTCTTCGCTGCAAATTTTTGGAAAACAAAAATGTTCTCGAGTGCATGCAACAAAAAATGTTGCAAGCAACGAGACATTGACAAAAGCGCTAATTTTGCATCCATCAATCGCTAGATCAACAGCGAAAAGCTTTTTTGGGAATTCAGAAAAGAAGAAAATTTCGCGCATTTTCTGTCGCGAGTTCCTTCTCACATCCCAATATATTAAGTTGTCCCTTAAGTCTTTCCATATCGAAGAAATCGGCTTAGTTCAGTTCTTTAAATTAGAGCTCAAGCTATTCGATAGAGCAACGCAAGCTCTATAAGATGAGCTTCAAAAGGTGGCAAAAGTCTTGATACATCTGAAATATGAAGCCGAGATATAAACTCAAATGCCCGAAAAGTCGGATCTCAGCTCAGAAAAATTACGGACCTCCAACTTGCTCAGGTATATAATCCCCACATCAGCATTTATCTTTACATTTGCTGAATTTCTCCATGCCTAGAAATGCGTAAAAACAAAAACAGGCCGCCGCGAAGAACCCAGATCTAAAAAGCCAGGAAAATGTTGCTTTTTCTGGTTTTTTTAGGTCAAAGATTACTTCTCGGGAAGTAAAGCATATAGAAGGCTGAAAATTTATACAGTATTCACAAATGTTTATACTATAGGTCTGCTAATATTAAAACTGCCCAACTTGGCTTTTTTACGAAATATGCAAGTTTTTAGTGCTAACAATGTAGAAAATACAACAATTGCATGTATGAATGCTCGATATGGACATTATATGCTAAAACGCATAAAAGTCCATAGGGTTTTTCTGCACGAAAATTTGAATTTTTCAATATTTGGGCATTTGGATCTTTTTAAATTGGATTGGAACTTCAATCACACTTGGTGTGAATGTTGGAAAGTCATCCTGCAGAGATTGCTTCGCTCTATCGGAAGATACCATGATTACCTTGAAAAATTTACGAAGAAATAACTTGTGGTAGAATCAAATATGAAAAGATTTATGGGACAATCTAATATTATGCCATTTGTGTACTACTCGAAATTGTAATATTAGTACTCGAATCTATATCAGCTGCAAATCCCAGTGCACTAACAAATGCGCCATATGTCAGACATGTGTTCCAGCAAAAATTCTAGAGTAGACCATGTTCTTAGCGGTCATGTGCCAACAGTTAGAGGTTAAAGGCCATAAATCTGAGTGTTTATAGGATGCACAATGAAGCCGACCACAGATATAATTTTTATGATTCACCTAACTATAAAACTTGTTTGCTCAAATGGTTGTTAACCAAAATGATTTCGAAGCGGTTTTCCTTAGTGGCTGCACCAATGCTTTAATTTACAGCAAAGCAGATAAACATAGATTGATAAGTCAGTAGTATTTAGAGACTGCGCGATGTGGTATTCGTATTTTGAATGCGTTTATAAAATTGTCGTAAACTTGCTGGCTATTTGTGTATTTGCAGCATCAGTCATATTGTTGTGTAGGCCCTGCCTGCACTACATATAGAGCAACTTTTCTAGAAATTTTTCAGAATTTAAAAAAAGTGCAACATAAATTACCCGCCAACCTAATGCTTTAGAATTACCGTAAACCCCTCGCATCATGCAGCGAAGCAAGTGTGATTTTCGTAATATTACATCCACTCAGGTTAGATTTGTTCGACCGCCCTACCATTTTGGCCGAATTCCGGATGTATTTTCCATTTCATCATTTGGGCCAAAAACTTTTCCATTTGCCAGTAAGGGAGATACATAGTAACTCACAAGGAGAGGATACTTAGTCGAAAGCACCAATCCAGATGAGGCATATATCATCGTGACGTGCTTGGAGCGCTGATTTCAAATCTGGCAAAATCAGCTGCGGAGCGCCTTTGGGCAACGAGTTATGGTTGTTTTTGTGAAGAAAATTTGAAGTCGAGGGAAGAAAAAGATTATACGCAGAAGTCTCCCGTTGGGCTCGAATGGAAGAGTGACGTCTGTCAGATTACTCTGCGCAAAGAAAAATGTCTCTCTGCAATACTCACATTTAAAACGAGTCTATCTGTAAAATATATCATCGGCTCCACGATTCGTGTAGAGGCGGGATTATGCCAACAAAGCGTGGCGGTTTTTGATAGCGAGAGAGTACAAGAAACAATGCTACGACGTGTAGATTTAACAAGTTTACCTGTGTTATCAGGCAAAGTCTGCAATACACCTCTACACGAATCGTGGAGACAATCATACATGTTGTAACGATCAATTTTACTCCATTTACGCATTCAATTTTTGGCTATTGAAAAGGTCATAGCTCCTCACCCAAAGGCGCTCCGCAGCTGATTTTGCCAGATTTGAAATCAGCGCTCCAGCAGGTCACGATGATGTATGTCTCATCTGGATCGGTGCTTTCGACTAAGTATCCTCTCCTTGTCAGATTGGAAATTATAGAGGAGATTGACATCACTAGACGCGAAACTGCTTTCCTTTGTTTGCGGAACAACTTCGAAAAAACGTAACAGCATTTGAAAGTCTAAATCCATCAGGCCCTAAGGTGGCATAAATTTAGCGAAAATTACAACACCTGTAAGTGGTTAATCAAATCTGTACCAAATACAGGGTGTCCCAAAAAATGTGAACACTGTTTGATTGTTAATAACTCCCTTGTTTTCACGTCTTTCGCCAAGATTGAGTCACCATTCTATAGGGCGAGGTTTAGCTTAGATTTACAGTATGGAGCGAATGTCGACCGCTCTTCATTACTGTAGGATTACGGTAGGAACTTCGACAAAGATTTTAGGCCATTGTAGGCCATATTCTGCCTCGAAACAGAACCAAACAACCCAAAATTTTCTATACTATGGTGATGGAAGGTGCCAATTTCGAATATGAAATTTCTATTTTACTGTGATGCTTCTTTTCAAGGTTATCCTATTTAAACCGTAATATCTGAATTTCTAGTGTTTGTCAGAAATGTGAACACTGTCAAGAAAGCTAAAAACACTCGTAAAAAGTTATCTAATGGAATCGGCGCGCACGAAAACCCTGGTACACAATTTTTAAGATTTTTCGAACAAATTTTGTCAAATGGCATATTTCACAACAAATCCACACGCGAGAAGTTCATACCGTAATCCTACAGTAACAAACAGCGATCGGTGATTCGCTCTATACTACAAATCTAAGTTGAACCTCGCTCCACAGAATGGTGCCTCAAGCTCGGCGAAAGACATGAAAATAACGGAGTTATTAACGATCAAACAGTGTGTATGTAACTACAAGAGAGAAACACAACCATTGGAAATCCCCATAGGTGTTTTTGTAGGGCATTTCGCTGATATTATACCGCCTAAAACTTCAAAAATTTTAGAATTAACGCTCATATCTTCTTTCGGAGAGCTGTTCTGTAAAATTACGAAAGCGGATTGGTGAAGTGCGATTTTTTACGGAAACCTTGCAATCCATGAGAACTCAACTTTGATGATGCAAGATTACCCTAATCACGCTTTAGAAGCTAGAATAAGTTGTTATTTTTGTAATTCTATGCCTGATATCCGATTACATTCCGTACCCCAAAAAAAGGGATGGTAGCTACTAACAAGGGAAGTGTCAGAGGTCGCAGTGGCCTTTCAGTGTGAAACATGTATTATCTGAAGGAGCTTGGAACGCTGATCCCAAAACAGCCCTCCTTAGCTGGAGATCCACTCTGGGTCGGGAGTTATCGGCATTTTCACCAATTTTTACATTGTCCAGAGTTCCTTATGATCATGATCAAATGTTTATAGAAGTACTACTGCGTAATATCGAGGAGGGAGTGAAATCACACTAAACGTTTATAAACTGTTCTATCCTTGTTTCAGCCCAAAATACATGGGCTTTGATAGCTCTGGCTACTTTGCGACTTTTGTAGCTTACCTTATACGACGGGCTTTCATGGCATACTAAAAAAAATTGTGTCTACTTTGACATTCATTTGAGCTTTGGCCTTAAGCCTCTACTTTACCCGTGTTATCGGTGTAACAAGTGTTACCCATGTTACCCGTGTTACCTTTTACTAATGTTACTCGGTTACTAATAGATGAGATTGATTTCTAGAGTGAGACTGTATTTGTGATCTTCACTACTCAACAGCAATAAAACCGATAACACTAGTAACGATAGTAATACGAGTAACACGGGTAACACTGGTAATGGGTCAGAGCCTAATGTAAACGCTTTGATAGAAAAAGTGGAGCTTATTTCTTGACAACTGCTCCATCTCTTTCTCAGCCACGTCCTCTTGCCCATCACTCCTTCCAAAAACCTTCCTATATGCACTCACCTGTTTCCCAGAGACGTTAGACAATGCGCAAATTTCTTCACAATAATTCTATCCTTGGGAGCAGCTGAGAATAAAGCAGCAATGGTGCGAGCGTCAGCAATCTAGTAAAACACCATTCAACGGATTTTTGAAAAAAAACATTTTTTCACATACTTTATTGAGCATTCCTTGCTGATCGAGAAATACCTGTCCAAAGCCAGCAAGGCGCGAGATCAATTGGTCTGAGCAGTGATCAAAACCGTGGAGGTAGGCGGTCTCGAGGAGACCCAACGTCGTTTCAAACGACGGTCGAAGCCTTGGGAAATTGTACACTAAATTCGAAAATTATGAGTCTACTTATATAGGCAACCACTGGGGCTATGCGAACAAGCCGTGATTTTGGAGCTTCGTCTGCTGACATTTTTTCAAAAAGCTCAAAAAATTGAACATTTTTGCAGTTCAAAATTCCCCTTTCTTAATGTTTGAGTAGTGTTTCTTAGTGTTTGAGTCTTTTTTATCAAGTAATCATTAGCTCCGAAAACTATAAATCAATAATTCCATTTTGTTCATCAAAAATGAATGAACTCTGATTTCTTTTAACCTAAGCGCGTTAATCGAACTGGTGATATGTTAAATAATATTTAATGCGCATGGTATGGCCTTCTTGTAGGGCCTTACCATGCGCGTAAACAGGGTTACTTGGGTAGACGGGATGGAATCAGAACTGCAGAAATCATTATAACTTTTAGAAAGGTTACCTGACATGCTAATCACGAGTTCAGTCATCATAGATTGTTCATTTTTACGATTACCCCTTAAGGTAAGGTCAGGGTAAGGTAAGTATTATTGGTACTTAGGTGTTCCTGAGACTTTACATTGAAGGAAGGATATTCGCCATCAGCTAGTCAAGTAGTCTTACACGGAATGCGAGACAAATTTGAAATTTTGCAATAGCGCCAGATTTACCAACTGACTAGTTTTTAGGGCCCACAATAACAGTATTCCCATAAATGTTACCCAAGGACACATTATTTTTATTCAAAACTTCTAAAATCGTTTTTTAAAGAAATCACTTGCGAGTATAATTTTTCGTAGTGCTCCCTTCTCACAAGCATGTTACACTTGCACTATTTATTTTTTGTCTGTTTTTTAGTTATGCGGTAAAATGAGAAGCATGAAAATAAGAAGTATCAGAGAGACTCACATAGAAATTCTTTACACTTTTCCCTGAGTGAAGGAATATCCCAGATGTCCGAGTAACGCATCATTAATCCGCAACTTTTTTCTGAAAATTTATGAAAATCTATAGAAAATACAAAGGAAATATACTGCAAACACACCTGTGACTTTCTTTTTTCCACCCGGATGTACTATGTCTAGAAAGAGTGCGATATCTGCTGGCGTTTCGCTTTCCAAGCTAATTAGCTTGTCTCGAGCCTCAGCAAACTCTCCAAAGAAGGCGATATCGAAAAATTTAGAAATTTCTGCTAAGAAGTGCCCATTCACGTAGAATGTTGTCCCTGGAAAGACGTCATTTCGACCATTTCATCACACATCACTTGCAGAAACTCTGGGTATATTTTCCTGCCCTACCGCATTTGTTACCTTTTAGGCAATATTATAAGCAATCTGAGTACTTGGGCTTTTTAGATGGAGATGATTGGAAACACTAGCCAAGCTATTGCCAAAGCCACATCTATAATCTATACAAGCTACCCCAAAAGTGACTACACACCATTTGTTCCTATGTAACTCTCTTCCCACCTAGTCTTCTACCTGATAGCTTCAATTACTGTTCAGTAGAGCAAGCTTCATCTGATTGTTAGACCTACAGTGATTAGTAAGTCACCTCGCTCTTACTGTGAGATTACGGTAAGAATTTTGAAGAGGGTTTTAGGCATCAGTGGCCATATTTTGCTCCAGAAAGTAGAGCTTTCTTTGTTGTTCTTTGAGTGTCTAGGACGAATGGCCCCACGCTAACAGTTCTTCATTTTAGTTTAAAGTTTTTTCATTCAATTTAAATGGTACACCTTGAGTGTAAAGATAAAGTATAAAGATAAAGAATGGATACATAAGCTGGAAACTCTTCATTAGGCTAAACTGATCCTCTTATGAACAGAACTTAGTATTCTTCCGAGTTCTATTTCATAAGTTACAGGTAACCTCAACAAAAGTTTTTCAGTGTTTTCAAAAGTGTGACTAAATCATGTGAAGCGATTCAAAAACTCGTGAAAAGTTGTCCAATAAAATTTACCTGTCTAATAAGACTACTAAACAAATTTCCGCAATTTTATCTACAGTATCTCACAATGGCGCTGTATGCTAAAAGTTCCTACCGTAATCCTACGGTAACGGACAGCGAGTGTTGATCGCTTCATGCTGTAAATCTAAGGAGCAGTCCGCTCTACTGAATGGTGATTTGAACAATGCAGAAGGCTTTGTGGGAAGAGAGTTACTAACGTTTAACAAACGCGACGGACCAATAATTGTGCTGGAGGAGGACGGTAGAAAGACGGTCTGGGTTGGGGTTTGGAGTTGAATTTAACGGCCAAGAATAAATTGATTTGTCGCCTACAAGGTCACTTGGTTGAAGGGCCTTCCAAAAAGTTTTCAACCGAAACATATAGGATCTCAAGTTCTCCTCCAAGTTTGGATTAATTTACCTACAAAATTTTGCCATCTTACCGTAGCAGCTCGTTATTGATCTAAAGCTATAAGAGCCCTCCACTCGCCCAGCTTAGCTTTAAACTTATCCTCGCGAACTCTGGGGTGTTTGTGTAAGAGTTACGAAATTTGTTTACCCTTCAATTTAAGCTGCGCTTGGAAAAAAAGACGAAATGCTACCACAAAATGCGCTAGCATCAAAGTACACAGTCTGGTTAAGTCCAATATAACTCGGAAAAAAGGATGTATGGGAAGGAATAAAATGATCACCTTTAACAGTGATACGACAGTTCCTATGCTTTGTTTCTACTGTGAAATTTCCCGACTCCTCGGCCATTCTGCTGTAAAAAATTTTGCGTTAGAATGAATACATGATAGATGAATACATTGATATACGTAGTCCTCAAGTGCACAGAAACTCAACAGCGCTTTCATCAACTTATAGCTAAGACAATCAATGAAATGTGGAAAATCATTCCTGCTGGATGAAGATCGAGCAAGCCGAGATTTTTGATGAAGAGCGGGACGGAAAAATGGAAAATTTCCCGTATTTCAGAAGGTTTTCTGCAGCTTTCTCAGAATATCATGATTTCATCTTCCAGGATTGAAATTATTGGCTTCAGCCTTCAGCACATCAAATTATGAGTCAAACATAGGGAGGGTCAATCCTTGTGAAAAACAGCGATCCAATTCTCCAAGGCAGGGAGTGATTTCTAGAGCATTCTAAGAATTACCTTCAAAAATACAATCAAAATCGAATTATTACATAATATTGGCTACTACATACATAGTATCATTATCAACTGATTTGCTGCTCCAAGTGTAAAATATATAAATCTTTCCAGATAGGCTCCAGAAAATTCTAGGTAAATGCAGATGACCTAGAATTTCTTGCTAGAATTGAGATTGTTGAAGCTCCTTAATAACGAAATTTCGGGAAACACTGCAAAGATCAAGAACAGTAGTCTGAAGGTAGAGGAAACGAGCAGTTACCATAGTTATGACTTTTTATTTTCATATATATCTGTGATTTCATAAAAATTTAAACGACTGGCTTTGCGTCTCCCCCGGATTGGTCTACGCTGTCGAAATAGCACAGCAGAAGGAAAAGTTCATTTACTTCTTTTTTTCAGCACTCAATTTCTCAGTTTTTATAAGCTGATTTCATACTTTTTTGTAGTCGCTGTTATCAAAACAAATCCCTTATCTGATCATTTAAAGGGCGTCACCTCTAAATATATGCGAAGTGAAATATTTTGGCATGAATTGGTTTAACAGCAAGTTACACCTACCATCTGAAGTGCCTGTAATTTTACCGCACTCATTGCTTAGGAGATCATACGCCCATCAATTATTTCGAACGAATAGCGGTAAAAAAACGAATTTGAGGAAAAGGATCTATTTGCAAAGTTCTATTCTCGCTAAGAAAATTGGAAGCAGAGCACAGGCAGAAAGAAAAATGAGACAAAGTGAGGCGAAGAGACTCAACCTCGCTTGTGATATGACTAATTGGAAAGTCAACTCTCTGTGTATCTTCGTCAGTCGTTCTTTATCTGAATAAACAACTCACCTACGTAGCTGATGGGATGGATTTGCGTTTTAGGACCCACAAAAAGAAGAGAGCGCCACAAATTTCTGTTGAAGAGCTCTCGAAACGAGGAATTCAATATTTAAGATTCGGTTTTGGGACGATATGCATAGATAGAAATGTGAGCAAAATTTCCGCTGGATTTAGGGCAAAAGATTGATTCTAGGGGTTCAAAAAATTCTAATTTTGAAAGAGTAGCTCAACGATGCACCTGTGTGAGAAATAGGTTTGAAAGCTGGTTTACTTGAGTCAAGGAGAACAGAAAGCAAGGCAAACATTCATGAAAAGATCCAAAAAATTGTTCACCAGCTGCGGCAAAGCTTTCACGAGTGGAGAACGCTGTGGAAAGCAATAAGATTGATCAATTTCTCGGGCGAAAATCCTCGCACGGTACCCGCTTGTTTATTGTTCCACTCGGTGGACGTAAACAATAAATGAGAATGTAGGGGACATGAACTGACCCGGGTAAAGCGACTGAGAATCAAGTCAATGAAATTCGCTGTAGCAAACCTCATTGATCCACCTATAATGTGCTATCGTCAACGCCATTAGCCGAGTTTTTTTTCGTGATTACTCGAGTTTCAAGAGGATTTTTCTTACGACCCTGAGCCGATAAAGACCCACGAGTATGTGTTGCCCCAACAATTAGCTAGATGCTCTAGTCTGAGAGGCAGTAAAAGTTAACAGTGAGAAGTGAAGTGAGCCAAGAGGGGCTGCACCCCATTTAGTTTGCTTGATCTTTTCAAAAACAACTTCGAGAGTGTCTGGTGCAGAAACAGCTGACATAACATTCTCGAAAGTCTAACTAACATACTTGCTAAGCTATCGGGCCCAATGTGTTTTGAAGAAGGATCAGACGCTTTATTGATCCTCCGCATGTTCATGGGGCTGTCACTTTCTCGTGACAGGGTCAATGCTTAAACACTAAAAAAACCTGGCTCTTTGAAACATCTGCTGCCAGTTCTGGGACATATTTGGAGTTGGAGCATTTCTGATTTTAGGCTCTTTGGTGCGAACAATTTCCCGTCTTCCATTCGGGATTTATCCTGCCGTCCAATATTGAAGTTTGTTGTAATGCGGTGACGACAGCATTTGCGCGGAAACAAATACCATGCATATACTACAGATTGCAGACGTCCAGTAAACATAGAGAGCACAGCCGGCTTATGCGCAGATGTTGTCGACAAGAAAGAACGATAAACATAGATTTATTAGGCTTTTACAAATATATTGAGCTGTATTTGCCATAGTGTTTATAGTCTCTTCAAGTCTGTTAGCAAAAATGCAAATAAGTCAATGTCATGCTATTAAAGATTAAGATAATTAGCAGAGAAAATAAGATTTCGAAGTTTGGTAGGCTTATTCTTAAGTCCCAACTATGCTTTTGGGGCAAACCAAGGACTGTCGTCAGCATTTCGAAAATTTCCTTTCTTATGATTTTTTGAGTGCTAGAGGTCCTAAGATTTATTGAAAAATTAGCGTGGTCGAAACCACTCTTCCAAAAAAAAATTTTTTTTACAAAGCTAATCTCTTTTCAGAGTTCTTCAAATTACTTTGACTATTTGCAAGGAAAAATGTCACTTTCATAATTTTTTAGCGCATAAGATCATAAAAAATCTAGCGACCCATTCTCAGACCCTCCGGGACCCACGCCCTTGGTCAGCCAGTGATTTCTGGCCATGAAAGATTCATCAAGTTTAAATATAATCATAAATGTAAATATTTATACATATGTGGTTCAGTTGAAGTAATGAAAGAATGATGAAGAAGAGAAATACTGCGGAGAAGCAAAGTAGGTAAAGTTTTTATAAGACGAAAGTATAAGTAACAAATTTACAAATCTTTTGATACAAGGGTTCCAAAAAACGCAGAAAATACAGTCTGACCGAGTAACTTCTTTTAACTCCCTTTAGGAGTAACTCATTCCGATTTAGTTGATTTTTGGTATCACTTGAGCTTGCTTCAACTTAGATACAGTATAAAGTTTATCACCGACCTCTTTTCATTATCTTAGGATTACGGCAGAAATTTTGGAGGGTTTTAAGTCATTGCGAGTCACATAAGTAGTGCTTCAGGCGGGAAATCGACAAGCCAAAAACTCTTCTACTAAGCTAGTCAAAGTTGATTCTGATATGAAATTTCCGCTTTACCATGATGTTATTTTCGTAGATCACACCGCGTAAGCCGTAACCAGTTCCTCCACTGTTCCTCACTAATGTTATTACCACTAAAGAGGCTCGAAATGTCGTTAGAAGTTGCTAAGTTAGCGTGAACGTAAATATTGACACAGACATTTTGCAGATGTTGTTTTTTAAAAGTTCCCCATCGAAGGGCCTATTTCGCAATAGCTAGCTCTGTATGCTTACCATGATCCGACAGTATTGAAGTGAATGAAGAGCGATCATTGATCCGATCAGTAAATCTGATTTCAATTCGAAGCAAAGTTCTGCAGATTGGTATCTTATAAGCGCCGAAAGGCATTAGAGCAAAAGAGATGTTACCGACCAAACAGTGTGCACATTTTTTAAGAAATCCTCTATAGTAGTTTTCTGGCGTTAGTTACTAATTTTTTTTCTTGAATGTTTTATGACCCGAAATCCGTCCCAAAACGTCGAGTAAAAAACTTGTCAGCCAAGGGCGAACTAGATGCCAATTGTGAAAGTTTTCAGGCATCATCAGTAAAAAAGCAAATAAAAACTGTTGAATCAAGTAAGACAAAGATTTCTATTGCATGATATGTTTATTGTTAAGGGTTTAGTTTAAGCGATCTATATCAAAGTCAGTTATTCTGATTCGCTGAGATTGTACTGTGTACATATTGAATTGATTAGTTCCAATTTATTGGACAGAAAAGACAGCTGATCAAAATTTTAGGGTTTTTGGGAAGGATTTAGTGAATCTTCACAGTTGATTTTTCACAGATAAAATATTCTGAAATGGTGTTGCAGAAAGGAGAGGAAGTCAAATTGTTATTAGAAGCGTGAAAACAGCGCGGATTATTTTGTTTTTCAAACAGGATCTACATAATGTTCTAGTTATTTGAAGAAGTAGAAAGAATGCTGTGTAGACAATGTACTTGATGTGTCCTCGAAATGAGCTCATTGAGAACTTGTCGGACTCACAGCTATGAATCACATGCATCGGTATATCTATGCGAAACTTGTACGTTAGCAGCTCCAACCTTCTGTTCTTAATTTACGAATTGATGGGAATTGTCCTTCGCTGTAAAATCAGGGAAAAGTGCGGAAAGATGAAGTAAGAGTATTTGCTTGAAATTTTTTGAGTAGATTAGAATCTGAGTAGTTGTATCAGCAGACACAGGGTATCTTCAAACTAAAGAAGACATGTGATCAAAGCCACCTACATATAATCGGAGAATTGAGAATGGCTCAAAATTAGAACTAAAACAGTCCTAACTCCTTGTACCAAAGCGATCTATAGCTGGAGAAGTGAGAGTGGCCCAATAGAACTATAGCATTCCCCAAACCCTTGCAGAAACTTGTAGATAAGTTCGTTTTTTGATAGAATTCTTAGTTTGAAATCCTGTAATTTGTGCAAAACTGCAAGACTGATTTTTTTCCTTTGGAAGTTTCAGAGCAGCCTCTGTGTAAAGCGTGTTGGCAAGACCGCATTTCTTATACAATTTTTTTGGATTTTTATCTCCTCCTTATCATTTTAAAGAGCTGGTCAAGCGGCATATTTTTCTTCGATTGGTTTTGTCTAGTAGAATCCGTATGATCTTTCTTATAAACACCATTTGAAAGAGAATAGCTCAATTAACTTATAAGAAGTCTCATATTTTTGTATTTCAGCGAAACCGGATGATTTTGAAGTTGTTAATTCGAACTGGCAAACTTGTATTGCACGTTGCTGGCTGGAATTTTGGTTTTCCTTATGATACAACAATTCTTTAAAGCTGCTGGAACATGCTCTTTTTGCTGGTTGCTGTGGCAAGTGCATAACGTTAATTGCTACTTTATTTCTTTTTGTTCTGAGCGCCTTGTCGACAAACTCCATTCAAAAATTAAAAGTTCAATCAACGATTTTTTGTAATATGATGATCCTTGTTGATGAACGCTTGAAAATCTCGGATTTGGTTCATGTCAGCAAATCTGCTTCCACGTTTTCAATCCTATAATTACAAATGTCCATTATCACTTTGAGCATCAACGAAAAGCCCTAAGAATAGGTAAGAGTTGAGAGTGAGAGTAAGGAGAACTGGAAACAGATAATATCATTCTTTCTTTCGCAAGCCTCATCAACTATTATCATCACTTTAGATTGCTCACAAGATAGGGAAGTGGGTGTTATTAATACCTTGACTTTGCCAATCTATATATATATAAAACTCAAACACTGTACCGTGTTTGTTAGGATGTTTGCGGCTTATAGACTCCTTTGTATGTGAACCAAAGAGGCTGAATTTTGTTTCCCTATAAACAAGCCACGGCGCAAATATAGGCTCTTTTTTCGACAACTCGCTGGGTCCTTCTATCAATTTATTGATTTGTTGCACTCTCAGTAAGGGAATGAAGCTTATCAGCAGCTATTGCCGAACCATTCCTACACTTATGTAAACAAGAGCAGTACGATCCATTGTGAACTTTCGTCATCAAAGCAAGGTCGAAAGCGTTCAGATGTAGATCCTATATATTCTGTCTAAAACTGCGAGATGCATCTTTTGCGGTGCGAGGTAGTAGTGTTGTTAACGCAAGTCAAAGCCTTTTTTTGATGCAGATGTGAGCCAATCGCTAAGTTACAAGCTGTCTCAAATTGCGTGCCACACTCTAGCGTTGGAACCTCCGGCATGAATTCCGGCCGCATGAGCGTGACTCTCAATCTGAAAGCTTACACCATAATTTTGTTTATTGACTGAAGTCCTTGAGTTTTTTTTTCATTAATCTGTTATCCAAATGGCTCACAAGTTGTGGATTACATATCTTTAACGTGGTAGAATGGCTGTTGCTTTGGCTATAAAGGTATTCGCTCTCTAAAGCAAGGACAGTCAAAGAAGCACTTACTTTTGTCGTAGTACGGGAGAGGAGGTTAGAGTGCGGGAGTTAAAACAGAATAACCGATTAGCGGCGAAGTACTAGGAAAAATGATCCTCAGGATAGCAATGGGCGCTACATTATTCGAACGTTCTTCCACCTATATCGCAATGCATGCTCTTCAAGTTTTTTTACGTCTTCCATGTTTCAAAAAGAAGAGAGACAATGCTGTTGAGTAAAAGTGTGCACATTTTATTTTTATTTTTGCAAACAAACTTCAATGATACACTACTGCTTTGAGTGTCACATATATCCAAAGACAGTGAACCCTAAGTGATGTTATCCCGGGCAAGGCCGGGTACGACAGCTAGTAACATATAATGTTGTCAGTTCCTATCCTATCATCAATTGCCGTGATACGCAACACTTCTCGCTGCAAAACATCTAAGCTCCTTGACTCTACTTGTTTCTGCAAATCTCTCCTGCAGAGAATTCTTTGTTCTTTCTTGAGTCAGCAATCCCAACTTTTTTAGTGACAGATGTTGCTGTTGTTAATCAAACTTCTTCATTCGGTCGTATATCTAGTAGAAAAGTGAAATCTTGGTGCAGATAGGTGCAGCCAGTGCAACTCGGATGTTGCAAGTCTCACATACGTACTATGGGTTTGCAGACCAGGCTAGCGATCACTGCTCGCCATTACATGCTTTTATTAGTTTGTCCCAAAAGTAAACACCAAATATATTGAGCTGTTTTTGTTTTCCTATTAGCCTTAGGATACCGTTTGATAGAGCGGGGCAAGATTTACAAAAAGACCACCAAAGATCCACCTAAGTCGTAATCCAGGTAAAAACTGGAGCCAAAAATCAATTTTTTTTGCTACCCTTGAAATCGAATCTCCTTCAAGAAAAATCCTACGAACTTACAACTTTGTCCTTATATAGTAGACACACAATAGTACCCAAAAATATATTGTGAACTTTTTCGGGCCCAAAGCTGAGAGACAAGGATGGTCCGAAATGCCAGAATTCCACTTTTTGGGTTTTTCATGTAAAAGTTGGTATTTCTCGATTATAAGAGCACATACAGAGGTAAGGTTTTGAGATCATACTTACTGATAGTAAGGCTTATAGTATGCAATGTGGGAGGGGCTGGGGCGGACTTTGCCCTTTGGATTATTTGTCTCGCTTTCCATGCGCAGAAAAATCCAGTAAAGGCATATGTGAGTGCTACTGCGTGCCTAAGGTATAGTGACCAAGTTGGAGGTACGTAGAATTTTTCGCAAAGCCAGTTTTCAAGTGACAAAATTTTTTTGGCTTCAGACTTTGCACAGAATGCGAATTAGGCAGATCTTTGGTAGTCATTTTGTAGAGCTTGATCTGCTCTTTCGAACGATATTCCAAGACTAGTAAAACAAAAACAGCTTAATTATTTAAAAGGAGTTACATTTAAGGCATCCTAATATCTATTTACATTTGAAAAATGCAAACACTATGCGACACTATAGAGAGCTCGTGAAGCAACCATCGTCGAAAATTCATTACTTACATTAGGTATTGATGTAAGAGCCCCGTCTGGCGATAGAATACTATGTACTATCACAAAAATTCACTTTTATCCATAATTTTTTTATAAAGTTCAATTGGCTAATGGACAACACAATCACTCCATAACTTCTTTCAACCTCGAAGTTTCTTAGGAATTCATTTTCTGCTTTGGCATTCAATGAAAGTGCATTGCTTCTAGTGATGGACGTCAAAATGTGCCAATTTTGCATAGAGGGGCGAGGGAACTGGCCCCGGTAATCATCAAGCATCCGCTGGTCTATAGTGCGCGGCACTTTTTGACGATAAAATGAAATCTCCCTTCACAGTCGCGTTTGAGTTCAAATCTCGTCATATTGACATACGCCATTGAATTCCCTCCAAGATTTCATTCATGTACATTCAACGCGTATGAAGGGAGAATGCTTTCTTTGAAAATGCATCATTTATCAGAATCGAGTTAACTATTGTACAACGATTGCACCATGTACTTGTCCCGCAGCATGCCTGTAGTGCATTCTGACTCAAATCAAAGCAATTTTGAAAATGCCAATTATTGTTGAGTACCATTTCTATTAGGCATTTAGATTTTACTGACATTTCAACCAGAAATTTTTTGATATTGGAAATTATTTTCAGATTTTTGTATCATTCTGCACACGATGTACAAAACGAAAAGTTTCTGGAAATTTTTCGGATTTTTGACGATTTCAATCCTCTTGACTTTCAGAAAGGTAGAACTGGCAGACCGCCTGAATAGGAGCACAAACCGGGATATGTTCCAAAACTCATGGGATGAGAAAAAGCACAACGAGAGGCTAAAAAATGGAGGAAAAGGTGGGTGGGCTGTCTTCATTTAAGGTCTGTTTTAGCAAGCTGTGTTGAGCTAAATTACCATTGACCTCTTAACAGTGGCACACGCATAAATTATATTTCTTTGAAGAAGAGAAGCCATAGAATGATCTTCTGATCGTGAGGCAAGTGTTAGGTATTCTCTTTCAAATTTTTTTAAAAGCGATCTAAATAAGTTCAAAACCTTGAAATTTACCAGAAAGTGAATTGAAGATTTATCCACTATCTTTAGTTGAATCTTTACGGGCTGGTTGTAATAACATACTATTCTGCAAACCGTAAAAGGCATTTGAAAACTTTGTTGGACATTTTCGTGAGCCCCTCTCCCACCTTCACATTTCACCGTTTTCTGCGATCGCAAGCATTGATCAGCCAGAAGAAACGACATTTTGGTCCATGATTGTTCAATTATGACTAACAAATCTGAAAACCCTTATCTACAAATGAAACTCATGAGGCTGTTTCTCATGACATGAAGTATAGGAAAGTAAATATGTAGAAATTGGGCAAAATCAATAGTACACAAGACATGCTGCCGGTCAATCTGAGATAGAAGCTGGAATTCATTGTAGAAACATAGTCAGACTTAGAACAGGGTTTCATCTTCAGTTCCAGGAAGTGATAGATAAACAGCAAAGGTTTAAAAACAATCAACATCGTCACGATCACCTGCAGCATACCGGGAAGTTGTAAATTGTTGAGAGGAACGCCTGCTGTTCCAGGTAAGTATCTGATCTAGTTGTTGATGGCGAAGAGTCAAAAGAGCACGCTGGTTCACCTTGTTGTCATCAACTGTCGAGTGGAACATCATCTTTGAGATTTGATCTAAGCCCTCAACTTTGAACAAAAATCTGATCTTTACACTCAGTAAGATTCTGGTATTATGGAAAGCCTCTGGAAACAAAATATACAGTCAAAGGCTGAGTTCTACTGCATTTTCGCAAACTTGCAGCTAAGAGCTAGGGTAAGAAGACAGCCAAATTTTTGCAGATAAGATGAAATCAAAGAGGAAGGGGAAGCAAGGTTCTAAAAATTTATGTAAATAGTTCTGACACTTTGCTACAGAACGCGCAAAGAAAAAGGAAGCATAGTTCTTTTTCCATAAAGATGAAACTTCAGGAAAATCACAAAAATAGTCTCATTGTTTAGCATTCTATCCGCACAACTATTATATTTATGTGGTACTTTGCGTAATTGTCCCATTTCCAAAACGGAAAATGCCCTGAAATCATTATCCCTTTGTATTTCTTTCTATGATTATTTTAGTGTAACAACTTTGACTTCAACTATGCTTTGAACATATATCGAGTCGTTCCTGGAACTTTATTTGGATTTCGTATTCTTCCGATTTAGTACACTTTGACAGTTAACCGGTTTTCCTGCAAACCCCAGTAAATTTAGTCAATCGCGTTTCTATCATCAGTTCTGCAAAAGAAGTGATTAGAAGCAGCCTGAATGGCTATTCAAACAAACACTATTTGATCAGAAAGGCGATTATCGTATTATGAAATTTGATTTTTTATAGTTGTTTCACTTTCTAGGACAACAAAGCTGGGCGGCAAGATAGTAAACGTAAACATGGCAAAAGGATCTTCCTTATCACATCAAAATTTCAAAATTTTCAAAGATTGATTCGAAATCAACACATGTTTACTAATCTTAATTTTTTACGGTTTTGATTAGCGAAAGCGTCAGTTTTGCTTTCTGCATCTTCGCTCCATATAGGAAAATATGAGATCCCTGGAATTACGGTAGATTTAGTTTTTGTGCTCGAGTAACTGCGGTGCATTCAGGTCAGCTTTTTGTCAACAAACATTCTCACGTCCACTAAATTTATATATGGATGTTTTGTGTTTAGAAATATTGATAGAATTCTAAAATTGGGAATTTTGAATTAATGATTGATTTTTTGTGTCTAACCTTCACACCAATCAAGACAAAGCTATTCATTGATGAAGATTCGGTAGCAGGACTGAAACATTCTCTTGGAAAACAGCTATAAATGAGGCTGCAACAGTTAGGAACGGCTACTACTACAACCTCGTTTAGATCCTTTGCATAGTGGCTCGCTTGCTTTTAGAAAGACCTTGATAAGCTTTTTAAGGCTATAAGGCAACTCCTTTTCGAAGGCTACTGCATGACGAAAGCGCAGAAGCAGTATTAGTTGAGCGGGAGCGAACGCGACGCGCGCATATCCTGACCGTTGTAAATCCTCCGCCATGCGCACTGCGGCTAATAAAGCCGCACTCAAAGATATTGTGCCTTCGCCATGCAGCAGCCTATACACACTCTGAACTTTCTCGTGGCATTCGGACAAAATACGAAAATTACAGGCTCCAAAGTTCCTCAATTTTTGTCCGTCATGCGTTTGAAGCTGGAAACCAATCACATTGAAATCTTTTCAAAATAAGGAAAAGGTCTCATGGACCAAGATCTGCTATTTCGAATGGTACAAGCAGCTTAAGCCAACAGCGTAAGAGAGCGACGACAAAAATAAAAAACGCTGTGAATTTAAGGAATAACCTAGAAGAATTTTTACCCAGGTGCTGTGCTAATTCAAGCATTAATCTCGAGTTAAAAAGTAATATTTAGGCAAGAAGTCATTTCCAGCCTTTTTGTTTACTTAACCTTCTTTCGAGCGAGTTTGTCGCCTTTAGTTTGGCATCATGGTTTCGACATGGCACTGAGATCCCAGACCTAACCTTACCTGCCTTCAAGGTTCGTTAATTTAGAGACCCTAGATTTGGACCAAAGAGTTCATTTGAAGTCTCGTAAATATTACCTATAGGCTTACAAGAACAAAATACCTGGTAACTAAAACAAAATCACTCTAAAGTCATTGCATAGTTTTTATCATCCAAAATTTTTTCCATCCTGGCTTTATCAAAAGGAAAAAAACGTTGACGTCGTCGTTCATGATTGGCTGAGTGTTTGACATTAGTTGGCAATATGGTAATTTGGGGAGCTTTATGGAAATGTGTACAACAATGAAAACACACTTCCTTAGAGCTACTTTAGAATGTCGCAAACGAAGAATTGTTTACAAATTTACTCAAATAACTGAATATGGTTTCGAAGCAACTGTAATACTTATATGGTATCACGTAGGTTTTGCTGATGTAATGCTTTGTCTATATGTTCCATTCAACATAGCCAGATGGATGAGTTGTTCTCTTTTAAGAGAATCAAACTCCGGGGTAAACATATCCGAAATACGTTTTTTTGCCTTCTCGATTAATGAGCGACATCTGGAAAACAAGAGTCTAGACTGCTTTGAAGCGGCTGCTTTCGCAACGCAAGCTTACTCAGCGCGATTTGCAGCTTTCGCTTCAACTAGAACATGGGTGTCTTCTCTGAGGTGTCCAAATCCAGGTTTGTGACGCATCTTCCGAAACAGTCTGCTATCCTAAAACAATACAACTCCTTACAGGATATACTCAAAAAACTTACCTTGATGCTTCCTCGGCCTCGGACAGCAATGTGACAACGAGTTTCTAGCTGCAATTCCCTGATAGTAATTCCATTTGGTCCAATAAGACGTCCAATATAGCTGCATTTGATGCCGCTAAAACGGGCCCAATGTGACAAGAAAAAGGTGAGGAAGAGAGAATATGCAACACGTACGCTGGTGGAGATGGAATATAAATCTTCACTGACATAGTTATATCATTACCCTCCAACTTTTCCTGAAGTGGTGCAAGCTTCTAACAAACATAAATTGTGAACATGAAGACGCCGTTTGACACGAAAAAAGAATGAAAATGTTCTTAATTATTATCTGATTGTTATCTCGTTTCTTGATGCTTTAACTTACAAGGGAAGCGTGTTTAATCGAAGTGGCCTTTTTAGATGAGACCCATACTGCTTTGAAGAGTATTAAGCGATGATTTCAAATCTGCCTTCCAAATCTGCCAAGCGCCTCTGGACGCCGAGTTATGGCCGTTTTTTGGAACGAAATGAATGCAGAATTTTGGCAATGATTATTACAGTCTTTACAGCGCTCAAATAAAGCAATGTCAAGTGTTAGCATCCTAGATAAAATGTATCCATTGCATAAAGGGCTCTGATACTTGACACTGGATCATTTGAGAATATTTGGGCGATTTTGTTCCAGCTTTGCGTTCAATTTTTCGACCCGAAAAACGCCTATAACTCGGCGTCCAAAGGTGATTGGCAGATTTGGTAGGCAGATTTGAAGTCACCGCTTATTGCTCTTCAAAGCAGTGTGGGTCTCATCTAAAAAGGCCACTTCGACTACACACGCTTCCCTTGTTAGTTGAAATAGTGTATTCGCCAATGCACTAAAAGCATCTGAGCACTCTTTTTTGCTAGTATGCCCACGCTCGTGGCAACATATCACTAGCGCGGGTATTACTATGGACTGAGAAGCAAGATTCGTTTTTTGTGCATTGATTCTGAGAATTCAATTTTTTAGTTTGAACATGTGGCTGGCACTTGGACCACTTATAATCGCAAGGTAGACCTGGTGCAATGAAAACGAGTTTGAATGAATCGGACTCCTAAAATGGAAAATAAAAGCATGTTGAAGGCAGTATGGTAGTCTACGCTACTCTGCACCCAATCGCTTAAAGGCAGTAGATCAGCAGAGTGGATCCCTGCCAGATTTTGGTAGTTTCGAGTAGTAGACCCTCCAAGTACACCGTAGCCCTAACCTCACCTTCCAATTCATGCGCTAAGTCCTAAAAAAGCGCCTCAAAATTCCACCATTAACGCCCACTGAATGGAAGTGGGCGAGGCTGGTGGTGATTTGAAGCGCTTTTTTCAGGACTTGGCGCTTGGATTGAAATATGGGGTTGGGGCTACAGTGTACTTGGGGGGTCTACTACCTGAAACTACCAAAAATTGACAGGGGTCCATTCCTGCCTTTAACACGCTAAGGTGCCGCGCAACGATGCGCGGTAGGCAGCCTGTCCCTGTGGGCGACGCCGCGCAATGGTGCCCGGCGGTCTTAATTTAAGTACTATTTGTCCAATACTCTCAGTTTGTTCATATAACTAACATTTGATGTATTTTATCATTAGCACCGCCACTTTTGGCAAGCTCCGCCCACTTTTCAAAGTTGCTAAAATCGCATGAATTTCTGGAATTTGGGCGATTTCCGACGTTTTTGGTCGAATGGGCCGAGCTTGCCACATGGACGGGCTTGCACATTATATTAGTATACATACATACATATATGCAGCAGGCGTAGAGATGCACGGAAACGTTTCGTCCACAGGGACAGAACTTTCAAAAATGACTTGTCGTCAACGTGTTAAGACTGTCTACATAGTGTACTGCTCTCATGCTTGCAGGAATGTGCAAAAGAACAGCGCTGTTTGGTCTTTGGCGATTGAGCCAAAATTGCGTGCATCACCCTACGAACTGCTTCAAAATGAATACTCGCTTCGGTCATTCGATCTAATTCATTTCATTGTCACATTGTTGAAGCCTTGAATCAATGAAATTCAAATGGGACGAAAGCATATGTAGCATTGTAATAAACACGAACCGTAGTTTTTGACATACGCACAGCAATTCCATCTTGAGTTGTTGTGCGAGCTGGAGTCGGTTTATTGGAAGACGCTGTTGAAGCTTTGTAGACGTCGGACGCAACATCATGCTGGGAGACCAGTTTGTTCAAGTTGCTCTGTTCGATGCGTATATTCTCCATCAACTGTGCAAGGTATAGGAGCTTTTGCTGGTTGTTTTCGCAGCTTTCGCAATGCTTGTTGCAGACAGCAGTTTTGGATGAGCATAGAGAATCTTGCTGTTGGAGCTGAACTGATGTAGGAAAAGTGGTTGCCGTAAGAGTTCGAGGTACATCCGTAGTATTTGCAGTGTGCTGCAAAGTGTTGCGACGTTGAAGAACTTCACGAATCTGGTAGAGAAGACGAATATGCTGAGAGTTTTCAACTGTGACAGCGGATTCATCAAACTCTTCGTGGTGACGGAGCGTACGTTGTAGAGCAGCTCCGAGTATTTGAATAACTGCACTCTAAAAAGTAAACATGTGGCGAGTAAACAGTGGTTGATGAGTCAATCCCAACATTCTACATGTTTGTGCGTCTGTAGTTTTCTACCTTTGTTTTTATCAGTTTAAATCGATCTGCTAATTTTGTACACACACATTTCAGAAAGCAAGAATTGTAGCTCTATGCTATTGATCGATATCTGTTGTTTTTGCCATGTTATGCATAAGAAAGCGACGTCTTGATGTAGGGAAATTAGTGATTATATCACCCCTTCCACACTTCCCTCCACCTTTGTTCTGTCTCTGACCTGCACACGTAAGGCTGGGTTTATATTGGTCTGTAAGTTCCAGAACATTCCGGCACAGCGCTCGAATGGTGCGCCGTAGTGAAACTGCTCTTGAACGTGATCGATACGAATCCAGCCTATAGTTAACATGTTGACAGGTGCAACATGTTGGCAGAACATTCTGACTATCAGCCTCAGCGCCAACATATTGCTGCATGTTGCCAACATATTGGTCACGTATGCGGCAGGTCAGTGACGCAAACCAAGGGTAGCAGCAACTATGGAAGATTCGATACCTGCAGTCAAGGTAACGTAAAATATATGCTTACGTGTGAAATTGATACTTTTGCATTTTATTACAAGATGTACTTAAAAATTTTCAAGAAAGAGAGGTCAACTATTTCTTGGAGCGGATCCTCAAACCTTCATTATACTGAGGGAACTGTTTCGAAAAGGAGAAATGGCAACTCGCATGCCTGTCCTTAAGTTACGGTTTGTTGCACCACTGCGCTATGCGCATGAACAACACCTCTCTAATGCTAGTTGGAAAGACGTGCATTAATTTCTATAGCTTTGAAAGTTTGGTTTGAGTACAAAGCTGCGCACAATAGACAAGACCCATTCTCCTTGTCACGTGATGTAGAAATTATTGAGACAGACCTTTTGTTACTGAGCCTTGCATTCGTCAGGTCGATATTGGAGGCATAGTTGCGATAGGGAAGCAAGACATATTACCCCTCACTTTTGGCCCAGGACGATGATATCCTTCACTAAAGCTGATTTGGAAAGTTGATTTGAGAGTGAATCATGATCAAAAGACTCTGCAGAGAATACCTCAGCCGTGGAAAGAATAACACATTGGCGCCACAGCGCCACAACTATCCTGCTATATCTTCTGTTCTAAATGTTGGGACCATCAAACTACCGTGTATTTGATTGACAGTCCCCTCACTCATTCACTAATTCTGAGACTGTTCCACCGCTTTCATCAAAGCTAAATACCTATCGAAAAGCTCTTCACTTCCTGGAAATGAGAGCTTAATTCACGTGCTGACCTGCCTACTTCTTCCCTTACAGAAATTTAGTGACATGAAAACAATGTTCGTACGCAAAATCGATACCGATGGAGTCGACTCATTTTACACGAGGCGGTGATAACATATCTCGCATTGAATTATACGCAAGAAACTAGATCCGATTTCTGACCAAAAACATTCGAAACTGCGATCCGCCACGCTCTAAAGGAACAAAGGACAAGCTTTCTAAGATGCGTTGTCCATCAGATTGCAAACTGTAAGTTTTTTTGAATTTTTCAAACCATTCCTGTGGGCACTGAAACTCTGCCTTGTATATGATTGTATTTCGGCACTACTCATGAAATCGTGCGAAGGAAAAAGGCGAGCGAGCTGGACGATATCCGGTGAAAGCGATGTCGTGTAACGGGCCTATGCGGAATTTGTTTTCTGTACGAGTCTGCAGGGCTTGGTGAGAACGCCAACTCTTTTGAATGATAAAGTGTAGCCATTGTCATGCATGGAGTAAAGAAAACTCTGCCGCAGTTGGAGCCACGTCTGGTATCTGCAGAAAGGCTATTTTGAAGCGAAACCTAAAGGTAAGAAGCTTCCAAGAAGCCCAGTCTCCGATTTTTATCACACATGTTTCCGGTTTTCTTTGAAATTTTGCTTCGTCTTAGAACATCGTTGGATTTTTATCTGTGTGATGCGTACCAGCAATTCGCGAGCGTCCCAGCAATTCGCGAGGAGAGTGTCATATATGTAGTTTTGATAAATTTTAGGTTTTGTGTTGCTTATCGCGTTGAGCCTATTTACAATTTTAAGAGCGTTAAACTATGAGCGGACTGTCTGCAATAAAGAAGTCTCAAAATATCGCATGTTTCCTGATCAGAGGTGCCGAGGACATCATTTGGGAGAGCGAGGCCTCAAAAAGTGACCGCTTAAGTCACATGGTTGTGTTATTTGTTTGGTCCATTTTCATTTGCTACTTCAGTTTCTAGAGCAGAAGCGGTTCTTGTCTAAGGTTCTGCGCCTAGCAAGCTACGAGGACGTCAAGACATTGACTTTCTTTCGCACCTAACGCTGATTCATGTACTATACGCAAATTCTGAGTTCATCATTCTCAAAAGCGTTGTTTCACCTGGCATATTCATTGTTGCTTTTTTCTTACCTTCACCCTCTGAACCATTGTTCCTTCTCTTTTCAAAGTTTTCTACCATTAGAGTCGAAGAAAGTATCAAAGTTTAAGTTACCGGTCGCCTAACTCTACCCTAGAATTGAGTTCTCATCATCTACACTGCAAATACGGTTTATTTTGTTTCCATCAACTCAGTGTGATAAAAGGATGATTTGCAAAGCGTAACCATGATTGTTTGGATTTATCTCTCTCATTCTCCAGGGAAATCGTATGGTAAGGTAGTATGTCTCTAACATTGACTAGATGCTAGCTATAGTCACTAAGCATACGTGATAGGCTATGCAAGGACTTTTTCCGCAGAGAGAGAACGCTTGCATAGCTTATGTTAGTAGGTATGCTTTAATTGCTTCTCTTTTATACAGCGACTTCTATGCAACCTATTCCCGATACTCCAGCGCTTTACACAGGTATATTCATGTGATGCTACGGATTTTTATGCGATATTGACTAGCCCATGCGATAAGCATGGGCTAGTCAATATCGCATAAAAATCCGTGATAAGCGATCACATGAATATTGAATTTTGCTCATATAACAGCAACTGCACAAAGGAATCAAATCAAAACACCGGGGCCGAAAAGGTGACTTTTTCAAGTGAAGACATCGAAGACGTCAGAGCAAAAAAAGGTAAGTTTTTACGGATTAGAAATGCAAGCCAGAAGATATTAGGAGTAACTTCCAATAGCATTGCCACCAAGCATTTTGTAGTTAGACTTTTACCTACAGGAGTGATGGCCGTAAACTCGATAAAAGGAAACGCATGGAGAAGAAAGTAAGGACAAAGAATCATATTTTGAAACATTTTGAAGGTGTTTCCTTTCTAATTTTCTTAGCGTGACTTGTGCATTTACAAAAACTTTTAGACCTTCCTTCGCCTGAAGCTATGACTTGTGCAGTTGGAATAGGTGGCATGCTTATTTAATTTATGAAAGGTCTTGCGCTATTATGTTTGGAACTTCACTTCAAGCGTAAGCAAGATCCAAGAGACATATTTCACCACACTTATTGCCTTTGATGGTTTTTCTGCAAGAAATTCTCACTAACTTTCACATTCTGATAACAAGCATCGCAACTGTACTGTTGAAGGGTAGGCTTGGGATCAGCAATCGCAAATATTCGCCAAATAATCCAAGTGCACCCCTTTCCACTCACGGAGCTGGACTTAAGCTTTTGGGATGTCTTGTTAGTTTCTTTTTACTGTTCATGCTCTATGTATTTTCGTTCTTCGTTTCAAATATGGCACGCCTTGTGCGTATTGAATAAATAAATAAAAATGACTTTTGTATCGAAGGAATACTTGAAGTGTGTTGTTGTGAAAAAAGTTTGATTTGTTGTGTGTGAAGTTGTAAGTCCGTAAGTCCACAGAGGTCCCGCTGCGAATACCCTCATAGCGGACGCGGCCGTACTTGTAGCAAAGGATGCAACGGCTGCGAATCTGTTCTGTAAGAAAGGCAGGTGAGCGCTAAAAACTTTATGTCAAATCATTTGAAGCAAGACGTCCCCGAGCACAAACTCTAGCGCTGTACGGGAAGGAAGGCCGCGAATTTTTCTGGATTCATACTGATTCCCATTTTCCAGAACTGTTCCCGCACAGTTCCCACACTGTGCTGGAATGTTCTGGAATTGTGCTGCATGCGCTGCAGCCGCCCCGCTCGCGTTTTGGACGGCGGGAGTTGGAGGATTTTGACCGTTTACAACAATTTTTTTCCAGATTTCTCTCACTTTGGCATATTGTTCTACCTCGCTTCTCTTTCTAATCAGCAAAATTTCGAACTGAGGCGGAGTTGAAAAATGGGCACTCTTCTTCTTCGCGTATGCGGCAAAATGTGTGTTCTTGTGCTCTTCAATTTTTTTCGCTTTGTTTCTACTCAGATCTATACTATTTGTTTGAGGAAGCTGCTGCGTAGTTTCCACAGCCATCTGCCATGAATTAGGGCTGCGAGCAATTCTGATGCATAGATTGGGACTTTTCTGTTGTTTACTGATGAGTTTCACTTTTGGGCGTTCTTAGGTCCTTTCCTTTTTCCATATCGTTGCTTCTCCGTTTTTTTTTCTACTCTGCTTCGAGTTCGAAGTCCTGCTGATCAAAAAGGAAGGCGAGGTGGAGGAATAAGGTCAAAATGAGAGAAATCTGGAAGAAATCTATTGAAAACGGTTAAAATTCTCCAACGCCCGTCGCACAAAACGCGGGGCGGATGCAGCGCATGCAACCAGTTCCAGAACAGTTCCAGCACAGTGAGGGAACTGTGCGGGAGCTTTTCCGGAACATGGGAATAAAATGAACCCAGTCTTTATGCCCCTACGCGTACTATTGGTCCTGGAAGGGCATGCAACCGCATTGCCAAAGGACCAGTTGGCGCGAAAGGCGGCGCAAACTGGCGGCTTTCCTTCCCCTAACCGTGTGAGGAAACGAGTTTGTAGAATATTTGGAACAGCTTGCAGGTGATTCCTGTGAGCATTCTAGCGACAACAAATAACAATGTCGTAGAAGTTGCTTACAGAGAATGTTGAGCAAGACTTGCAATTGTGCGTGTAGCATAGATATATTAGTCATGCGGATTCAGGTTGATGCTAGGATTAACAGAGTAATATGCTGGGCGGATAATTTGCACATCATTATGTGTCGCATTAGATTCTGAGTTTTATTAATTGGTTCCACATTTATTTCCACGGAAAAGAACTGAGATAAAGCTTCACTCACTGCAGCCAATTGTTCCAAAACTGGATTGCGGTCAAACATAGCGCTGATAAACTGAAGTTGCGCTCTAAAACATGATGGTGAGTCGGCAGGCGGTGGGTCAACCCAGCTTACCCATCACCGGCAGTTTTCGCCATCTGAGCGGCTTGAGGCTCAGTCAATTCCATAAAGAGAAATTCGAGGACAAGTTGATCCGCGAGTGCAACAGCGCCTTCAGTAGTTTTGCTGCTGGCTTTTGAAAGATTTGCATCCAAACGCTGTTCAGTTGCTTGACGTCCTGCAGCAAGACGAGGTTCCATCGTGTAGTATTAGTGGCTAGTAATTTTTCAGTTGAAAATAAACTTACCTTCCTGACTGAGGTTTATATAGAGATAAGTTATCGATATCATCATGACTCATAATAAGCCGCTTAATTTGAGGCTCTGTGGAGGTTGTCCGTTACGAAAATATAGTAAGGAATGATTTACATTGCTCTGAAGTATGTGAGAGTAGCGACAAGGGAGGTTCATTTTCATCTGGGATTGCTTACTGGACTGGGAATGATGCACCTCCACGTAAGTTTTCATCTTTTAAAAACGGCCAGTGCGTGCCTCTGCGAAGCAGAGGTAACGCACTGGTATTAAAATAAATCTATTCCAAACAACGAAACAAGTTACAGGGAGGGATACTTGGTGACTGTGAGCTTTGAGAAGACACATATTTCTAGATGCGTCTTAAAACGCTGATTTCAAACCTACTTCGCCATATAGTAAGCGATTGTCTGAAATAAGTCGTGAATGTTTTTTCATAAGAATTTGTACTATATCATTTGAGCAAAACTATGAACATCGCTTAATCTTGTTTCGAAAGTGCATTTGTTAAGCTAGAATGCCTTAAATGAACCTGTCCCAAATGCGTTTATCCCCAAAAAATTTGGATATCAGTAATCATGACGTGCGTTGATGTGCAAAAATTTTTGGAAAGAATTCGTAACTTATTTCATGCAGTCGCATAGCAGATAGCGAAAGCAGATTTGTAATCAGTGTTGAGATTGAGATGTAGTGATATGTGATTGAAAACGAATGGTCACGATCATCAAGTACCCTTCCTTTGTTAGTAAAAATGCAAGAGATAACTAACGTGGTCTTCTCCGATTCGGGGCGCGCCACAAAAATGGTAACCTTGCACCGCGCATTTCTGCCCTTCCATCAATGCTGATCCTTCATGTGGCGGCACTGTATATGAAATAACATAAAAACATGATTTTTCTAAGGGGGTGGCATTATTTGGCAATGCGGATGCGAACGCATCAGCCTTTTTTTATTATAAAAGCCTTGCGCGTTTTCGTACGCATCCTACATCGACAATAGCTTTCGTTCAAAACTGCCTTCACATTATTTTTGTCAAAGGACCGCTGCAATCTTCAAAGAAAAAAGGAAACAATACTTTTGACTGTTGTTGGGCAGCCTGCATGATTTCTTTCGTATCAACTATATATACAGGGTGTCCCAAAAGTCCTTAAGCCTAACTTTTCAACGTAGTAACTTTGTTAGTATTCCTCGCTTTTCAGCCAGATTTTGCATTTGAGTTCTTCGTCTAGTTTCCAGTATTCTTCAAGAAAATCATACCGTTTGCATTGTACATTCTCGAGATATACTTCTTGAAGCAAACAGTACTGCAATAGTAAAGGCAAGCCGAAGCAAACGTACCCCCTATTTAAATATTTACAGCTCTTTCGCCTTTGGAGCTCTTGTGGACTTCTAAACTGCTTATTGTAGAGCTAGGTTCACTCTACATTTGCAGTGCAAAACCAATCGATAGCCTTCGTTCATTAGAGTAGGATTAGGATGCAAACACTGAAGTTGTGCCGTGCCAATAAGAAGAAAACGTTCTTGGAAACAAAAACCTGGGAAAGCTGAAAACTCCAACACCGAATCAGTTTGAGTCACTAATTCTAGCTGTAAGCCCTGCATTTCCTACTGAAATACCATTTTAAAGTCACTCCCGGTACGCCATAATTGCTGTTTTCTTGGTGTTCTCACGCACTTGAATGCTACATTTTGACACTTTTGTCAAATCTCACAGGTATGCTTCTCGGATTTACGTGCCTTCAATAGCCGGATTAAGAGGCACTTGACTTTTCTTTGTGATCAGTCATGGACAGCAAGGCTTGCTCTATTCCATGCTTAATTTTGGAGAGTCTGGATTGCTTGCTTCAGAAGGTGTGAGACAATCTCGATGTCAACTACCTTGCTGCCATGGTGCATGCATTCCGCTAACGTCTGAGAGCCTGTGTGAAGGCCAAAGGAGGGTTTTCCAGAATCTGAGTGTATCATGTTGATTTGTAGGTTCTTCGCTAATTACCTGTTGAATTTCATGCGTCTATGTTGCTTCGTACATTTTCAGCGGAGGAAATACTAGGCTTAAAGACTTTTGGGACACCCTGTATATAAAACTCAATGTCTGTGAGGATGTTCGTTTAGTTGTTCGTTCGTTATAGAAACGCGCGCCACTGAACCGATCCGGCTGAAACTTTGCACACGTATATCATCGACCCCGGCGGTGGTTTAGAGCTACTTTCCTCGGCGATTCGCCGGGCCATTCTATCGATTTATTGATTTGTTTACTCAAACCTAAGAAAATGAAGGGCCATCATGGCAACCGATCATTTTTACATACAAGCATGTAAGCAGGGGCGGTAAAGTCCATTTCAGTCTTAAAGTTGGTAGGGTGCGGCAATTAGTCTGAAAGCGCTTTATGCGCATGTTAGGAGAAATTTAGAGGCGTAAGTTTACAAGTTCTGTTGACTTAACTTGAAGTCTCGGGTAAGACCGGGGCCACCAGCTAGTAACTTATAATAACGGGCTAGGGGTTGTTTACGTTTGTGTGTGTGTGAATCTCTGTCTGTCACGAAATTCGTAGAGCGAGTTCCAGCAAAGGTCTTGAGCTATAATTTTGATAGTAGCACCCTGTCAGCATGTAGGTAAAATGCGCAAAAGCACACGCCGATCCGACTACTGGAACCTGTGAAATAGTCCGCCAAACGGATCCACGCAACATTTCGTGCGCCAAAATGGGCCTGTAAATGTACTTTTTTCAAGGTCATGGTTTCGTTTAGCAAGTAAATCCGCAAATCATGGACTCCAGCCCGAAAAGTAAGCAAAAAGTTTACTCTCATGCAAGATCGGCGCTAAAAAGGAATAATTGCGTAGATGATTGATTTGTCAAGGTTTTACCTGGGAATGTGAGAAAATTTTTGCTCAGAGATGTAACTCACGGTTGCCATCATCTTTATGGCGACTATCAAGCCATTATAACCCCAGTACCTGATTCAAATTCGCATTTAATCTTTTGGAAAATACTTCCGTCCTTTCAAAATCACCGATCTTACATGAAAAACTTTTGGAATGAGTAGTTGTCTACATTTCATTCGTGATGATCGGCATCGCGAGGCAAGTTATAAAGCCATCATTTTGCGACTACGAGGAAGGATGTGGATAGTAGAGCCAGTGCGAGCCTATGCGAAGCAGAGGTGACGCACTGGTTATCAAGATAAAGTGACAACTGAAAACATGGGAACACATCCTCAAAAAAATGTCTTATACTCATTGTTTTTCGACAGTGTGTGTTTTCTATCATGACTTATAATAACGGGCTAAGGGTTGTTTACGTGTTTTTGTGTGTGGGCGCTTGTGTCTGTCGGTTACGAAATTCGTAGAGCGAGTTCCACCCAACCTCTTGAGCCCAAATTTTGTACGGCGCATGCTAGCAGCATGAAAGTCCGCTATACAAAAGCACGAGCGGATTCGTTGAGTGGATCCCGCAAAAACTGCGCTTCAGTCGGATCACCTTGGCTTCTGGCCAACAAAATTGGGCCTGTAACACCACTTTTTGCAAAGTCATGTACATGATTAACAAGTTAATGTGCAAGCCATGAACTTAGCCCAACAAAGTGATTCAAAGTTGATTACTTTACGAAAACGGCGCAGAAAAAAATTGGTTGCGTAAATGTTCAATGTGCCAAGATTTTATTTGATCGTTTGAGAAGATTTTTGCACAGAAATATAGCCCACGTTGATCATCGTCGTTATAGTGACTAACAAACCATAGAAAGTCCAAATAACCGGTTTAAATTTGCATTCATTTTTCTCGGAAAAGTTTCCTCCTCGCGAAAATACCGATCTCACACAAAAAAGCTATCGGAATGAGTAATTGTTTACAAATCATTCGTGATAGCCTGCATAGCGCGGTGAGTTTCAATGTCATTATTATGCAGGAATGAGTAAGGCATGCAGAAAGTAGGGTCAGTGCGAGCTTCTGCAAAGCAGAGGTGACGCACTGGTATAGGATTAAAGCAGATAGATCGAGTTCTTTCTGAATCTATTTTGCTTCATTATTGGCAATCAAGCTAGATGATCTACACTGACATCTTGTCCCCGAGATTGTCTTAGGAAGAAAACGATGAGAGTATGAGCTATCGCGCTTAAAGCAAAACCAGTACATTATTCTGTTTCTTACATGATATCTCAATATTGACAAAAGAGATCGGCACCTAATTTTCTTCCGTTTTATGCTCCGAGAACAATTGACTGCCTGATTTTCATAGAAAAGGCAATATTTCCTCTTATCTCATTTTCCCTGCAAGGGTTAAAGCTTTCTGTGTTCTTAAGAGTAGACTTGAAAATCGATGAGACTGTATGCATATGAACATCACTGATAGGATAGAAGTATGATGGTGATAGCTGAGGCTGTAAACAATCATACAAATCACTTGGAAATCAGGATGAAATGCACGGTGACGTCTTTTCTTCTACTCACATCGCTTAGCCGTTGATGCTCCACCAATGGGTGGGTTTGCTAGACATCTTTGATAAGGGCTTTCAGATTGCGGCAGAGAAGTAGTATTGGTATTCGTCTCCCCGGTGTACGTTGGGCGGAGCTTTTGCGGACATTTCAACACGTTGGTAAACTTGTTAACCCTCTACTACGAGGCATTGCTTTTGTGATCTCTCGCTACCAACCCTGCCACGTGTGACAACAGCATATAAACGTGGCAGGTTAGAGAGTACAAAGAATCATGCTTCAAAGTAGAGGCTTAACAAGTTCACCAACGTGTTGAAATGTCCGCAAAAGCTCCGCCCAACGTACGCCGGGGAGACGACGATACAAGCATTCAATAACGAATTACACATTCAACATTCTATCACTCTTTCTATGAGTGTCAAGCCTGGGAGCTGCTTATCCAAGCCATATCTCTCGTAGCCGTATCCATATCTTTGACTGAATCTGATATTTCAAAAAATTTACGTTTCCTTTTTTGCCACAATAAATCACTGTGGAAGTACCAGGAAAAAACCTTCCTTCGAAAGGGTCATAATTTGTCATTGATTGGCATTACCCTGTGTGCCTGATTAACACCGAATTCATGTTCCTTAGCAAAACGTTTCAATGTGTAGGGTTGTGAATAAAAAACAGACTCGACTTTCGTTGTAACTTCGTGGAATTGACAACACAAGGGCGGGCTTACGTCACGCACTTCTAGTTCCATGCAACTCAACCATTCCTGTCCGGAAATCATACTTTCTGCAGTGGCCTTTCGTTTTATTTGAGGTTTTCTAGGGCTTTGACCATACATTACCAGTGTAAATCGTGTCATTAGTGGCCATGCGTCATCTCTGCCTCGTAGAGGCTCGCACTGGTTCTACTCTAAATGACTTCTCATTCTTGCCTGATGATGGCTTTGGAACTCACCGCGCAATATCGACTTCACGAATAAAATGTAAACAACTACTCATTCCAGAAGCTTTTTCATTTTGGCAGAAGAACAAATGCAAATTTGAATAAGTTCTGAAGCTTCTTTTAACTTGGTAGTCGATAAGGGCCGGGCATACTTCACGCGATTTCAGTTGCGTCGCGATTTGGCAATATTCCAACTGTCCATAACTCACTGCAAATAATTTCTAAATGTCCAAAAGATAGGATTTTATTAATCCACGTAAGTTATACACAATGTGCATGTACAGTTTGCTGGTGTTGGATCTGATGATTCTGGTGAATTGCCAAATTGCGTCGCGACTGAAATCGCGTGAAGTATGCCGACCTTATAAGGGCAATATACCGTGAGCTACATCTCAAAAATCTTCTCAAATGCTCAGGTAAAACCACGGCGGATTACCATTTACGCACTATTTCTTTTTGGAGTCGTTTTCGTAGACCTTTGGTCTAAAGTCCATGGCTTGCACATCAACATGCAAAACACAACCACGATTTTGCAAAAAGTAGTGATACAAACCTGATTCTGCGGGCTCGAGGCTAAGTAGCTCGTCTGACGCGCAAATTCTGAGGAACCCACCCAGCGAATTCGCTCGTGCTTTTGCACGGTAGAGTTCCATGTTAGTAGCATGCGCTGTGCAAAATTTGTCCTCAGGACGTTGGTTGGAACTCCCTCTATGAATTTCTTTACAGACTTACACACAAACACACACAACCCTAGCCCGTTACTATAGGTTACTAGCTGTCTTCGCCGGTCCGCTTGGATTGAGGCTCACTCGGCTTCGCATAGTAGCCTAGATCCAAGCGAGTAAAGACTCACCCTCCCTCGATTTTCTTCCTTTTACTTTTTTCACTTCCATCCTCCCTCCCTCTTCTTTTTCCTGCATCTACTGCAAACCAAACAACAACGCTTCTGTGATAAAAATGCCTTCTTTTCACCGTCCCTCTCTGGAGCACCGCATTTTCTTCACCGCAAAATGTAAATGAGTTCCACCTCTCATTTACATGACTATTACCCGGAAATGATCAATGAACCTTCATTTTCTTTGGTATAAGTGAATAAATTGACCCGGTTACTAGTGGTTACCAGTGCTACTCGTGTTACCAGTATTAGTGGTATTACCGTTTACTGTTGTTGAGTCTTGAAATGCAAATACAGTCTCATTCTAGAATGCAATCTCATTGACTGGTGAGTGACACGAGTAACACTAGTAACGGGGTAAAACAGTTAACATGAGTAGCACCGGTAACACGGGTAACACGGGTAACACGAGTAATACGAGTAACAATAGTAACCTAGTAATGTGTGTAACAGTGGCAATGTGTAGTCAGATAATATTAGGTTTTGCATCACTTTCCATCACTTTACTCTTTTCGGATGTTACGCACCCAAACTTTGGCAATATGTAGAGAACAATGCGTTCTACTGTACATAAAAAAGGTAAATTCTGAAAACAAATCAAAAAAGTTAGAGGCGTTTTGAAAACTAATGTCCGAAAATTTTTGGGGTTGTAAGTCAAAATGGAGCCGTTAGCAAGCTTGACCTGTAAGGCCCCGGTCAGACTTCACGCGACTTAATCGTCGCTACCTAATCGCCAAGATTTCCATTCATTTTCATTTCACATTCAAAAATTGCGGGTTGGAAAAGTATCACAACCGAATGCAAGTTGAATCGTTTTTTTGGAGTGCGTGGCTAACGCCACGCACCCTCATTTGAAAAAAATTTTTCCGCCCCCCCCCCCGGTCCGAAATCCTGGGGCCGCCACTGCTGCAAGATGATCCGAATTTGTGCGTGAATTATTGTTAAAGTTGACTTATTCAAATCAACAAAAAATGAAATTCAAAGGTAAACTCGAGAATTGATGCCCTCCAAATTTGAACGAGCCGATATACGCAAAACTGCCCATGGACAACCGTCAGTGACTAAGAAGTCAAAGCGTCAAAACTCGCCGAAGCTTTGCATATAGGGGTTATTTGACCTGACACCACGATACCTCATTTGATTAAGGTGAATCCTTATGCCGTAGACCTACAGTATTCTTGCAAGAAGCCCTTACCATCAATTACAGTATTGTTTTCGTGTTCGTGCCGAATATCCCTCCCCAGCCACTTTTAGCCAAGCATGTAAAATCTCACAACTTTTACCCTTGTATCATTCATACCATACACTACACCTACCGTAACCTTCACTGCGACGTCAGAATTTGGCAGCAGAGTAGCTGGTTTTGTAGCTTACGCATAATCCGTATAATGGCAAAATTTGAGTGTGCCATGTTAATTTATTAGATTTGACTTTAGAATTAAGACAATACTTACTTACTTAGAAACTCAAATGGCCCGTCTTCACGTGGCGTGCGGGTCCCAGCACAAAAGTTTCCATTTGTCCATGTCCCTCGCTTCAGACATCCACGATCTTTTTGGTTGCCGGCAGTGGTTGCCCTACGAGTTCCAGGGGCGAAAGTCGTATCCAGTTAAGCTGGTGCATCGGTTTTACGAACACGTCTGCCCTCTCGTTGGCGTATTCCTCAGGGACGTTTGGCTTGGCGAGGAATCCACTCAGTTCTTAGTGTCCATCTGCCGTCTGTTCTTCTCTTGATGTGAACGGCCATCGGTGTTTCGCTTTCGTATTCCGCTGGGTCACGATGACGGGACATTCTTCTCATATCCGTACTGTGCATTCCGACTAGATGTTGCTTGTGTCGGGTCATCTCAGAAAACTGCGCTCGAGCGCTCTGTGGGTGGTACTCTTACGTGGCTACAGTGTCCACGTCTTACTGCGTAACAGAGCGCTGGGAACGGTTGAGTCGAACAGGTAAGCACGAAGCCTCGAATCTGTCTGTTGCTCGGTGGCTTCCTTCAGAGGCCCGAAGGCAGTTCAGGCTGCTCTTCTTCTCCTGTTAAGTTCTTCCCTCAAGTCGTTCTCCTTCATCGAACGCGTCCGAAAAACATGTAAGAAGACGTCTCCATAATAAGATGCCTTTCAATTCTATTTCTGCATCTTCGCAAAACGCGTTTTTCGTGAACCGAGTTTTCTTACAATTTATGGCAGTTTCTTTTTCTCTACTTCGTTTAGTTCCTTCAGCATCGTCTCTGCTTCGGTGATACTGCTCGAAAAGAGAATGATGTCGTCCGCGAAAAGAAGGTTCGACAGGAATCTTCCATCACTCGTAGGCCTCTTTCGTCCCAGTCCAGTGAATTCATCACCCACTGCAGCAAGGCCGCAGTGAACAGCTTCGGCGAAATTGTGTCGATTGTCGAAGCCCCTTCCCAATTGGGATAATCAGGATGCGATTAGCTGCATCGTCGTTGTACAGTCCTTATAGCAGTCGGCTAACGTCCTCACGTAAGCTGGGTCCATTCCTTGATCGACTAGCGCAGACAGGATGGCGTTGGTTTCAACGCTGTCGGAAGCTTTCTCGTAGTCGACTAAGGTCAAGACGAGAGGCAGTTAGTACTTCCAGCCGACTTCTTTGACCTTCGGAACAGTCTCTATATAGTTTTTTTTAGCTGAATCCCTTGAGAAATCCAGCTTGTTTTTGGGGTTGAGCTTCATCCAGGTCCCTAGATATGCGAGCGAGGATAATTTTCGTGAAAAGCTTGTACAGCACACTCAGCAGGCATATTGGACAGTAGTTTCGAAGCCCTCCCGTTCACCCTTTTTGAAAAGAAGGACGGTTCTTGACGTTCTCCACTGGTCGGGAATCCTTTCCTTCTGAAGGCAGAGATTCCATCTTGTACCGGGGAGAAGTCAGGTTCCATCTTCGTTCAGTAGTGCAGCCAGCAGTACGTGATATTCACAGAGGTCCCTTCGCACTTCTTGAGACTTCATCTTCCTTTGGATGCTTCCAGTATCCTGGCTTGTCTGTACTTCCTGAGATCCTCTTGGAAAGCTGTTCTGCAACTGCCCAAACTGTGTCTTCCATGCGTATCGACTACTAACAAGTTACCACACGTTCAATCGATACATCCAATGTGTAGTCGCCAACGTTAGCAACTCGTGATCGGCAAAACTGGCGATTGCGGCCGCATTAGTAGCGATTTGCCATCCCAAGTTTTGGCGGCTACATGTTTAGTACGTATCTAGCGTGTTTAGCACGTATCGATTTGCAATGGAGACTTGTTAGCGATCACATTCTACGCAAAGTGCAGTCACCAATATTTGTGACGCAATCACCCGTGACTCGCTAACATTGGCGACGAGCGACTGCCTCGCCAATATGGCTATCCAAATCGCCGATTTCACGCGTATTTGATACATAGCGATCGAAGGAGTGCTATACTTCTCAAAACCTGACAGTGAGCGTCTAGCCCAGGTGCCGTCCCGCTGTGATCTCACCTAACTTTTGTAAAAACAGATACGTGTTAAGTTGGTCTGACGGAATAGTACGCAAAAAACAATATGTAGAGAAAAACCACGTATAGGGCTTATCAAACGCAGTGTCGCTTGCATCAGCATCTCCTATCCCGCCCTGGACTCTGCATTCCTTTCACGAACATGTTCTCTAATCACTTTCCGAAGGCGAGAGTGGAAAGGCGGAGCCTTAAATTTATTGGAAGTGATTAAAGAGCATGAAAAAGAGAAGAGGCGCGGAAGAGACGCAGAGTTCGGAGCGGGAGTGGATATGTTGCTGCAAGCGACACTGCGTTTGATAATCCCTGTAAGTTGCTCGTAAATATCTTAGAGACACGCAACATGACTCAACACTAGCCTTATCTTAACTCTTGTAAGCTTTTCTAGCCTGACATACTGTAAAAGTGTTTACTACTGACTGATATAAATCCTATCGAATCAATAGGCAAAAAGCTTTTATACTTTAATACTAGAAAGGAAGGCTTTTAGTTTCACGAGTTAGCGTTTATAATAGGCATTCGGCTCTGGCAGGATTCACGTGATTTCATCGTCGCCATTCATCGCTACAAGATAAGTGTTAAGCCCCGGGCAGACTTCACGCTATTTGATCGTCGCGACTGAGTCGCGACAAGACAACTGTTACAACATCATTCCATCCGATCAACTTGCATTCGGTTGTGATACTTTTCCAGCCCGACATTTTTGAATGTGAAATGAAAATGAATGGAAATCTTGGCGATTAGATCGCGACGATTAAGTCGCGTGATGTCTGACCGGGGCCTTACGAGTTCATCGCATGCCGATCTTCTTGTATTTCGGTTGGGTTGCTATAGTCAGTCACGATTAATCGTGTGGAACTATCACAACCGAAATGCAAGAAGATTGGCATGCAATGATATTGTTAGATTTGACTTGTCGCAATCACTCGCGACAATGAAATCGCGTGGACTCTGCCCCAGGACATACGCATATTCACTTACGAATAGAGGATAACTAAGTTTGACTAAACATTGTTCAATGCGTTTGTTACCCTGTCGGAATAAAAAGCATAGAGGAATTGCAGCTTAAACGGTCAAATTTTTTGGCCGTAGTTTTCCGAGAAATCCAGACCTTGCTAAGGAGTAGCCACTGGAACCTCTATCCATTGCGAATAAGTTTCGAAATTTCCTTGCAATTTCATTCAACACGTACTTCGCCATCTGCTATCAAAGTGTGCGTTCAAGTACGGCAATCAACCAACTTTCAGTTTTCTCTAGCAAAACTTATGTACTGCGGTTGTTCGTTCAAAATCTAAAAACACCTGTCATTTTGGATTGTGTCGCTGTTGTTATGCAATACACGTCAATATACCGACAATGGACAAGCGGGGGTCTACGCAGCATGATTCTTTCATTCTGTTCATGAAGCAGTTAGCAAGGACCGGAAGGTGCTAATCTTTGGACCAACCCCAACTGCAGATAGTATGTTTGCGGCCACTTGCACCATATGTCGTAACAATGAACCCATGTGCATCAAACAACTCAGAAAGCATAAAGCATCACCTTTTGACACATTTGTGTCAATGCCACCCGTTTTGCATTTTTGTAAATTTTAGCAGGCAAGTTGCAAAGCCTGTCGACATCAAAATATTGATTTTCACCATATGAAGTAATATATTTACATTTATTGGCACTGAACCACCGTCTAACCAAAAAACACTCCTTTTTAGCACAGTAGGGACTCAATAATCAAATTACTGTCACTCATCTACGCCTTTACTGCTCCTAAATTTCCTAATTTTCTTAAAGGCAGTGTCTCACCAAAGTTGGGGTCGCGCGGGTCTTCACATAATGTATTATAGGGACTTCTAAATAGGCTAATGCAACAAGTCTCACTCAATTTGACCCTCTCCACGCTGAGAAAAATTCGCTCAAAGTGGTACGCGGAGAGCGACTTGGTACGCGCGGACGACTCCTTCGGTCTCCCCCCCCTTACGCGTTTGAACATGTCCGTCCACTTGGCATCCACCTCCATTCTGTTGCTGCCACTGTGGCTGAGCCTGAAGTTAGAAGGTACAACTCGTCCACGTTGCTTCCGCGGGGTCTCCAGAAAACGAGGTTTTTGGGAACTTCGTGCGATTTTGAGCCCTTACAGTGCTGGACAGGGTCCGACAGGCTTGCAAAATGCAAAAATCTCGGCAACTAAATTTTGGTGAGACACTGCCTTTAAGTATTCCTGGTTCTCTGCCGGATATTTTAATGAACACCCTGGCCCCTTCGAAACCCCGTCGCAGTTTGCTTCGCTCAAAATTTGATGGGAGCACGTAGTGTAGACGGCTGCGGAGACATTCTTTCTATCCTTTGTGCGTACTGTGAACGTATTTTTTTGTTTTGCACATTTTGTGCTTTCATATCATATGTGTTCATGAAGGCCTTTCAATGTAAAATTGAGTAAAGTTTTCAATGAAAAAGGCTAAAAACGAGTGTTTTTAGGTTAGACGGTGTTTTAGTGCCAATAAATGCAAATATATTGCTTCAAATTGTAAAAATCAACTTTTTCAAATGTAGACAGGTTTTGTAGTCTGCCTGCTAAGATTTACAAAAAAGCAAACCGAGTGGCCTCCCAGAGGAATCGAACCCACGACGTCCAGCTCTGCAGTCCAAGCCACTATAAACCGCACCAAACATCCTTTAAAACTCCTCCAGAATGACGTCATAGCAGATATGGATTGCGGTTTAGAGATCACTGTCTGGGGACGGTATACGCGGTATACACCGCTTACCCAATCGCCAGTGCGATTAAGTATCCTTCCCTTGTAAGAGATTTTTTTTGCTGAAACCCACCTTTTTTACCAAGTTTTATCCAAAAATGGTTCATTCGTCTGCACAAAAAACTTCTTCTCTAGTCGTCTGACAATAAATTGTGTATTTGAAAGGGTTCACGCATCCACGCATCGAATCCGCTCGAAATCTTGTACGGTGAGTCAGCGTGCGGAAAGCGTGTGTTGTGCAAAATTTGGCCCAAATCCTTGGCTGGAACTCGCTCTACGAAATTCGCAACGTACTGCCAGACACGCACATACAAACACACAAACATACACAAACTGGAACTGACCCTTCATTATAAGTAATGATTTTCAGAGCTACTTTATGCCATTCTCATCGCTATATCACTCGCTATCATAATAATAGTTATTGTCGTTATTACAGCGCTCTACATCCTAGAAAGGGTAGGCGTAAATTTATGTGCAATTTTTAGGTAAATGTTTAGAAGGATTCCAGAGGGCAAGAAAAAGACTAGAGATGCTACAGAAAGAAGAGGAGCTAGCGGAAAATGAAAAACGTCGAAAAAGAAAGCAACGGAAGAAGAGGAAAAAGAAAAGAAGGAAAAGGAAAAAAATGCCACCTATGGCAGACTTTAAGAGAGGAGCTGCACTCAAAAATAAAACGAAGAGCCACTCTAAATCGGAGAAAGAAGTAAAGAATAGAGTCATACCATTTGTAGATGATTTGTGTGAAACTCAAACTATTGTTACCGTCTAAATCTTGAGTGCCAAAAGTACTTTGTAGTTTGCCTTTTCAAATCACTTGTAAGAACTTAAGAAAGTGAATAATAAACGATTAAGATTACAGAATATCTGTTTATTCTCGATGTGCTGCGCACAGTCGTGCACATTCGAGTACGATCTTCGCCAAAATCATGTGGAAGAAAAGCCAAGATCTTAGCCACAAACGTTTGGTTGCTGACAGAAGGTACCAATACCTTTTATGTGGGTTGGGTCGATTATGTTATCATTTTATTCAGCTTCTAGCAACAAAAATGTGCAGTTATATAGTAAGTACATAAATGAGTATATAAGGCCTCTAGGCAGGTACATCCCGTCGTAAAGGACGGGGAATTGTAAAAGGACGTTTCAACTCCCGAGGCTTAGATTTTTAATTTTCTTGTCTGACTATCTTCTGTTGGGCCAATTATCGTAATAGTTGAACAGAATAATTACAGCGCATTACCATACTGGCTGAATTCCATGTTTTGCGGGATATTCAGGGATTTCTAGGGCATCGTCACCCTTCTTCAAAGCCATTTATGATCTCGCAAGCAGAACGAAAACGCCATACAATTGTGAAGAATTAGGAGGTGCTAATAGACATGTTTTTGATAGGAGAACACTACTTGAAAAGCGATTTTTTCGACGGACCTATGCGCGAGCAGTGGTTCATCAAATAACCCGCCATCCTGCAAGTTCACGCATACCAACATCCTTGCTAAAGAGTGGTAAGAACTTAACGTAGCCATTCCAAACAAGCTGTATATCACCGCACTCGCCTTGAAACACTGTCATCAAATATATGTTTATTGTCTGCCAAGCGACTATTTGGAAGGAATTATAAGCGTTTGAATATGTGGATTGTCAACGATTCAATAACGCATATTTCACGAAAACGTTTAGAAAACACTTATTTAAGCTTTTGCAAATATGCGTCTGTCTTGTGATTAAAATAATGAAAACAGTTTGATTACGCGTCCTCAGGATGCCTTTCTAACAAACTTTGTTCGCTGGAAGTTGAACAAGTTCTTTAAACGCTCATAATCTCTTTTAAATATCTTGGCAGGAGGTAAGCATATATTCGAAATGAGCGATTTAAAGCTAGTTCAGTGATGTGTAGCTTGTTTGGAATAGCTGGGTTAATTTCTGATCATTCGCATCGTCGAATTAAGTCCTAATACGTTGACAGCGTCGCGCAATGGTGCGCGGCGGTCTTAATTTGAATGGCAAGCCTGCTCAGATTCCAAAGTGGCGGAATTTACATGAATTCTTGGGATTTGGACAGTTAAGAACATTTATGGCCGAGTGGGCGGAGCTTGCCACAAGGCTGGGGCTTGCACGTTTCGTGCATGCATCCATGCATACCGTACATCCAACCCGGCGTAAAGATGCAGGGAAACGTGTTTTCCACAGAGACAGATTCTTGAAAAATGGCTCGTCGTCAACGTGTGAGAATTATTTTACGATGTTTTCACTGCGTTTGTTCAAAGATAAACGACTTCGCCAAATTTTGGCTATCCTCCGAACACCCTATCGATTGTCAAAAATCTCATCTTATATGACTGTGCTGTAATTCATTATGCCGAAGTTAAAAGATAGTAAACACTTCAAAACCATAAGGAGAGGTGCGGAAGCTTGAAACACTGACAGATTAAGCATCCTTCACAGCTCCCCTCTCCTCTTCTGCAAAGACATACGTGCATAAAAGTATAATGTGTTAAGTAAAGGACTGAATGCTTTAGAGGCACTATCCGCCCAAAGCGGGGAATGATGATATTCTGGTGTTATACGGTGACGGGGTCTTAGCAGGGAACGATACATGGTGACCCCGGACGTTCATAATGGTTTGTATATCAAAAAATGCGCCTTTCAATGCTAGTTCGAATACTAATTTCCATATCTGCCAAACAAGAAACTGGATGGAGTTATATTTATCTTTTCAAGATTGAATTGCGCTATTGCGGAGGGTGAAAATCATCGATAAAAAATTTTCTTTTCTCTCAAATGCTGAGTATGATCTAGAGAGGTATAAATACAACGTTACACCTTTCGAGATTCTCCTCAGTAGCTTCGAACGGAAAATAGATCAAATTGGGTGATTTTAACTACCTAAAAGTACGCAAATTTTCTACCAAAAAGTACATAACTGCCTTCATATAATCGTTTCGCAGATTTCGAGCACAGATTTAGAATCAGGGTGAGGTGCACCTTATGGTATACATCGTATTCCAAACGGCCGGGGTCACCAAGTATCCTCTCCTTGTTAGATTATACAACCAAGTTGCGCTGTGAAGAATTGCTTCCAAAGCGAAAAATATACTCCGGAGGGAACAGATATGGAGGTGTTTACTCCGTCCAGATCTCGCCCACCCCAGTGATTTCCAGTGACGCTGACGTGGTTAAAGGCAGCGTCCAGGCAAGATCCATCCACCAAGGCCCGAATGCACTAACATCCCTGCGGCGAGGGGAGCGACGTCCCCAATGATGTAAAAGTCGTAGCGGCGTCCGCACGCGATCCCTTCATAATGGGGGATGCCGCTCCCCTCGCCGCAGGGATGTTAGTGCATACGGCCCCAAGAATAGCACATAGTTGTAAAGAGGGGCCCATGAGCATAGGTGCGATGGGGTAAGCAAATGCCCACCCTCCCTTCACTTTGGAGGTCGGACCCCCCCCCCTCACCTGACGGACGAAAAATTTTTTTGAAGGTGAGGAATTACTGCACAATTACAAAAATATCAATGAACAAATGCATTTTTGGAAGGATCGAACGCAGAATCTTATAAAAATGATTGACCGATAATAATATGGGCAGCGGACAATGTCACTCATTTTAGGCCCCGGGCAGACTTCACGCGATTTGATCGTCGCGACTGAATCGCGACGAGACAACTGTTACAACATCATTCCATGTCGATCAACTTGCATTCGGTTGTGATACTTTTCCAGCCCGAAATTTTTGAATGTGAAATGAAAATGAATGGAAATCTTGGCGATTTAATCGCGACGATTAAGTCGCGTGAAGTCTGACAAGGGGCCTTAGAGGCCTGAAAGGCGCTGATGGACAGATTTACCTGGAGAATATTGATGTGAATGATGTTAATAAAAGACCTTGCATTGATCATGAATTTTTTTTGCAAATACATTTTTATGTCGGTATTTATGTAGTACAATAAAAGAATTTGTTGTTCATTTGCGTTCGCTCAAAGCATGATAAAGATATAGAGTCCAGAACAATGATAAAAATCGTACAAACGATGTTAGGAGAAATTTTTATGGCAGTACAGTTGCAATCGCAATGCTGGCCATATTTAAGAAAAGTCAGTATTTGAGTCAGTATGACTTGAGTAAGTTGCAGAGTGTCATCTTGCGAGAGTATAGGCGTTAACGAGGAAGCTTTCCTCTATCACATAGAGAAAAAAAGTAGATCCAAAAAAGTATTCCTCTTAGAGTTATGGAGTCGCAAATAGAGCAGAAATCACGCCTTCAAAAGTCGATTTTTCGCAAATAACTTGTGCGGCGTATGCGAACGAAATTGAGTGGGAAGGGCATAGATAGATTCTACTCATCAAGAGCTCTCGATTGGTATATAGCATGTAGGGTCTATGTTTTTTGAGCCCTGCGAGGGGGGGGGGGGATGATCACCCTGAACTGAGGCCGATCACCCCCCCCCCTCGCAGGGCTCAAAAAACATAGACCCTACATGCTATATACCAATCGAGAGCTCTTGATGAGTAGAATCTATCTATGCCCTTCCCACTCAATTTCGTTCGCATACGCCGCACAAGTTATTTGCGAAAAATCGACTTTTGAAGGCGTGATTTCTGCTCTATTTGCGACTCCATAACTCTAAGAGGAATACTTTTTTGGATCTACTTTTTTTCTCTATGTGATAGAGGAAAGCTTCCTCGTTAACGCCTATACTCTCGCAAGATGACATTCTGCAACTTACTCAAGTCATACTGACTCAAATACTGACTTTTCTTAAATATGGCCAGCATTGCGACTGCAACTGTACTGCCATAAAAATTTCTCCTAACATCGTTTGTACGATTTTTATCATTGTTCTGGACTCTATATCTTTATCATGCTTTGAGCGAACACAAATGAACAACAAATTCTTTTATTGTACTACATAAATACCGACATAAAAATGTATTTGCAACAAAAAAATTCATGATCAATGCAAGGTCTTTTATTAACATTATTTACATCAATATTCCCCAGGTAAATCTGTCCATCAGCGCCTTTCAGGCCTCTAAAATGACTGACATTGTCCGCTGCCCATATTATTGTCGGTCAATCATTTTTATAAGATTCTGCGTTCGATCCTTCCAAAAATGCATTTGTTCATTGATATTTTTGTAATTGTGCAGTAATTCCTCACCTTCAAAAAAATTTTTCGTCCGTCAGGTGAAGGGGGGGTCCGACCTCCAAAGTGAAGGGAGGGTGAGCATATACCACAACCACATATAGCACATATAGCACAACCATAGGTGCGATGGGGTAAGCAAATCGCACCTATGGTTGTGTATACGGGTTAGGCCACGGGCAGAATACAGGCAATTTCATTGCGCGATTAATCGCGACAAGTCAACTGTAACAACATCATTGCTGCCGATCTTCTTGCATTTCGGTTGTGATAGTTTTCCAACACGACTAATCGTGATTAACCATCACAACCAAAATACAAGAAGGACGGCATGCAATAAACTCGTAATACTCGTCTTGTCTGATTCCCGACGATGAAATCGCGTGGACTCTGTCCATTTCCTTACAAGCAAAAATCCTAGCTGAGGTAGATTCTAACCTCAATGGTTTGTTGATAAATACGGCCATTGAATAACGAAGTGATTGCTTATTTAGCTATATTATCAGTGCAAAACTGTTTGTTTTTTGAGACAATTCGTTAAACATTTCGATTAACTGAATGTTTTTGCAGAAGCACCTCTAAGCGACGCAGGATGGGCATACGAATAAGCTATACAATTTCTTCTTGTTCAATTGATTTTATGTAAAAAATACATCGAATTTGAGAGCTTTGATGACGTTGAAGGTCGCAAACGGCAAGCGACCTTGTCTGCATATTGGACTGACAGTTCACACGAAGGCAGTAAGGCAATGTATTGGTGCAGAAAACTACTCACTCATTCAACAACATGAAGGTCGTGCTATTTCCTTAATAATCTGCTGCGTAAATATGTCCTCTTCCATGGCGCGAGTTTATTCGAATTTTTAGCTGCAGAGTGAATGTTTTTTTTTGGCTATAAACGTCCCACTAGCCATATTACATTTGTATTTAATTGACATGAGTACATGATATCTTACAACAAGAAGACCAAGTTAAATAATGGTTTGAATAATGGTTGCTTGCTAATATATCACTGAATAGGGTCATGGAGTACGAATTTTTCAAACAATATGTGCAGTACTCTAGCTTCTGGAAGATTATGAACTACCATTGTCGTACTTTGCTCGATCTATTATTATCCTAATTTCAAGTGTATAAGCCGCGGGATTGTTTTTCACTCGAAGAGCTAAACACGCCAAAGACTTCGCAACTAAACGACTATATACCGTCTTGCGTATTACCTGAGAAAACCGTGCGGCATAAGGATCGCTTTCCGAAACACTGAGTCGGCTGAGCAGCTCGCTTGACAATTCAAAAAAAAGAAGTTTCTACGCACGTGATAATAGGTCAATTGAGACAGCTCCTGATTTCGTCGATTTGTCCAGACAACACTGAGATTGAGAAGAAGTACAATGAGTCTTTAGCTACAAGTCACGTTTTTTATCATTACCAAATTTTTCAGTGATTTTTTTGTTTCCAAAAGCAAGATATTGTGAATATGTTATACGACTGTGATAGTATAAAGATTCAATAAGAACTAAAAACGCTATATATTCAAAAATGGTTGATTTATGACTGCATCCATCTTATAGCCCGATTTTTGGATTTTTATCTTCTTTCAGTTCTAAAAACTGCGCGACATAAAACAACTCATTTCTAGACACTTTTATTGAGAAATCGTATGTTGCCCGGCTACTTATAAGACATTACAACTTTAGCCAACCGTGAATATGTAGCGCCAAGAGCCATGCATACAACTGATGCGTAATTGTACAAAGATGATCAAAAACGCTAACTTTATATACAGACATAAGTACGAGTAAAGAATCAGCGAGTATCAGAATGCAAACTAGGAAGTTTGCTTGAAGCTGAGTTGCTTTATCTGAATACATAAATGAATGGCTTCAAAGTCGACTTATGCAAAACCACTGCTGCAGGGACACAAAGCGAACAATCATGAAAATGTTGTTTTCTTAGTAATTTGTGCTTCATACAATCCGTTTCTGCAATTCTTTTTACTCAAAACGCCTTCATAAAAAAAAGTTTGGAAGCGCGCATACATTAATATACCTTCATTTGAAAAAACTTTTGAAGTCACTCATGCGTCAACATCTCTTCAACAGAATTTTTAAGCATGTCTATACTTTCGACCCGGATGGGGTCTTTGCACAAACCTCAACTTCTTCCATGAGTTTCTCGCCTGCTTTGCTGATAAGTGTGAAGAATCCGAACCCGGCAAGGATTATTGCACCTCCACAAGCAACTGAATAATACATTTTTTGCTGTGCATGTACAGAGTTCCTAATAAGACTTACTCAGATATAAAGGCGGACCAGTAATCAAAAATCCAAGAAGAGAAAGTAATTCGAGAACGTAGACAAAACATGCAAGAACCTAAATGGACGTTGACCTTAGATATTATTACTCAGCTGTGGAAAGCTTTTACAAAAGTCTTGCATTTCAGATTAAAGTCTTCCTAATTTTGTAAAAGTAATTTTAGTAAATTTAATTCTTACACCTTATTAAAAATCAATTTCATTTCACACTCTCATATCCTGTAAAGTTATATAAATTTTGAAAGTCCTTTTACCTTGAAACCTGGGCATTTGAAAGCCAACTTCAGTATTGGTTCTGTGCCGTAGAGGTCTTTTATAATAATACACTTTATCGCCCTACGTTTCGGCCACAGGCCGTCACCAGAGGCCTGAACAGGGCCCGGCACGCGTTGGTTTGGAGGTTTTTGGGAAACGGAGTCCCCCATGACTTTGCGAAAATTTACGAAGTCCTCTCGACGTGAAAATCAGTAGGGAAACCCTCATTCAACCAAAATAGCAACAAAAAGCGAAAAAAGCGCATTTTGAGGCATGTAATATAACAAAAAGCAAAAAGAAAACATTTCGAATCGATTAAAGGCTCTGCCATTGGGTATAGTACCATTTTGATGCTGGGAATGTCAAGAATCTCCTAGGCCAACCAAATCTGTAGTCTCAACAATCCTGCGATGCATTTTTCGCCACATATTTCAAAGGACACCGCAAGTGATTGGAGCGCGATATCTATCAATGCATAGAATTATACTACTTTAACTTTAAAAAAGTGTAGAGGCAACGGTTTGATCCGCTCTCTTCACTATATGATAGATTTTTGACCGTTCTAATCGTCCAAATCAAAAAGTTTGAAAACTTATGTGAGCTCTCCAATATTTATGCTCCGAACCAACCCAGTTGGTTTGGAGTTGGTCTAGAAAACAACAAATTCGAGAACGGATATTAGGACACACAAGTTTTGGGAACTTTTTACATAACATAGTTTGGAGTAATATTGTATACTCATAGCCCAAATTCGGAGCCATGTGATTGTTTGTGCACTGTAAACAAGCCATTTGTTTGTTTGAGTCTTGCATTTGAAATTCGCGCGCTTACGAAAGAACACGTTCAACTCGTGAAACCTGACATGTTCGTCGTGTTTTTTGGTTCTTCCAGGACCTCATAAAAACGATGTCCCCGTTTCTTCTAACTCCAAAACGAAGTCCAGTTTGACCCCAAACCATCGGTGCCGGGCCCTGGGCTTGAAGGGTGTCATTCACAAAGATGTCCACTCTTGACCCCCGAACACCTCTTCCCACTTGCATATTCGATTCATCTAGTGTGGATGAAGAAGGTTGGGCCATGACTTTTACTTACCAGTGTATTATTGATATTGCAGTGTGCAACCGCTTCAGGCGAGCCCGTTCGACTGTTGTGACACAAGAGTAGTGTGCATGTCACATATCTGCTTATACATGCTCAGACAATCTATAGCTCGCAAAACATGACACTAATCAAGGAATGGCTGTGTAGCAATATTTTTAGATGATCAGGACGATATTACGCGTGAGTACGAGGTTTGTCGATGGGTCAACGATTAGCACCCGTTTTAGCAATTTGCTTCATGAGCAAGATAGAACGCCCAATGTTACTCAGAGACCCACTTATATACTACTAGCTGGCTTACCCGGCTCCGCCGTATGTTCCGAATAGAAATTTTATTTCTGAACCGATCAAGACCAAACTTAGCACACATACACTTTGGACCCCGGCGGGTGTCACAGTCCACTTTTCGTTATCGATCGATGTCGATTTTATTGATTTTTTGCAAAATTTGAGTTAGGGGGCTGGAATTTGGCAGAGGGGGTGTAATCGAGCATGCTGATCACCCCCGTGGGGGTGGTCAGAATCGATAAAATCGATATCGATCGATGACGAAAAGTAGCCTATGACACCCGCCGGGGTCCTAAGTGTATGTGTGCTAAGTTTGGTCTTGATCGGTTCAGAAATAAAAATTTCTATTCGGAACATACGTACATACAGACTTACATAAAGACATACAGACATACATACAAACAGACATTCAGCTTTATATATAAGATTTATATAGACGACTGTTGCATTGTCACGACAACACAGTCCGAGGACGAATGTTTAAGTACTCAATCAACGGTCTAAGTACATAAGTTTAACAAGCGAGAAACCTCGAAACGATTGGTTGGCCTGCTCGAACACGGAGATGACGTTTGTAGATGGTTCAGTATGCACCAAATGGTACCGCAAAGAAAGTAGCAAAAACATAATCTTGCACGCTCCGCTCACCCACTAGCCGTTAAACGCACGCTGATTTGCAATATGTTGAAAACGGCAGCGAACAGCAGTACCGGTGAGATTGAGAAGCAGGAATCACTGAAACTGCGGCCGATATAATGTTATCCAATGGTTATACAACACGACCCAGACGAAACAAAAAGGCAACAGCGCAACTAAAAGATCAGGTCACCAACAAGGTACCTTTATGGTGCCCTTTATCTCTGCGAAAGTCACTATGGCGATTAAGCAATGCCTGATAGGAGCGAATCTCGAGGATGATGTTATTCTAACGTCATTCTTACGTTATTCTAGTAAATATTCCTCGCAACAACATAAAGAAGCAACTAGTCCACAATAGACTATGCGACACAGCTTATAATTCACGAGATTGCGCGATGTGCCCATAAGGAAAAGTCGGAGATTGCACAAACTGCGGCGTCGTTTACGAAATCCATTGTTTGAAAAAGACTCCGCCAGTTACATTGGTGAGATTAGCCGACCCTTGAGCTTACGTTCAAATGAACATCTAATTGGCAAAAGAAAACAGGACATGATGAGCCCATTAGGTAAACCGGCAGAAAGGTAGAGCATGAAGGAACGGATTGCGATATAAGGTGCACAATACTAATTTATGAAAGTAAAATAGCTGCGCGAAAGGCTTTGGAAGCGTCTTTCATTCTTACGCGTGATCCCAAGATGAACAGGAATGAACAGCTATCCATTACCACTGATCTCATGCCGCATCTTCCGTTTTGCCAGCTATAGATTGTCTGAGCGTATATAAGCAGTTATGTGACATGCACACTGCTCATTCTTGTGTCACAACAGTTGAACGGGCTCGCCTAAAGCGGGCACACTGCAATATCGGTAAACACTGGTGAGTGAAAGTCACGGCCCACCTTCGCAAAACGGTAGATGCGGCATGAGATCAGCGGTAATGGATAGCTGTTCATTCTTGTTCATCTTGGGATCACGCGTAAGAATGAAAGACGCTTCCAAAGCCTTTCGCGCAGCTTTTTTACTTTCATAGGTCAGTATTGTGCACCTTATATCGCAATCCGTTCCTTCATGCTCTACCTTTCTGCCGGCTCACCTAATGGGCTCATCATGTCCTGTTTTCTTTTGCCAATTAGATGTTCATTTGAACGTAAGCTCAAGGGTCGACCAATCTTACCAATGTAACTGGCGGAGTCTTTTTCAAACAATGGATTTCGTAAACGACGCCACACTTTGTGCAATCTCCGATTCTTCCTTATGGGCAGATCGCGCAATCTCGTGAATTATAAGCTTTGTCGCATAATCTATTGCGGTCTAGTTGCTTCTTTATGTTGTTGCGAGGAATATTTACTAGAAAAACGTAAGAATGACGTTAAAATAACGTCATCCTCGAGATTCGCTCGTATCAGGCATTGCTTAATCGCCATAGTGACTTTCTTAGAGATAAAGGGCAGCATAAAGGTACCTTGTTGGTGACCTGATCTTTTAGTTGCGCTGTTGCCTTTTTGTTTCGTCTGGGTCGTTTTGTACAACGATTGGATAACATTATATCGGCCGCCAGTTTTAGTGATTCCTGCTTCTCAATCTCACCGGTACTGCTGTTCGCTGCCGTTTTCAACATATTGCAAATCAGCGTGCGTTTAACGGCTAGTGGGTGAGCGGAGCGTGCAAGATTATGTTTTTGCTACTTTCTTTGCGGTACCATTTCGTGCATACTAAGCCGTCTGCAAACGTCATCTCCGTGTTCGAGTAAGCCAACCAATCGTTTTGAGGTTTCTCGCTTGTTAAACTTATGTACTTAGATTGTTGATTGAGTATTTCAAAACATTTGTCCACCTCGGACTGTGTTGTCGTGACAATGCAACAGTCGCGTAAATATAATAGTACATAAGTGGATCTCTGAGTAACATTGGGAGTTTTATCTTGCTCATGAAGCAAATTGTTAAAACGGGTGCTAATCGTTGACCCAACGACAAACCTCGTACTCGCGCGTAATACCGTCCTGACCATCTAAAATATTGCTACACAGACATTCCTTGATTAGTGTCATGTTTTGCGAGCTATAGAATGTCTGAGCATATATAAGCAGCTATGTGACATGCACACTACTCTTGTGTCACAACAGTCGAACAGGCTCGCCTGAAGCGGTCGCACACTGCAATATCAATAATACACTGGTGAGTAGAAGTCATGGCCCAACCTCCTTCATCCACACTAGATGAATCGAATATGCAAGTGCGAAGAGGTGTTTGGGGTTCAGGAGCGGACATCCTTGTGACTGACACATTAAAGGCCTCTGATAACGGCATGCAAAACGTAAGGCAATAAAGTGTATTACTCTATTAAACCTGTACGGCACAGAACCGATACTGAAGTTTTCGAAGCCAGCAAAGAAATATACCAAGTCGCGCTGATGTTATTTTGGTTCCCCAGGATTTTCGTGCAGATTGATTTGCTCTCATAGTCGCAAAAAGTTCATTCCACAAAGCGCTACTTGCTGATCATTACTTTAAAGAAGGAGGCAACCGCGGCAATTCAATGCATACGTAGCTATATGCCAAATCAAGAACGGATGACTTATAGCGGCCGTCTTTTTTGAACTGTTCTTGTATTCCATTTTCTTACTATTTTTCTGTTGATCTTATTTTGAGAGCGCAGAAAAGACCGTAAAATTTGATTTTACTTATTGCCTTCATTTTTCGCACCAAGAAACTAATCATAACTTGGCATGCAAAGGCGCTCGGCAGATAACAAAATCAGATTTGAGTTCTCAGACAATCGCCGGGGGCAGGCGTTCCGCAAAACTTGCGTTGTTTTGCAGGCGCTCAGCAGAATTTTGGGGCGTGGCCAAACCTTCAGCGGGCGGCACTTCCTTTACTGTCTAATGTCCTGCCAGAGGGCAGCAACACAGAATTTCCTGCAGGCACTCGTCAAATAATCTCTCTCAGCGAGCGCTGGTCAAATTTTCAGCTGGCGCTCGAACGGTTTTTAAGCAGTTTCGGGTGTACGCCGAGCAAAGATGAGACTCTACATGGCAGATGAGTCATCGATGGTACAATTACTCAAGTTTGAGGTACTTTCTCTCAGCGGAGAGTACCTGAGGGCTGCGCGGTCTTCCACAAAGGACCGTGCGGCCCCCGAAAATCTTGCATATTTTCGCGGAAAGTCCGCGAGAATGCGGCCACTGCGCCGCAGCTAATCTGCAAGGAAACCGCAATTGTTCTTCAAACATTCGTTCAAATTTTCGCTAAAATTCTTCCAAATATCTGCAAGCGGACCGCAAGAAATCAGCGAACTATCTTTCCGGTGCCCGCTTGCCCAAAAATGGCATGGCCGCCTGCCCCCGGTGATTATCTGAGTTACCGTTTGATGCTCTTCAAAGTGGTATAAGAGCCATTTAGAAAGGCCAGTTTGGTTAGTCGGACCTCCCTTGTTTCTAGCAATTTAGTTTCTAGGAAACTGCATGGTATCTTAGCTTCTCATGCAGCTCACTATGGTGCCTTTGTATGGTTCGTGATTATCTGATTCATCCTGTGTAGCCCTTTGTTTAGTTCAAATTTTCTTCTGGAAATTCATGCCAGCTCATGAGCATGGCTGTGTATTTCTTATTGTGCTGAAAATCAAAGCAAGCGTCTGCATCTCGAACTCCTGTTCGTTAGATATTGTCAACAACAGCGATGTTCTCTTACGCTTTTGAACTTTTTCGGGCGCCTTTGGCTTTTCTCGGCGAAGTATGAAGGGTCGCTTCCACGCAAAAATATTTATGAATGTAACAACCTGTCTGTGAAAATGAGATCCGAGGAAGCTGCCGAACGGTGCAAGAGTAACGCCAACGGGAATAGAGACCTGCAGGTACTCGATGGCAAGTTTGGTGACGTCACCTTCCCAAATTAGGCGGTAATACCCTCCGACCATAGAGTTCAAACCTTGAATTAAATGCTTATAGTTGCAACAATTGTTGGGTACGCATACCCATCAAGACGACGGTGGTTGGAGTGGCAGTCTTCTCAGTCACTCTGAAGAGTAAGGTGATCATGGAAAAAATACAAATGTCCACGCCAGACCCAGCAAAAGCAGTAAAGATTCCTAAATCCGAAGGAGTTAACGGACGCATAATGCCTTTGCATATCCTGAGTTCACAAATACAAGACGCATTTTTCTCTTCGTTAAATGCGAGCAGCTCGGAGTGCCTCACAGGACGCTCGCTGTTCCGGACAACTTTTTCAAATAAGGCTTGTAGGGTTCTTGATCGTGAAATCCTTTTGCGTGTTTATGCTAATGTTTGTGAAGAAATAGTGCACCCAAATAGTGTACCCGTGTAAATCAGGTAACTAATAACTTTGTACCTTCAAACCTCACTAGAAGGACTAATCAACAATGTTTAGGGTGATTAAGAAAATATAATAGATTCTTGCTTAACTGGAGACAAAATCATGCCCTCTGAGACTATTAGAATCAGTTTTGGTCAAAGTGATCCCTATTAAACTTTGCCCGGCCTCATTATAAAGGTTGTACAGCTTATATTCCAAAACAAACCTGCTAAAGCCGAAGCTTGTATAGAGCATATTGTGTTAAAAGTAAGTTGTTTAGTGGGTCTTTTATCCTTTATCCTTTATAGGATGAAGGTATATAGATAGTGGTTTGAAATGATTGCTCGTTGCTAATTGTCCAGAGATAAAAATTGAACTGTTTTCAGTCTTCACATTTCTCACATTTGAACGCCATTATGATCGCTGCGCTGACAAGAAGTGTGAAGTATACAAAAGTTCGAAGAGTGGCACTAAAAAAAGTACAGAGCAGCTTTGGAAATCCCAGTCACCTTTCTTCTAAAAGGCTGACTTTAAAGCAGTGCAGTGGTTCCTCTTATTTTTAGATCCTTTGGATATGCTTACGAAAGGAGGATAGGTCCATTGGCTGAATGTTAAGAGATGTACATTACTTTCGGAAGCGACGTAAAAACTCCAATTTTGAATGTGCTTTCCACATTTGCGAAACGACTTTTGGAAGGTATTATGGTTCACTGCGAACTCAGTGGGATATCACGAATTATAATATAGATTGAAAGTGTAACGCGCACCACCATTTAGGCTGGGTCATACTGATTCGCAAGTTTTAGAACAGTTCTAGCACAATCCTCGCACTGTGTGGAACTGTTTCGGAACTATGCTACATGCGCTGCAGCCGACCGCATGCAGTTTCGAGAGGCTCAAAGTAGCAATTTTTGATTCCCTTCAACTATTTTCGCGATACATTTTGCTCGTTTTTGCCTCATTCTTGTACCTCGCTTGCTCTCGTTATGAAAAAAGTGCAAGCTGGGAGAAGGGTATAAGAATGAGCGCTATTTCGCTTTGAACATCAAGCTGAAAGTGTCACAAACTCTGCCGCTTCCATCCGTGTGCTTCCAAATTCGAAGTTCTTCCGTCGAAAGCGGATGGTCAAGAACGTACGAGGCAGTATGAGTTGAAAAGAAATGGGGCTGTAAAAACCGAATTTCGTCAAAACACGAAGAAAAATTCCCGATCTGCGAAATCACGATGATAGTATCAGTTTTTTTCTGAAGAGAAGTCGTGCTACCGCGGACACAGGACATTTGAAATACAACTAGAATGTTTTAGGAAAATTCGGGAAGAAGAAGGGACTCGCGTAGGAAAATACATTTTTTGTGCACGGCAAAACATGGAAAAGCTCTATTCTCATATCTCTCTTTGAGTTGTTCTCTTCATTACATGAAGAATAAAGCTGCAAGAACGAGACAAAATTAGGTGAAATATACAGGGTTGGGGGAAAGTCTTTGAACATGGTATTTTTAACATAATGATGAAGCTAGGCAATATGATTACATGAAATCAATAGGTAATGTTTATTTAACTGTCTGCTATACAAAACTGGCTTTACAATTCAAAGATTCTTCCTCTGACGCGAGTACAAGCTCGGAAATGCTTGGGAACGCTGTCCATGGTTTCACGGAGGTGCTCCACGTCAATTTCTTCCAACGCCTTCTGAAGAGCAGGTCGCAGAAACTCCACTGTCTTGTGTGAGTGAGCGCAGGCTTTGGCCTAAGGAACAGACCAAACGCTATAGTCGAGAGGATTCAGATTGGGCGAAAACGAAGGCCATTCCGCAAGAGTAGTGAAGACCTTAAAGTTGCTTTCGAGCCAAGTTTAAACAATCTTCACTGCGTGCGCAGGTGCGGTACCTGCTGGAAGCACCAATCTTTCCCTGCAAAATGGGTATTCTAGGACATCAGTTGCTTCTCCAGAATGCTATCTAACTACGTAACAGCGTCCACCTTGACCCTGAGGCGCTAAGATCAGTGGCGTCTTGCCGCCGAAAGTGATCGCCACCTAAACCATCGAAAAAGCCGGATGAGGCTCTCCATTGGCGAGTCAACTCCTGCTGATGGCTACTCAGAGCAATTAGGATTCAGGTGTTTTGTAGATTGAAAACTTGTTTTACGGTAAAAATTTTATAGTCAGAAAAGAGTGCCTATTGTGGCGTGCCTTGGAAAGACGTTCAAGCATTCGATGGCATCTGCGCAGTCGGTTCAGCTTCGTGTCCTCCCAAAAAGCACGGAATTTTAGCATCCTGAAAAGCCTTATCGCAGGGCTCTCTTTTACGGTGTCAGAGACTATCCTGCCAGAGATGGATAGCTCTGAAGCCAGCTCAATCAAGCTTCGCCGAGGATATTGCGAAGAAGGCGTTGGCGAACGATTTTCAGAATTTCGCTACTGTCTGCCGGAGCCAATTTACCACTCATACAACAGTCCTGGGTGCTGCTCACACGTTGGAAACGACGCAAGGTGAAAAGACCCTGATCTGTAAAATTTGGAGAGCCCGCGCAATTTGTTGGTCAGCCATCCTCTCCTCGTGCATCTTCCCTACCAATGCTCGCTCCATTCCAGAAGGCATATCTCCGATAGGAAAGAAGCTAATAGTTCAGTTTTTTGAGGACTCGTACTCAAGAGTATAAAAAGCAAACGCATATAATTAGCATACAAAAATTTGTGGAAAAGCCGAACATACAAGGACATCAAAAATTGTTCAAAGACTTTCCCCCAACCCTGTACAATCAAATCATTCAAGAAAGTCAAAAATTCTATGCCGCGCCGCTGAATATCGCATGCGAACGACTGCAGCGCATGCAGCAGAACTCTGTAACAGTTCCAGCACAGTGCGAGAATTGGGCTGAAACGGTTCCGAACTTTCTGATCAGTATGAAACAGTCTTACTGATTCGTGGGCCGCTCCGCTACACCCATTCTACATTCTAATGTCAAAACAGTGGTAAAAAGCGATAATAATTTTTAGTGAGAAGGTTTCGCGCAGAGCAAAGTAATGCAAGACCCTTGAACTGTTTGGCACTGCTATTAGTCAATGGTATCTATGGGAAAATAATTAAAAATTAAAAAAATAAATTATTGCGGCTTCGCAGCGCGACCTGCAAAATACACTGGGGTAGCCTTATCTTAATATAATATTTTTGCAGAATGTGACAAGCGTCAAAGCTCCAACAACAAGATGATCCGCTATCAGATAGAAGCCCGAAGTCGTAGATGCGCTTCCGTTCATCTTCCTCAAAAAGTCTGTCACCGTCACAATTAGCGCTACTTTATCTTTTTTCCCTTGCAAATAATGTGCTCAAACAAAAGGACGCTCAATTAGCCCTTAAGCTTACCACTTTAAGAACATTTACCTTTTACGCTTCAAACCTGCTTCTCAAGAAGTATGATGCCCAATCCGAGCCCAATATTTTTTTACAATGCTCATTTTCTATGTTTCATGCAAATGCACTATGCATCATCCAAAAATTTACGAAAAACGTAAGCGCAGTTTCACTCACATTTTTGTAGCACTTTGAGATTTTTAGTGTAGCACAATAAAATCTTGGTCAGTGTTTGTTTATTTTTGTTGTTTGTGATGTTTTTTCATAACTGTCTGGAATGGGCTTAATTACTCAAGTTTGAGGTGGTGGTGCGATAGGTGTGTGTTCACAAAAGAAACCCACTGAGCCAACAGATACACTCGAATCGTCAATTTGAAAAATATCAACCAAAAATGTTAACTTACCTCCTACAAATCCTGTAGCAGCCAATACCACCGCCTTCCAAGGCTTGAAATCGGGAATTTTTGGATAAGTTTTTCTCTTCTTGTGCGAATTCAAAATAAATAAGGCTATTGCGAAGGATGCCCAAATTGAGACGAATAGCATTTTCTTTTGACTAGCGTCGAGAAGTGGGTCAAACTGAAAGCATAGAGAAGTTTGAATTCCGTTGCTTAAAATTTGTACATACCCAGAAATATACTAAGTTGAGTTGAACACAAAGACTCACGAATTTGAAGCCGAAGATTATACCAGGCACAGAACCAAGCGTTCCGAAAAGAACTGCCCTTTGCTCGATTTGCACTCTCATAATCAGAACAACGGTTAGTGCACACATCATTCCTAGAAAAGTGAGCAAATGTTCTTCATAGACGTTCCAGGACATCAGAAAAAAAATTTCTACAGCATATTCAGTTCAACCGAATGATCAAAATGTCTCCAAGGTACCCAAAAGCATGCATGTAGCTCAGAGTAATCCGTCATTTCAGATGTATTTCCCAGAGCTGGTCAAGTTATATGCGATAAAACACGACAGCGATTATGTATTTCTCATTCGTGTAGGGTAACGGTAAGAACTTCTGAAGTTCGGTAAGAGCCAATTTTGCTTCGAAAAGGTTCAAAAGTCCCTTTTTGGTCGATTGCGCAATCAGCTTTTCACAAATTTGCACAAGGTCTGTGTTGACAACAGAGCGCGTGAAAGTTTCCTCCCTCCCTACCCAAGAATGGTGTCGAATTTTGAAAGTTACATATATGAGTTATAAAAATGTGCAAGTGATTTGTTTATGCTCGTAAATGATCAAATCAAAGCTTGAAATTATTTAAACATACAAGCTAACCTTGTACGAAATTTTTGAGTGCGTGGCTGCAACACACCCCCTTTTTCCAAATTTTTGGGGTTATGGGCCTGCAAAAATTTGAGAAGCACAGTTTTCGGAGCGCGTGCCTAACACCACGCACCTTAATTTAGACCCGAACGGAAATCTTGCGACCGTCAGTGGTGCATTGTGATCCTGCAAATCAGATTTTGGAAAAAAAAGATCAGTAACTTTATCAGCTGATTCCAAAAAGTTACTATGTACGGATTTCGCGAGCAATTTGAATGGTATAGCAGCATTTTTGACAAAACATCGGGAAGCTTTTACCATATAAGTAAAGTATTTATGAACTAGGGATTATGGTGGAGTGCTACACTCATGTCGAAATAAGCGACCCTACATAACGCAATCGTTAATAAAGCTTTCAGCTCTTTTCGATAATTTCAGAGCATTCGTTTGCTCAAAATAATTTGCTCAAAATAAACTTTCAGAAGTTCTTACCGCAAACTATACAGCTATGAAAAGAAATTGACTTCTGTTTGCAATTACAATTAGAAACTAAGTTGAAGCCAGCTCTACAAATATTGGGTTGGAAACTAAGCTTTGCAGCTCAATCAATAACTTTCTTCTTTTTTTAACATGGCGCACTCAAATTTTGTAATTATATTATCTCGACATAAGCTACAAAAGCAGTTACTTTCCTGCCAAATTCTGACTTCTTAGTGAGGGTTACGGTAGGGTTATAGTATAAAGGGGAAATCTAAAAAATTGACAGACTTGGCTGGAACCTGACATGGTGGGGTTATCCAACGTGCTGATCACGAAAACGATACTGAAGTTGCGTGATAAGGGCTTTTTTGTAAGATTACTGTAGGTTACGATGCAGGGTCTCAACCTAAACACGGGAAGAGGCGTTATTTTGAGAAAAGATTATGATATTCGTGTTTCGCAGGTCAAATAACCTTGCTATGTGTAGTCTCGGCGACTTTTGAGCTTCTGACGCCTTGGTCACTGACGGCTGTCCTCAACACCTTTGCCTATAGCGAACTCGCTCAACTTTGTGATTGCGCCAAATCTCGACATGTCAGTAAATTTTTTTTCTTGCTTATCTGAATAACACAACCTCTAGCAATAATTCATACACAACTCCAGATTATCGCGCACAATATAGGCTGCTAACGGCTTCATTTTGACTCGATCCCGAAAATCCTCAAAATTCACTAATTTTCAAAAACTGCCTGAAATTTTTCTAATTCGTGTTCAAAATCCAAACAGTTGTGCGGAGTCGTAGCACACATTGCGCTCTATATATTGCCAAAATTTGAATGCGCCACACTCAAAGAGAGTAAAGTTATGAAAGTAGTTGCAAAACTTAGTTTCCAGCCTAATAGTAAAATCGGCGAAATGTTCATGCAAAAGAGATATTAACGTTCAAACATACATTATTTTTTCAATATTCTGTGGTAAGGAGGTTTCTGAAACTCTTCGTGTGTTGTCTTTTTCAATGCAGCGTCAAATTTTCGCACCTACTGACTGCATAAGAAGTGAAAAATCTCTTGCGGTGACAGGATCTATATGTAGTCCAAGAGTCATAGATGGAAATGCTACAGCTCCACCTCCTTCGGACGTCATGCCTGAAATTGAACGTTTTGGGTGCAAGATAGCAGTGTATTTGTCGGATCTGTCGGTTAATACAGTATTTCTGTCACTGCCATCAATATCTACATAGAAGAATGTGTACTGAGTGCAGGTGTAGATTTTGCGTCCAATAGGCATTTCCCTACGCGCAAATGTTGGTGGCAATGTAGAAACACCAAACCATGTTGACAGTAAACTCTATCACTAGCTAACCCGCATACAAACTCGGCTAGATGTTCATATTTCCCGTCATTTTGAGTTGATTATTCAGTGTTGAAAATATTTTTAGTCTTAGAAACTTTTTGGTGGTTCCCAAAAAGCCACTTGCACCTGCATCAAGACGGCAGATGCAAACTAAAAACTCAAAAAAAAAACAAAGCCTTTTCTTCCATCCTCTTACAATGCTTCAGTGGAATGTTTTTCAACTAATCAAATGCAGCTCTTTCTTCAAAATTCACGATCAGGGATTAATTGCAACAAACGTGAACACACATACCTGCTACAAGTGCCCCGAGTATCATGATAAGAGGCATCTGCCATCTTGTCTTGTACAGTGATAACCAATCATATCGTACAGCAGTCAGCCACCAAAGTGTCTAAATTTCATAGTTAATTCTTAACTTTCAGAAATTTTTGTCATTCTTTCTTTCAGGCTTAAGAGCTAAGATCAAACCAACAAGACTCATTTTCTCAGTGTCTCAACAGATTGAGAACTCAAAACTCAAGGTCTTTTTTCAGCTTTGGGTTGCTAGGTTTTGTGAAGATTCTGATGGACCAGTACGCAGTGAATTCAGATATGTGCATCAAAATAACACCTGCGTTACCCCACCTTGCAGCATCATATCAAACATGACTAGCTCGTGACAGACTTGTTGTGCGAAAGTTGGTGAGTTTAGTGCCATCTAGCGGATTCCTCAGCATCACTTCAAAGCATTTTTCTTTGCGCCTGTATATTTGATTATAATACTACTACCACTATTTTCTATGATAAGACTAGGGCTCGCGATTGAATACTCATAGTAGAGTTCTACTAAATTTGCTACAGAGTTGCTGCATATGTATGGTGCATCCCTCAAAATTCTTCACATAAGTGCCATTAATGTTTGCGTTCATGGTATCGTCCTTTCCCCACAGACGTTTTCCAACGTATACGCGTGGCAGTTTTTGGCAGCTAGAGAGTACAAAAAGTAATGCTTTAGAGTGGAGGTTCAACAAGTTTTTCAACGTGTTCAAATATCTGCACGGTCACGCCCGCTATACGCATGGGAAACGCCTATATTTATGTGCGTCTCAGTCTTTTCAACACGTTAACTCCAGCAAACTAAGTAACGCGCTTATTCCTTAACATGTTGGAACAATCGAAAAGCAGCCGCGTATACCTATGGGAACAATTCTAAGGGATGCGCGATAAGTGTGAGGAAGTGATCGTGCATCCCCAGAATTGAGGTGTATGTCGAAAGCCGCGCGTTTGGGCAGTCGTCTTGCCAGAAGGGCTTTCTACTCTACAAAAGCGAGGTTTCCAAACTCTTAAAATTTTGTCATCATATCAGAAATGGTAACAGAGGATTACTAGTTAAATCCCAGAAGTACTAAACCAATTTCGACCTTTTTTCCTGGTCTTTCTGATTAGTGACAATCGATCAATACGCGCCATTCGACCGCCTTCCTCAGAAGTGTTCCCAACCATTAACGTGGCTGCCTTTCGATCGTTTAACACGTTAACTCCAGCGAATCTGAGGCGCTTATTCGAGGCTGACATGTTAAAATGATAGAAAGACAGCCACATTGATGGTTCATATGGAAACAATTCTGGGGGATGCACTAAAGAAGTTCTTGTTTTTGGGTTTTTCGGGTATTCGCTTGTTCAAAAGTCGCTCTAAGTTGAAGGTTCATCCTTTTAAAACAAGGATTTTGCACATATGGCACTTGAACTCAAGTCTCTGGTACCCCAGACAATCAGTTTCGTGAGTATGATGAGACAACACATCGATTTGAGAGCATAGATTCACGTTTGCAAATCAATGTAATTGCCTTGTATTTGGCTAGTTTGCGGAACTGTTTTGTGTTCACCTGCATGACGATCATCGGCACGAGAAAGGCAATATATTTCCGATAAACGATCACAAATCGTTCGATGAAATCAGCATCTTCGGGAACATATTGCACTGCTGACGTATCAAGGTGTTGTCCTAGAAAAGTCGGAAGTAGAAAATTGTTCTCATTTTTGAATGAAAAATACGTTAAAAATATTTCTTGAACACGCACACTAGCACCACTGATGGAGGAAGAATTTCTACGTTTTTTTTCTTTTTAAAATGTCTTTTTTTCACAAAATTATAGGTATTAAGAAGAGAAAAGACTGCGTCTGAACTGGAGTCAGAATTCTTACAACAGAGGATACCGCAAAAGCTATTTAAGAATCCGAAAAAATCGTTCTCGAAAACCCATTGTGCTTTTTTCAAATTAGGCAGCACGTTCAATGTAGCTTTAATGTAAATTTGCGAGCGCGATAATAATGCTTTATTCACCACACTATAGAAAAAATGAAAACCTAATGATTAGTTATAGCAGAGCAAGATCTATTATAACTCACCTTCCAGAAAATATTTTCGAAAAAAGGATTTCTTCTTTGGGGCTGGCGATTCTAAATTAGAAGTATGAAGAGCTCAAACGACTGGAAAAAGATTGATTTACCATGATTCTGAACATCTGCTACCACAGCCATGAAAATCTGAGCAAAATGAAATCAAAAATTTAGAGTAAAAAACCATAAAGAATAAGTTATCGATTGTCGAGGAGAAGGCAGCCTGATGTGCTTCGGAATTTTGTAGTTTGAATTTATAAAAAAGCTTCAGGATATGGTGACAAGAACCTATCAATTCTCTCAATTAGAGTTACATATTTTCTTTCGATTTTAACGGGATAAGGTGGCTTGAAACGATCGATCGTGACAGTCTGTGAAGGCATCGCAATAAAATATCTCTATGAGATGCTGGTATCGTTGCAAAGAGTTATCCACAAAGGATCAGTTGATGACCTTTTTGAGAGAAAAAATATTTCTATGAAGAGAAATTGGTGTGAGGAAATAAAAACTCTAAAAACGACAACTTTTGATATAAAAGTAAAAGTGTTACATACTACGACAAAATTTTCTTCATGTTTCTGGATGGTATAGCGATCTGAACTGCCCCAAAAAGTTCCCTTGTGCATATGAATGCTGGATTTTTTCCCTCTGGATGACGATCGCTGCTTGCAAGACTCATTTTATTAGAGTGATCCGAAAGTAATGGGGCACCTTGATTTCTTTGAAAATTCTTCGAGATCTCTTTCTGATTAGCTATGAACAACCAGCAATTTGAACGCTTTTGTATAAAGTGACCTTCGCAGGTTATCCTGACAGCACCTTGCAGCACCTCACCGACATTCCTTCAAGCGCCGCTTTAAAAAAGTCAGACAGACTTTTTTGAACGCCATCCGAATTTGTGCTGCTGCACCTGAAGGACCCTCGACATGTGGCATATCATTCGAAAGAGCTTTCCAAGCTCTTTTCAATGGTTGCTTGAATATTCAAAAATTGCCCATCATTTCATACAAAAAAGGCACTTTATTCGGAAAAGGCGGTGTTTGGGGCAGATTTATAGACTAAAAATCATGTTTTGGCCCACAATTTTTTGAAAACGAGAAAAGTCGAAGTAAATCGCATATGTATGGATAGAGCGTAAAAAGCACTATCAGAAAGCAACTGTTAAAGTTGAGCTTATTTGATTACCTTGATGAAAGAATAAGCACAATGTCTCCTGATACCAAATGCTATATCTTCTATTCTAAAGCCTTGGGACCACCGAGCTATTGTGGATTTGGTGACAGTCCCTTCACCCATTGCTGCGCATATATCTTTGGTAGGCTCACTTGTTCTACTGCGGCGCTGCTGATCAAAGTTCAAAATTGCTTGAAGTGATGAGCTTTCATTTTGAGCGCTTATAAAAATAACGCCATGTGACAGTGCCCAACCATAGATCTCGATCAGAAGGTTTTGTCATGTACTAACATCTGCCAAAACTTGGACTTCCAATTAGCTTTTCTATTTGAAAAAACTGCATTTATTCTCTAGGTGCCCCATTACTTTTGGATCACCCTAATAATTCCTTACCATATTGATGATTGTGCATATACTACGAGATGAAAGAGAGGCTCATGAATTATTTTCTGCAGATTTCAACGCTAGGAGGCGGTCATAGCCCACATACGAAAACCTCAGTTAATAACTTATATTTCTAGCGTCTAATTCTCACACTTTAATACAAAACTATATTACAGATGAGTACCGTGTAAGCGCTCTATGCATTTGGAGTGAAGGAAATCATGTGAAGGCGGGGAAATTTGCGCAAATGGACAAGAAGTGGGAAGTGTGGCAGCAAAAGGGTTGCTTGATAAATGAAGCACTCAGTGATTCAGGCTGATGACGCTATTCAGTCTGAACAATATTGATGAGGAAAACGTGGCATATCTTACATCCAATAAGGAGGCGAGTACAGACAGTTATGTCAAACGGTGATTCTGATGTCTGTAGTTCCCATAATGTTTGGTTGCTCTCAGCAATTTTTTTTTGAAATTGAAAAAGGACTGCACATTACTTGCAAAAGTTTCTAGAGTTGTTTCGAAACGGGAACATTGTGGCTAATAGGAAAAGAATTACATCATGTCACTGGACGAATTTCAATTAGCAAACCTATGTGGACAGAATATATGCGCAGACATTTGTGGTGAAAACAATGGCCTTTCGAGAAACAGTGAGAAATTCCAGTTTTGAATCAACACTAATCTTTATGTGCGCAATGAAGGCTAATGCGCGTAAACTTGAACAGATTATATCTGGAAGCTCGCCGTCTAATATGAGATTTCTTTCAGTCATACGTTAACTTTGTCAAAGGGGCAATGCATTCAAGTGTAAGTTTCCTACATTGTACTCCGTGATATACATCTCAAAATGTTTATATTGATATTCCCGAATAATCGTAATGTGCCATTCAGAAAATTCGGGTATAAATATTCGAAAAAAGCAAACTCGATTGTTCGGATAGTGGAGTTGTTGACGAAAAGTCCATTCGTCTGAGAATAGTCGAAAAAAGTGGCAGAGATTTTTTTGGATTTGTTTAGTGAGGGTGGAAGATGCATATATTAGGTTGTCCCGAAAGTTTTGTCCGTTAACTACTATAAAACCACACACAATAAAGACCTGAATGAGTTTCAACATGCTTTCGATGCAGCTTTTAATTCTCTTTTTTAGGGAGATAATTTCGATCCATAATCTTGTATGATTTTTTTGATAATTGCCAAAATTCTCCACCCGTCAATTTCCTGTTCAAAGTTAGGCTAATTTTCAAAAATTACATTCCAAAATTCCGGGAAAGGTCAAGTATGAATCAGACAAAGCAATTGTCGGGCTACAAGGTGGTGTTTTCATTAATCCTAGTCTGCTGTTTTTAGCCTTAAAAAAATTTTTTTTTTGGAGGTCTCGATTTTTGGCCAAGTCGTGAATCACGCAACTGCAGCAAATACAAGAAAGCTTTTGAAATTCCTGTGAATTAAAACATAATTCTTACTAGACATTGTTTATTCAACATAACCAAGTTTGATTTGCTTTGAAAAAACAGCTTTTTGGGATTTTCGGTACTTCCACGAGGTAAACGTTATCAAAAAGCCACGGTTTTTAATTACATAACTAATATAACGGACTTGGTAAACGTGATCAATGTAATCTAAAATGAGTACAATGTAGCCAAAGGTTTGCTCTAAACAACAGTTAGCAGCGCTTCTTGAAAACATCAGGATAAAATTGAGATTCAGGAAAGGTTTGGCGTAACTGCTAAGCTGCTCAGAAACCCATGGCGATAAGATTGCAAAGACAGGGTAGGTCAGAGAGCAAATATAGCTGCAAGAAAGAGGATAAAAATGAATTTAATGGTATCTAAGCCTTCCGTGAAGTGAGCGATGAAAAAGTCGGACAAAACTTTTGGGACAACCTAATACTTTCAACATCAGTCATTATATTCAAACTATTAAAGAAGAACCTGTTTGAGTATTGTATTCTTTTGTATTCTTTGCAGCATTCCATTACTTGGTTCTGAATATTATAAGAAGATCGCGTTCAGCAATCTTCTTATAATATTCAAAACCAAGCGACTGGCGATCGCCCGTCGTAGCGACTAACGATCGCCCGTCGCCGTGCTATACTCCTCGAGGAGTATAGCATGGCGACGATCGATACAAATACGTGTAAACCAGCGATTTTTGTCGCCGATATTGGCGATCGCCAGTCGCCAAACAAGTTACCGTTAACTGTTGAAGGTAAAAATCACTGGTCTTGCAGTTCATTCTTTTTAGGGCGACCTCACCGGCTGGTGAGTACTTTGAAATGGAAGTGGAAAATGAGTGATGAGTCGTATATCGATACGTATCAAACGTGTAGTCGCCAATATCGGCGACTACACGTTTGATACGTATCGATTACCGACTGGCGATCGCCAGTCGCTACGACGGGCGATCGCCAGTCGCTACGACTGACGATCGCCCGTCGCCATGCTATACTCCTCGAGGAGTATAGCGCCTGCCTAAAGGCGCCGCCCACCCAAAATGGGGTCGATTAGATATCCTAACAGTAGTGGAGCCCACAACTGTATACTTATCCAACTCGCGCTGGCAAAAGTTGCTTCCGAAGCGAGAAAATTGCTTCGAAAATAGCTCGGATGACAGATTCGCCACGTTGGCTCCTCCCCTTTGAGTGGGCGTGACGTTCGTCCCGCCCATCCGTGCGCGTCCAACCAATCATCGTTCCGAGGAAATCGCTGCGGATTCTGAAAACGGGGTTTTTCGTAGCTTTCGTGGATTTCCGACTTGATATTCGGAATCAGGGCTAAAAGAAGGCCCTGGGACGGCAAAAACACAGAGGTCGAAATTTTGGGTGAACGGTGCCTTTAGCATACCTATCCTATGTTGATGAGCCTAGATAAATAGGATTTGACTGTTGTTCGGACGGTGAAAGTTTTTGATTCTTGATGGTGGTGCATCATGAAGAGTTTTTCACGCAATTTTGCCTCTAGCCAAAGCCAAGCCAGTGAATTGTCTTTCTTTAACGATGATACATGTTCGAGTACCATATTGATGCCACCATTGCAGCACAAAAATCTTCTTCTCGAAACGACATAGCAGAGTTGACAGATGATATAGGCTTCAAGTGCAGCACATTCCATGTCGTGTACGGGCACATGGCTTTGCGGCAACAGCAGTCGTGTAGTAGTGGCGGCTGTATTATCTAACAGCACCGGCAATAGCAGCCCCTAAACATGATACTCAGATGCTGTAGATTAAGTCGCGCTAAACGGATGGAACGCATGGAAAGTGCCATAGATTTAGAATAATTTGCGAGCGTGCTTAACCCTTTCGGACCTGAGTTTTTGCGAGTGAGCCGAGAAGTCTCTCTTCTTGTGTTTTTTACTTATTACCATATGAATAACATTATAGCGGAGTTTGGAGTCTGCTTAACCCTATGAACTATTTCTTTTTGATTTTTCATTTTTTTGGTTTTGCGTTTATTTTGGATTTTCAAATCTCCCGCGAAACATGTGGACCCGCAAACAGTTAACAGTTACATTTGCTCAGCATCGTACTAAAACATTATGATAATATTATGAATATTTTTTGGCTAATAAACGAGATACTGAAAGCTCAAGCCGGCGCAAATTATTGATTGGATGAAATCCACTTGTTTACAGAAATGTACATGCTATTCACAGAGAAGCAAATGAACACCCGGTCTCGAAGCTACGTTTGGAAGGCAAAGGCTATATGAAGCGTTTGAGAGCAATGAGTAGTGAAATGATGTTCTTGCGCCAGTATAGTAGGTCTCTGAATTGATGGTGGCAATTGCCACCACCAGGTCCGAAAGGGTTAAGATGAGAAAGCTGGCAGTAAAGGTTTTTCACTTCTATGCATGATCGCGCAACGATTTCATAAATCACATATCGGTTTTTTTCATATCCGTACGATGTGGCGTACTCGAGAGTTCCGGTCTGAAAAAGATTCTTTCACAAGGCATTTCAAAGGTCAAAAATATTCTAAATATTTACATGTGTAAAGAAGTCACTTGCACACTATTTTACTCATGTAAGTAACAAACAAAAATTTTACGAGCTAGCATATAAGTTAGCATGTAAGAGTCTGTGATTTTGTAGCCCGGCTTCTATCGAAGTCTTTCATAACTTATTCGCTTTCACAACCAAATCAACGAGAATTGCGTCGTTTCTTCTTACGATATGGTAGCCGAGAACATTTGTGTACAATGTTGTCCAAATCATTAAGGCTGGCTTCATACTGGTCCCGAGGTTTCGGAACGTTCCAGAACAGTTCTGGCACTGTGCCGCATGCAAAGTGTAAAGCTGTCCGGAAATTGATGCGGGTTCATTCGAAAATATGAGAAACATCATTCGATGGAGCAAAGTGACCTTTTCAAAATTGCATTAGAATTCTCGCAGAAAGTTTAGTCTGCGTGGAGTTTAAGAGCGAAAACGAAAAAATCCAAACACCTGAAAATCAGATTTTCGTCTGAAAACATCCTGCGGACTTCCAACTTGTCATATATACTGTTCAACTCAAAACTTCATATGTCAATGGCGATATTTTCTCACGCTTAGAAACTGAGAAGATGAAAAAGTTTGCATGCTCTAGCAAGAGCAATGTTGACCCATTCTGACATAGGTAAGGTCTATACTACAAACCTTTCAAAGTAGAGCCATATATTTTGAGCTTCCTCCAAGGGTTGGTTTCGAGAAATATCAAACTTAGCATAAAAGATCTGAGAAAGGCGATAATTCTACATTCTTGGTCCAATTTGAATTTTCAGTTTTCAGCCACCGTAAAAGTGCGGTGAAGTGCGGTGCATGTGCATGAAAATGTTCGAGGTAGGGAGCGTATACATGACCAAGTTGGAAGTCAGCAAAAACTTCTTAGACAGAGATCTGATTTTTGGGTATTTAATTTTTTGGATTTTGCTTTCAAACTACAGGTAGATCAAACATTTGACGATCGTTCTAATGCAGTCTTGTACAGTCGAGTAGATTTCCTGCTTAATATAGTGTCCCTGCAGACGCGACAACGCTGGGGCGCCAATAAATGCCTTGCGAGTCCCGAGCTAGTGTTTTCCAGGTTTTCTTTGCTTATTTCATGCTTCTTAGTTGATTCGTTGCTGATAAAGAGGAAAAGGGTAGGTTAAAGAGTACTTTCTGTTTTCTGAAAAGTTCTGTCATCGGATATTCACAGACATCCACGTGGAAGCATTTCGCGTCAGCTTCTTGTTTATTTTTTTGTCATTTCCTTTTCTTCTGTCACTTCTTCTTTCAAACCTCCTCCTTCTTGTGAGGCGTTTCTTTGAACGCTAGTTAGCTTGTCTTGCAGCAACTTCGGCTTTCACCCATAAGAAATAGCATTTTAATCGAGTACTTCATGTGATAAAGAAAATAAGTCAGTCGTAAAAACCCACTAGCGTACAAAGAAGTACCTCACAAGAAGAAAGAGACATGAAGTGACAAAAAAAATAGACAAGAAGCTGACGCGAACTGCTTCCACGTGGATATCTATGAATATGCGATGATAGAACTTCTCAGAAAACAGAAACTACTCTCTAACTTACCCTTTTCTTCTTTATCAGCAACGAATCACCTAAAAAGCATAGAATAAGCAAAAAAACACTGGAAAACACTAGCTCGGGAACTCGTCAGGCAATTATTGACGTCCCAGCGTTGTCACGTCTGCAGGGGCACTATATTAAGCAGGAAATCTACTCGACTGTAGAGGTTCCTTTGCTCTACAGAATGATATGCTTTCCATTTTTTATAATGACACTGCCGCGATCGCATAAGGAACCTGCATTAGTTTCCAAACAGCCTAATATAATCCATAATAAGTGTCAGGTTTGAACGTTACGCATAAACGTGGATTTCATGCAACCGACCGATGACACTTTGCCTGATCGAGTTTAACTCATTATAACATTTATCAGCTTTTTACACCACTGTAAATTAATGCTGATTTAGGGTTTATTTATATTTTCAGTAATGGAAGTCGACTCAAAGTAAAATTTTACAATGTCGGAGATCACATTCGAGTTGTGCCGACTTGAGGCGGATATGAACATCTGTACTCCGGAAAATACTTTGCAAGATGAAGATGACGTGGATATAGAGGCGGAAGCAACATCATAATTTACAAGTTCGCGAACAATTTATTGGTCCATTAAATAAGAAGCCAACAGGCGAGGCACTACCTGCCGGTGCCTTCTTTGTTCTCAGGTGAATATGCAAATTTACATTATCTGTTCGGTGTGACTTGTACATGTTCACGACTTGCTTCGCCTTTATGCAAGTTGCTTTGTTTTTAGCTGTGCAGGAAGTTTGTGCGATTACTACTAAGATTCGCACACATCACTGAGATGTTACTCAGTTCTATCACGTATTTTAGAGCAGGAACGGAAGGGCCGCGGTCAAGAATTTTACTTGAAGACCTAGAAATGGTTGCCTTATACAGCGTCGGACTTAGGCGGAGCATGGATTTTCTTCAGGAACCTTTCCACTGTTCAGTTGTCAATTTTAATTTCATACTGTCAAAAACAAACTGATGACGCTTAGACTCTTTATTTCGTAATAATCCGACAGCCAATGAGCTTCCTGAATCATCCTATCTTATTATGCAAGGAGGTATGCGCACGAAAGAAAATCTTCAACGTCGTTGTTCTTTTTTTAGGAAATAGCAGCTCCACGCGGCAGAGTTGTAATCCGCGAGATAACGCAGCTGAATCGTTGATGTGTTCATCTGCCCCGCCTCAGAACTGCGTTATCGGAAATACGATGCATAGCTGTGGGGTCGGACTCACATTCTGAGGAAAGCTTTACGAGAAGTGGGTGGGGTGAGAAGGACGCAGAGGGAGGGGTGAGGTTACCAGCGTGGGTTAAATTGTGCCCATGCACTAAGCTATGAGAGCAATTGTCTGCCTTAAATTCGCAAAATGGCTGGTCGATATGCGCAACGCGTTTGATGCAGTTTTTGAGATTTTTTGCAACTTTTGTATGCGACATACCTCGCACATTGAGATGTAGAAATAATTACTGCTGTCACGAAGATCACTTCATCGACTTGCAATTGATTAAAGAATATTGAAGCAATTGCTGCATGATAAGATATGTAGTTATCTTATAGCTTGAGTAACAAAGCCATTCACACGTTCTAAGCCATTCATACGTTCTATAACACCATCTATGCTTTGTTCCATAGTTTCTATGATGTTATTCTCTTTTGCGTAGTACTGTTGTTATAGTAAAAATCTTATATATGCATCCATTACTGGTTTCTATGTAGTATCTGTCAAGGTAAAAATTTGTTTATATGCATCTATCACAGAGGGCTTAAAAGGCTTTGAAGAAAGAGAAAGGATTTTCAGCTCGTGTTTGGAAGATATTCCTTGTGGCTGAAAAGGAGAACACCGAGAAACTTCGTAAGTTGCCCCGAGTAACTTACCAAAGCACCATGTCACCTGATACTGCAGTCAGATTGCGAAACTACGCAAGTGTAGCGACCTACGAATGGAAAGGATCAGTAAACTTGTTTTCTTTTTCTGCAGAGTTTGATGTTTGTCTGTTGAAGTCTCCATGAACAAGAATTTATTTGATTGCCTCATTCTGGTTTTGTTTCATGAAATTTGATTTCTTGTGAAGATTGCCAAAATGTAATGATTTTGTTTCGCTTGTCCGTTTGATAAGCGAAATTCTTGATAGCGGACATCATCGATTTTGATGGTGGCCTGTCGAAGATTGCAATACAGCAAATTGGGTCTACAAGCCGTCTTGAACCACGACCGCCCGCTTGTATCGCAATCATTTACCAATTTGGCCACGCCTACACAAAGGACTGCTGTTTCTTTTTTTTTTGAAACCGCACCTTTGTTTTGTTTGCATGTCCAAAACATGAGTTGAAATTGAAAAAAAAGTCAAGTATGCAGAGGAAATATATTAAGATGCCTTGATGCTTCGCAAGAAAGCTCATCTGAGCTTATCAGAAAGTCCTGGATTGTAAGCAAGTGACGGGTTACTTAAGAAAAGACATCCTACACGGTTTGTTGTATCTGCTGGCTGGCCACAATTGAGTTAACTTTGGCGCAACATTCTCCACCCATTCCTCTGCTCCATTTTTCACTCAAATGACTATAGTTGTCAATTTTGAGATAGCTAGAGAACTCGCACACCACATCAATCTTATCTAAGGCTCACCAAACTTGATGAGAAGCCCATTTTAGTTAGTTCCAACACATCTCTGTTAGTTCAGAAGAGCACTGGGACGGAGCGAGTATGATTATGTTTACAGATATGCTCACAGAAGTACTTTCGCAAGAAGTTCAAGCTGCCAACTCTCCAAAGTCTTCAAGCTTGACAAGGCGCATCCGGGTTGTCAAATGATGGAGCTTCCAGAGTCTCTATTAGCGGGTCGACTTCTGAAATGTTCTCTGGGCTACTGATTTCGCGTCGAGATAGCTCCTAACTGCGCCGTGTTCGAAGCACACAGCTATTTATATTGGCTCTTCGCACTCGGTCATGCTTTTCGCCGTGCGCGGCAATCTCCCCGAACTTGGAATTCTTTTTTGCATTTTAGCCTGTGGTCAATAAGTCTCCACATCCGTTTGTGCTTATTTCCCCTTCTTTCTCTCGGTTGTAGCAGTTCATTATTCATACCTTTTTTGAGTTTTGTTGTTCTCACTCAAAACTGCAAGAGCGAAGGGTACGGACGATATCGATTATCGCAATCTGAGCGGATGGTAATTGTCATCTTCATAGTTTCTAGTTTTTTTCAACTTAGTGTTTTGTTTCATATGTTTACATTATCTTTCTTCATTCATGTTAGATAGATGGCTGCTTTCGCGGATGCCTTCGTGTAAAGCTTTGCGTGATTGTGAAGGTCTACGAGTCTGAGGCAAATGCTCGCGCATTCAGCTTTCTTGATTTTCTTTTTCCTGTCTAACGTTTTTCTGATAAGATGTTAGCTTTCAGTTACATAGTGTCATTATCATACGAGTGGTTGTTCAAATGATCTGAAGCCTGTGGCGGCAAACGCCGACCTTCACGATCACGCAAAAGCCCTATATACTCTCAGTTTTTTTGCGCTTGATTTTTTTTGATTGCAGCCCAGCGGTATCGAAATGGCAGATCTGTTAGCTCACTTTCTCGCTTAGCAACAAGTTTTATGCGCAGAAGTTGATGATGCGCCGGTTGGAGGAGATACAGCCGCAACTAGGTATGTTTCTAAATGCCTTATTTCTTGCATGGTGTTGGAGAATTGCGTTGTATTGGAACTGTTATAGGAACGGAACAAATTATAGAAACGACGATTGTATTCGCTGATGTCCTACACTTTATGATCAGTACTTTGTTTCAAGTGGAAACGGACCTGGCCTTGTTGAGGGAAGGGTCACCTTCGTTCTGCAGACAAATAGGTTTGAGGACGCTCATGCAGCACTTCGAAATCTCCGCTCACAAGGATCAGGTCAGCTTTTTTTAAATCTCTTCCAATTGCCCACTTTCAATAGCTTTGCAAGGTAACTTTCAAATTTTAAAGCGTATTGGGACTACGCCGCTATTCAACCGCTCCGGTCCCAAAATTTTTCTGCCAGTGATTTTGCTCAGATGTCGTCTAAGGGGCTGACTTGACTTCTGACTTGATCATAAATATCACACTTTCTCCTCACAAAAACGTTTTCTTGTGCTTGGTCATTGTGGGTACTTCAATACGGCAAAATTCTAGATTTGCTCAAAATTTCGCCTAGGGGGGGGGTTATTTGGCACAAGACACACAGACTGTACATGGATTTCATGTTAAATTTGTATGAGGGAGCTTTTCTGGGTTACGGTGGGTGTAAGGTAGATGGCTCAAGATCTCAAACTGAACACAGCTTTGTTTAGAGGATGATTCCGCGCTGAACGTTATACTCTTTTGGCTTTGAGTTTTTGATGGATTTAAAGGTTTATGGTAGTAAGTCAGCTTGTATTTGCCTGAAACTTTGTACAGGGGTTATTTGACATGCTGGCCACGACTATCACACTCATTTGCATGACAAGAGCTTTTCGTGGTTTACTGTGATCTCTGAGTTGACCTGAAAAGCATGAAAGGTGCACATTCATAGACTGCATATTACCATAACTTCCAGAAAGGCGTTTTAGCAGCGAACGAGTATGATATGCGTAATCATCATGCTCAAAACCCTCAGTCAAAGTTGCAAATTTGAAACTTCGATCCATTTACCTTATACACCGTAATTCGAGAAATTGGCGTCACCCCACGAAATCAATGCCTATTTTTGTTCAGCGTGCCAACTGACCCCCTCCTTGATCTCATACCAGCCTAATGTAACTCCATGAGAAGGGCCCCACCATAAAGAGTATCATTTTTATGATTGGCGTGTGGATAACGCGTGTAGGTCAAATTCAAGCCAATCTGTGATTTCGATCCTCCTTTCCCTCCCCCTCCCCCCCCCCCCAGTGCATTCCTACTGCAACTACACGTAAAGGCTTTTTTTGCGGAAATATGTGATAATTGTGAAGATCATGTCAGATCCCTCCCTCTCCTCCCCGCGGACCAAGTTTGAGCAAAGTTCACACAAAATTTTTTTAGGGCCCGGAATAGTCGAATATGGCCGTGTTTTTCGAAATCTTCCTAGAAACTGCTGCTGTTTTTTTTCTTGTTATCCTTTTTGTTCTTATATATCGCGCACTACCATATCAACACGAAAGCCCCTAACATAATGGGGTTTTTTCGCCAAAATACTCAAAATAGTGTTCTGTAATTTTTTTGCAACGGACTTCGGGATGAAGCTGTTGCGCACTCTCCTCCTCAGCCTGGCTCTGACACTCCTAATCTCCGACAACAACATGCACTACAAGGGCAAGAAGGTTACAACAAATGTGAGTTTGTGAAAGAGGCTGAAGTTACGTTGAGCTATTCAACTGTTTTACTGACATTAGATTGGATGTGCGCAAATGTGCGCAATTCGTTTCGAAGAATTCGCAAGATTTTCAGATTTGAAAAGGTTGGTACCGCTGAGAAACCCGGCAGCATACACGTGTGCCAAGTGTGGTAAAGTTCCGATGAAGCGCAGCAATTTATATGGACATTATCGCCTTGTGCACAAAATGAAAAATGAAGACGTTGAGAAGTTGAAGGAGGAGCTAAGAGAAACATCCTGGGAAAGTAGTATTGCCCAGGCATGCAATGCCTGTGTAAAATTGTTTTCTAGCACGGGCTTTGGAAACACAAAAAGGTGACATCGAAAACTGACTAATATCTCTCCCTCATCTTGATCCAATATCCTTTTATGCACCAACACTGTATCGTGAAAAAAACTGTTTCTTGCCTTACTTGCTCGGAGAATTGTACCGTGGAAAACTTAGCGATGCATTGCAATGCCCCGCCATGACAATGAAGACGGCACGAACAACTTCACTGTGAATACTGGAATTTCTGGGAGTACAATCGAGTTTGAGGTTGTTTGATTTTCTAATTGCACTGAACTAGAGAGTGCGATAGCAGTTAAGATGTGGCTGGACGATATCGAACACATAACATATACAAATTACTCCACTCGTCATTTGCACTCCCGAGGAAGGGTAGTGTATTTTGCGACTGGCTACCCTGCATGTATCAGACGACGCGGGTGTAGGCTTCCCCGTAGTCTTCATTCTATCTCAAAAAATGGCTAGCTCCGACTTACGAGAGCTCTTTCTACTAGTGAAAATATGTGCTTACTGCTACGCCATTACGTAAGACAGTTACCGAACTTTACGGGATATCGTCCCATACATTGACGCGCAGTCTATAATGTTAGATGAAAACTACTGCTTTATAATTTTCCATGGCGTTTTTCCTCAGAGCAAAGCCCAAAAATTCTTTGTATTATAAATTTAAGTTGGCAAAGCCATAGAAGGAAATCTCAGAAAACATTTCACGGTAAGTTTAGGCGAAGCGTACATGTTTTATGCTTTTTTTGTAATCTGCCAAGGGTGCCATTCAGAACAAGGAAGCCACGATTGTGGCAGCAGTTTTTCGCAACATGCTGAGAAAACCTCTAGTGAGCAGCTTCCAGGAGTCATGCGAGCAGTTCATCGCATGATTAATGCAGGAAAATCCAGCTATACACAAGGAACACCCTAATCTTCCAACCCTAAAAAGCTGTCACTTGTTTCAGTATATGCAGCACTATTATACAGAGAGGAAAGTTGAGTGGACAAACTGCTATCGTTTGCCAATACATTCAACACTTCTAATCATGCTGAGGCACTTCATGCCTCCCTCAAGCACCAAGTATTGAAAAAAAAACAGAACAACAGAGTGGATCACCTCGTCTTTGCTCTATTGGAGCACGTCAACGAACTGGAGAACCGGAAATCAAACACATCTCGCAGATACAATGATGTAGTGAACATTATTCATGGGAGAGCAAGCTTGCATTATTGTCTGATCAAGGTACTCACAAAGAAACGATACTTGGTGTCCGTGGCCTTTGGAGATATGATGTATACCATTTCACTCGTCTTGGAGCGCTGATTCCGAATCTGACTTCCCTTTTTGCTACTCGTTTCTCGGAAAAAAGTTATGAACGGTTTTCGCGCGAAAGGAGATATCGTCGAAATGCCAAAACTGCCGCTGAGACGTGGTGTAGTGGCTAGTGCGATAGCCTCGCAAGTTGATGCAGTTTAAGTTCGAGTCCTGTGTTTTTCAGTTTTGCATTGCCTCAATCAAGCTTCTTTTTGAAAGTTAGGCATCTTCGACCGCATTTCTCTTAGGCGATCATTGAAGCGAAAATCCTTTATAACTTCTTTTGAAGGAACGATTAGCAGAAACGGAAGTCAACTCGGAATCAGCGTCCCAAGACGAATGTCATGGTATACGTTTCATCTCAAAAGGCCACGGACATCAAGTATCGTTTCCTCGTCAGAACAAGAAAATGTTCTGGAAGGAACTCATAGACAATAAAACGACACAAGGAGGCTCTCATGTACTACACTGGCACGGTGAGATCGCTCATTGGAGTTGTTTTATAACCAGCTCTGCAGTCACAGCACATAATTCACTGTACCAATAGGACTGGACTTGAACATCCTTTCGAGTTCTGTACTGTTCAATCCAGAACTTCGGAAGATGTTCGATACGAAGTCACGATAGTCGCATGCGATTGTGATGAAAAGGTCAGCCAAAAGATGATGTTCCCACATCTGAAGCGGGTTATCTTCATGACTACAAAACAATTTGCACTGCGAAAGATGCGGGGCATGTGCGATGACATGCACATGCCTCGACTTTGTCATATCGCTGGTGTAGCCTGCGTCTACCGCCACGCGGTTGCCACCTTCAACGTTAAAGGTAGATGCGTATTTACACTTTTGTTTGAAAAGAAGAGATTTTCGGCTTGCAATATACTGCCTGTACCGCGTAATTGGCTCTCCTCAAGCATTGCAGTCATGGCCCTACCTAGTCCATATGCATTCGAAAACGTCGAAAAAATCATACCCGCGGCTGATATATATACGTCCGATGACTACTTTGATCTGCATAATAGCGCAACATCATCGACAATCGAAAATTGTCCTTCAGTCGATCTCCAGGGCAGAGCAAAGGAAGAGTTCGAACAACTTGACACTGTATGTACTACTCCATTCAAAATCCCTTTCAATCAGTAAGTATAGCTAGTCTCCCGAATATATAAAGAAATGAAGAGTTCAATGAATAACAACGACCCGGAGCGCATTGAGTGATGAGGTAATCTATTGAAAAGGCGTTGGAAGAAATTCGGCCAGGTAGCTTCAAAGCTAAATTGGTCACAAGAGTGAGCATGCAGAAAGATGGTAAGAAATCCGCACTTCACCAATACAGGCTTTCAAGACGGTATGTAAGTCATTTTCCAAAGTCGCACTAAATTGTGGTAATTTTCAGAAGAAAAGAATTCTACGAGAGAAGAACGAGTTATCTGCGAACATTTTATTTGTCACTGTCGTCGCTTCTTCATCGGTATCCGTATGTTAGCATTTTTCTTGTGCACTGTTTCGCCAATTTGAGGCCCTCTCTCGCTTTGACTACCTGGTGAGTCTAAACTTCCCCAAATTTTTCATCCATTTTGTTGCCGTGATTAAGGGGCATTTGTTCACAGCAGTTGTGTTCCCATCCGTTTCAATCATAGAGTTGTATTTTAGCGTGCGTACAAGATTCCATCATTCGGACTTATCGTAATGGTTGTTTAAATGTGGTTGAGCTTGCAAATGAAATGCATAAATAGAAATAAGTTTATTCTGTATAGATACAAATTGTATGAAAAACGAAAAATGAACTCTTAACTGAAATATTGCAAGTACTATAACAAATCTTATACATAATAATTATTCAACCGTAAAGTCATAAAGCCTATAAAAATGGAAATGTGAGCTAATAATGAACAATATAAACAATAATAGTTTGATATAAAAATTTGGTAACTTTATTTATCTATTACATCTTTTGATGCGGCTTTATGATAGGATCAAAGTATCAAAAAGTAATTCATGCTACATTTTTATACAAATCTTATATATAAAGCTGAATGTTTGTTTGTCTGTCTGTATGTCTGTCTGTACGTATGTTCCGAATAGAAAATTCCATTTCTGAACCGATCGGGACCAAACTTAGCACACATACACTTCGGGCCCCGGAGGGTGTCATAGGCTACTTTTCGTCATCGATCGATATCGATTTTATCGATTTTTTGCAAAATTTGAGCTACGGGGCTGGGAGTTGGCACAGGGGGGTAATCGAGCATGCTGATCACCCCCGTGGAGGTGATCAGCATGCTTACACTCGATTTCGATTACACCTCTCTGCCAAATTCCAGCCGCCCAGCTCAAATTTTGCAAAAAATCGATAAAATCGACATCGATCGATAACGAAAAGTGGACTGTGACACCCGCCGGGGCCCGAAGTGTATGTGTGCTAAGTTTGGTCCGGATCGGTTAAGAATGGAATTTTCTATTCGGAACATACGGCGGAGCCGGGTAAGCCAGCTAGTTTTACATAAATTCAACTTAAGTATTGTAGTTAACCATAATATTAAAAATATTCTAAATACCAATTTTTTAATTGATGCTAGGTCTTTCTGCCTTCTTGAGGGGTTCCGGGGAAGACCTAGTGATCAAATCAAACTCCGTCTAGGGGAAGGATCGAAACGGAGTCAAAAGGTAGCACATACAATTCATCTTTACTGTTAATCAGCCAACCTAAATGGACTTCTTTCGATCCTGCAACTGGATTTCTTTCAATCCTTGAACTGACTTCCCTTGCTTTTTTCCCATTATTTCGTCACCACATGTACGAAATCTTCAACGGATAGCAGCTCATGCGACAGGCTACCTGATTTGTACAACGTAGGTTTGAAGTGTCGTTTGTGTACGCAAATTCGATCTCATAGCCAGTTATGTCGTACGATTGCAGTCAATGGTCCTTATCACCCGGGAGGTCTCGCCTAATGAATTTGATGTGTTCTTACCCCATTAGCGCCTACAAGAGCTATTGTGGTACAACATAAGCATAATTCTGAAAGAGAATGCACTCTGACCGTTATGTCAAAGTCGCTTTATTGATGAGGTATGCTAACGATTGCTTGAACATAAATGTTTGCGTGAGTTAAGGGATCTAGGAAGTACGTAGGAAACGGTGGTGTGTTGTGGCATGAAGTACAAAACTGATCAAGTTTTTTATCAGAGACCATCTTTTTTCACTTTTCTTTTCACGGGTATGCGTAAACTAGTATAGTTCACCATGTATCCTTTGAAGTGTAGCAACGAAAGTTTTGCACAGCGAACGTTCAGTGTTGCAGGCGTTTCATTTTCAGGTATACAGGTCCAGTCAAAAAAGAGATGAGGTTACTTTGGCCGCTATACGGTGTGGTTCAGCTTCATAAGATATGTTTTCAAAACTTTAACAACAACAATGCATTGCGAGACTTGCTGTTTTTTCCAAAATAATATATTCTGATAATTTATTCTACATACTTGCTTTTGCATGTTGATGGAAGCTTCAATTGTGTCATGTTTTCCTACTAGTTTTCTTTTAGTGATTGCGAGCTTTTGGATGTAATGTGGACTTAATGTTGCCTATACTCAGCACTGGAAAAGTCTATACCCATTAGCCTTTACAAGGTAGCAGAGTTCATCGCCTTTTTATTTACTGATAAAGTAGCTCTCCAGAAGAAAGCGATTCACATCCGACGACAGCAGCTATCTGAAAGAAAATTGGAGTTGTATCACATGATTTTCAAGGTGGGTAACCGTAACTTTCTTTCGTTCTTGGCTAGTGTCATGCTTAGGACGTCCGCATCCAATCAAAATTCGAAGTGGGACCCGAAATGCTAAATCAAGCGCCGGTTTAACGAGCTAAGGAGCGACCAGCACAAGTTTGTATGTGTTTGCTGGATAAATGCGGTTGTCGAGCTAATTTTGGTGTTCGAGAGGCAAACCGCTGTACCGCAAAAGTTTTGCATTGCGCTTTTGCTGAAACCTGCGTTATCGGATTAGATACGCTTCAACGCGCAACTGTCACTCCTGAGGCCATCTGTGAGTCGAAGTATCAAGACTTGCCCACGTCCGATAAAGCTGTAGATTCGCGTAAATGTGATAAGTATATACGCCTATGATGTTTTTGTTTTGAAGGCAGTGTCCAGGCTTAACCTAATCCCCTCCGATTAATGTCGATCCTGAATGTAGGCCCCAGAAAAGGGGCATCTACGTTGGTCCGGTCTTCTAACGTTGTCTCTGAATGGAGATAAGGTTCCTGGAAGTCCCTGGCTGGGCGGAGTCTGATATCAGACTCTGCCTCTCGACACATACTGACATGGCAGTGAGCAGAAGCTGCACCCATGCAGTTGCAACTCCTCCCCGCTGACATGCTGACGAGGACGAACGATTCGAAACTCGTCCGCGCCCCCAAGACAGAGTCCCTAGGAATCGGGTTTTTTGTGAATTTTGGAGAGTTTGAAGTTCGGAACTGTAATCAGGGCCAAGGAAAGGCCCCAGAATGACGAAAACATGGCTGGCCAAATTCTGCCGACGCTGCCTTTAAGCTTCTTATATCCCTCGCAAAACTTGTATCACATCTTTGTTCATTTCCGGAACTAGGACCCAAGATGGTACACTATTTGCAATGAGATAAACGGCATCGTTGTTGATACGCATGTCCATCAAATTGGGAACAGGCCAAAACGCAACATCGGGCTGTGCGAAGACGTGTGACTATTTGCAAGCTGTAAAACCCCTTTTTTAGCATCTTGTAAGTATCCATTGTTGAGATAATTCTTGGTCACGCTCGCGTTTCACTGTATATATCTAGCTTTCATTCCATCCTGTGTGTTCTTTATATTTCTAACCTCAATATAGTCCTTTTTAAGTCATCGCCATGTATTGAACCACATATTGGAGACTTAGACTAACGCCTTATACTCTGATCATGAACTTGATCCCTTCTGCACATGTCCACTCTTCATTATGTACCTTTCAGTTTGGAGTTTCATGCATGGTCGGGTATCTAATTGAGCTTCCACAGACCAAGAACTTCCAGTCTTAAACTTCCAAAAGGTATTGTTAAAATGGAGCTACGGCATGTTTTATGTTTTTCTAACTCTGCTTCCTTTTCACTAAGAGATACTTGTAATTGCTGTAATGAATCTAATAAAGAGGATGCGACTAGACTGAGTGTCTGCACAGTCATGGATATGCGTTTGTATATTGTTGAGATTCAACATGGACGGCTGGCGGTAGCTCGCGGTTAAGTTCGGAATAATTAACGCGCTCTAGCGAAAAGCATAACGAGTGCAAAGTGAGCCAAAGTACAATGCGTTCGACGGGGCCAGCGCCGCGTAGTGCAGTCACACACCTGCGCGCGAGCGCTACCGTGGGCTGCAGCGTGCAGGTGCATCCTGTCGCCAAAGCCGCGTGGCCCTTGATCTAGCCATTCTTCCTTCTTCTTTCTTAGCTTATACGCTGTCCTGCATCCAAATGTCTGAGCTTTTCCTGTCTAAAACTCTACTTCGGTGCTCCTTCCGAGATCTCTCAGTAACCGCGCGAATGGAAGACAAAATGGAGGTTTGAGGTCTTTCAAAGAAAATGTAATTGAATCATTTCATTTGAAAATTTTGAAAACGCTTTGTGCTCTCCCTCCTTACAGCTAAGAGTTATATCGTAAGTTGTAATCGTGTATCGTGTAGGTTGAGAGAACTTTGAGTGAACAGCACGTTGGTGCTGTTCAGTCAAACTTAAACGATATACGATTACGTTCGTTGAAACACGAGTCGATATGAATTATGACGTCCGGAACCAGCCTTCCGAAGAAGGCCTGGATGAAGTGAAAGATGTCATAAAGAAAAACGCTCAAGAAGTTGATACCTCCTTCCTTTGGTGCAAAAAACCATATCTGGTATCAAGACAGATCGCATAAAAGCATAGAAGCAATAATAATGATAATCCGCTGCTGCAAAAACGGTACAACGACAAAACAAGGCCCGCGATGTTCTGCGCAGGGACCATGTCCTACGGTAACCTCGCGCTTAGATGTGTGACTGCACTACGCGGCTCGCTTCGTTAAACGCATTGTAAGTAGCTGTTTGCCTCGAATACGTCCTTAACTGCAGTTTTGTAGAATTCTGTTGAGGGGAGCTCAACCTTTGTGGTCGAGGCACCCTCCTAATAAGCTTATGCCCGCTGACCCAAGCACGGAGTAGCGCATGCGCGGAGTAGTGCACGCGCGGAGTACTTAATTGTTCGGAAACACTGTTGAGATGTGATTATCGCAATAAAATTTCCGTTCACTCACAATTACTTATAACAATCGCCGTTATCCCCCATTCCGTTGCTCTGTTTTTCGACAATATTTACCAAGAACTTCTTTGGGAGCGAATCTAGGTATGGTGAAGTCTTTCCACCTTCTTTCTAGCGACCACTGAAAGCGAAAATTTTTTTGCGTTCTGTATATCAGCTTTTTCAAAGGTAAACCTTTGCTTTTCATTTCCTTTGAGAAACACGGTGACTTTGATAATGTAGTCCGAGATAGTCAGAATTTTTCGAGATTAGAATGTTGAAAGTATCCATCGGTCGCTTCAACGTCATGTTTACTTCTCAGCCTTTCATGGATAGCTTCTCTGATCGTTTGGCCCCACACTGCTTCACTCTTTTCCAACGTTGTTGCTCGCATTTGCTTGTATATGAACGCTGATGCACTTTCTCATCTAAAAGCTTGATCACACTTTCTCGTCAATTTTTGTTATTTTTCTCGAAACATACGCCGTAGATGTCAATCTCGGCTTGATGAAGTTAATGCTCAAGGGTGTTCTTCTCCTTTTTGTCTCTCAGAGAAGGTTCCAATGCAACGAACTACAAAATGCGTATTCTGATCACAAGCATTGACAGAACTATATAGTTTGAATATGGAAGGGTGTTCTGAATTATACAGGGTGCCCTAAAAGTATGTATACACTATTTGTTCGTTAATATCTCCCCTCCCAAGAAGTCTTTTGCCAACTTTTAGATACCATTCTGTAGAGCTGGCATCAACTTAGATTTATAGTATGGAGCGACTCATTGATCTCTCTTCGTTACTGTAGGACTACGGTAGAAACTCCAAGAAGGGTTTTAAGCCACTGAGGGCTCTATTGCGCCTTGGAAAGCGAACTAAACAGCCACTGAAAACTTAAGCTAGACTAATTTTCAGCCTTTAAAACTAAACTTGAAGTTTGTACTTCACCGCAATGGTTTCTTCATAAGTTGTGCTGGGTAAACCGAAATAGCGTTTTTACAATGCTTCCAAAATGTAATTACACCTTCTGAAAAGCTTTAGATACTCGTAAAAAGTTGAGCAATGAAATCAGAACGCATGAAAACCCTGGTGCACCATCTTCTGGATTTTTTTGGAAACTTTTTTCGAAACACGATTATTCCACAAGACGCTATAAACTAGAGGTAAAACAGTTGCAATACAAGCGTGAAGAGAACATTTATCCATTAGGCTTTCTGACAATAAGCGCCAGCGTTATATTTTCCAGTTGAATAACGTTGTAGATATAACACAATAACAATATCATTGAAAAGAATTGTGCATACATATGAGGGTGTTCACAAAACCGCCATAATGTTGGCCATTTGTGCAGTTGCGGCGTCGATCACGCTCTTGGGGTTCCCACCTCTATTCTGAACGTGTCGCAAATTTGATGTTTCCGGGAAGCTTCTGTAGTTTACCAGAGAAAGCAAAAAAGTTGTTGTAGGGATTTTAATATTACAAATTAGTGGATTAGATGTTACAGATTAGTAAATTTCAACACCATGAGAAGAACCGACGTCAGGTGGACATTGAAAAAAAATGAAAGAATTATTTGCAAAGCTTTGCGTAGAGGTCGAGTAAAGAGTCGGGCATAAATTCTGCGCTGAGGCCCGGGCGCAACGAGGAGATCTCAGTATTTAAGCAGGAGGGTCGCATGATACTGGCTTTATGTGTCAAAGGTAGAAAATTTTGGAATGAGAAGGCAGTGGCTTGGAACCGAACTTCCCGAAATTCTAATACTGAAGATTGCTCACACCCCAAACATGAAAATAGAGCAAGTCCGAGCGCACAGCATGCTGCCCCTGCCTGTGAAACTGCCCGCAAATCCGTGCGCGCAAGCAATTACTGCGAGCTCTTGGACGAGCTCGCAATTCCCCTCCTACCGTCGGAGGCGGTATGCCGCAATGTTATAGCCATAAGGGCCGCAACGACTCTGCGTCTCCTGCCATGCGAAGACTTTCCACTCTTCCAAATTCAGAAACAAGGGCCTTGAAAAATGTTGGTTCTCGCTACTATAGCGTCTCCAAGCTGAATTTTCGGGACCAGCGTGTCGATTCCAGGTAAGCACAAAAAAACTTTGGTCGAAGATTTGCCGAGCAACTGCCTTAAAATAGCATCCACGTGCATTGAACAAACTGAAATCTGCGCAGTCACTAGTGGAAGCAAAACTATAAAACTGCTCTAGATATGCAAATCCAAATAAAGCTATTAGCGCCTTGGACCTAGAATCACGCGCCTTTTCCGTAGCGGATTTGATGGTGGGAAAGGGGAGGTCGTGATTGAGAATATGAAGGCGAAGTCATTTCAAAGAGTGATTATAAAGTTTGCAATTAAGAAAGTTTAAGAAAACGGCATTTAATATATTAGGCTGTCAGGAAAAAATGTCGTTTTTTATTCTCCTGCTATGTTACCGTGATCAGTCGAACACCATGTACGAGAGGTACTGTTCGATAGAGCAAAGCAAGCTCTACACAAGATATCCAAGTGTTTGCTCCGAATTTCTTCCACATAAAGTTCCGAAACCAAAATCTAAAAATCTGAACTAAGGAAAAATCGAGAAAAATTGATCTCAGTCTTCGAAACCCACAAGTTTCTTACTTGCTCAGGCATATACTTTATACATGTGACTTTACTTGTAAATTTGCTGGTTTCTTCCTTGGCGAGAAATGGAGAAAGAGTAGTTCCCCTGTTTTTGTTAAAGCTGCACTTTATAACGCCCGCTGTTCCACATACACGTTACAACTTTATTTTAACAAGTGGACGTCATGCATTGAAGAATTTCTACACCACCTCTTCACCTTCGAGCTTACATTTTGTGTTGATTTTTCTCCTCTCCCAACAATTCCTAGAATTATATCAGCCACACATTCATTTTTGAGCAGCACTAAAAGCAACACACAACTACAATACAATAATCATTACATAAGAAGCACCAAATATATGAGATATATGGGTATGGGATCAATGAGGCACAAATACATGAGGTATAATTGAAACAAGTACATGAGATGTAGTTAAGATGATCATAAGTACCCGATGACTCTGCTAAACGCCAGGCTCTTTCGGTGGCGTAGGATGATGTGCTATCCTTCGAGGCGAGGGAGCTATTCGCCCTGCGGCCGGATCTCTCCGCTGCAAAGCTAAGGCTCCGCCTCCAACCTCGGACTGCAAATTTGCACGTTGGTGCATGATGTTTTTAGCGGGCACCACATCCTACACCCTCGAAAGTTCCGGGCCCCGGAACAAAAAAAATCTACTCGAAGTCATCCTCGGACTCGGGCGGTGGCGGCGGCGGCAGGGGAAAGTGATGTGCTACGCAAGCGACCGTAGGGTAGTTTGGACTCCGGCATATACGGCATCAAATTGGGCGGTGACATTCCCAAAAGGCTTCGTTGTGGGGCCGACCGCATCTCATGCAGAGACCATATACCTTCAGAGTGGCCACTCGGAGGAAGGGAGGCGTTTGGGCCTGACACTCATGCGCTAGGTGGGTGTTGCTGTGACAGAGCATGCAAGCCTGAGTCGTATCATCGCCAGCTGAGTCTTCGGGGAACTCGTACCGGTCTCCAAATCCTTCTGTCGAGTACCAGACTAGTTCTAGTGCTCCTTCCTCGAGGCGGAGGAGCTATTCACCCTGCGGCCGGATCTCTCCGCTGCAAAGCTAAGGCTCCGCCTCCAACCTCGGACTGCAAACTTGCACGTTGGTGCATGATGTTTTTAGCGGGCACCACAACTTGGCTTCTCCATAGCTAATTCTAAAGCATGAACCATTGGGAGTAAACCATGATTTTTCGGCCTTTCACAAGCGATAGTTTTTGAAAATTGAATTCAGCGGAAAAAAACTCTTGAAAAAGCTCATTTTGGCCGCTTTTGGACCTTTGGTGTATGTTTCTCGAGTTCCAGTTGTAGGAAAAATAAGAAAATTCAAAGGTATATACCGGATGTCGAGAGGGTGTGTCCAAAGGTTGGGGGAACGATGGCCGCCAGTTCGAGCCGCCTTCTCGGACTACTAGTCCTGGAACGACATGCCACAACAAAAGGACCAATTGGCCGCAACTGTCGGTGTTCGTTCCCCTACCCGTGTCTGAACAAGTAAAAAGTTTGTAGGACTCTTTTAAACGGAGATACGATTTTTTTCGATTTTTTCATGTATTCACAACCTTTCCGATTTTGGTTCCAAACTTTATGTGGAACAAATTTAGAGCAAATATTGGTACCTTGTGTAGAGCTTGCTTTACTTTATCGAATTGTACCCCCATACATTCGAGTGTTCGACTGGTCTCGATGCCATAGCCAGCAAATGAAGAACGACATTATTTTCTTGACAACCTAAATGTCTCGTAACAAACCTTTCTAAAACTGGTGTTGCCGCAACTAACAATACGGCATTTTAGACAACAATATATCAGACAACAACATTAGCGAAGCATTGACAAATCCGGAACCTTAAAGGCAACGTCCAGGCAAATCTGGAGCTGTGGGATTTTACGTGGAAAGTAGTTTTGGGACCCTAATTAGGGCACTGCCGAAGCGGCAGCGCAGGTGACTCATTAACGGCTGAGATATACACTCCAAACTGGACCCCAGGATCGTATTTCGCACACATTCATGGCACATCAGTTTCGTACAAGGACCTGCGGGTTGCATAATTTCATGCGAAATACGATACTGGGGTCCAGTTTCGAGGGTATATGTCAGGCGTTAGAGCACTAACTGAGTTGCCGATTTGGTGGCTTAGTTAGGATTCCAAAATTACTATTCACGTGAGATCCCCATGTGTCCAGACTTGCCTGGATGCCGCCTGTAAATAGAATTATGCTTAACCAGCAAATGATTGTGTTTATACAATGCTCATAAACCATAAGTGCGTCCTGATGCTTATTTCAAATCTTGAAGAATGTTATGGCGATGCGGCGATACCAACGTGGCGACGCATCTATTTCGCCGAAGACCCCGAAAGATCTTGGAAAACGAGATTTGCAATCTGATTCCAAATAAATGAACTGATTAGAGTTTAGGCGAGCTATCGCGATGCTGTACTTTCGGCGCGATATTGCGCTTATATTATAGAATTTCAAGGCGGTAGTGTTGGCACTGTATAACTAGGTGTGTCTTGACACTGATCTCAATTTTTTTCCTGTCTTTAGCGAATGTCTGAAGTAAGTTACAAACGTTTTTTCAAATAAAATCGAGACCCTTTCACTTAATCAAAAGTAAGAAAGTCGCTTGTACTTTTTGTTTCGCTCTTTGAAAAACATTTGACGAACAAATTAAGCTTGGATAATTAGTCTCACTCAGTAGCGTTCATCCTTAGAAGATGTCAGATATATCAATATTGCGTTTTAGACCGCAAGAATTCTGCGGAAGAAAGCTCGTAACCCATTCCAGGCAATCATTTAGCAAATAGCGAAAGCAGAGTTGTAATCGTTTTAAGACGCATTCAATGATTTGCTCCTCATTACGAACGGCCAAGGTCACCAGATATCCCTTCCTTTTAAGATTTTGGATTACTTCATTCTTACACAGTCCCACTTCTGGGAAGATAATAAGCTTTGAAAAAACCTTTTACATTGAGAGTTCAGCGCCCTTTACCTTTTCGCCACATAGCACGTGTTCAATCGCAAGAGGTGTTCAAACTTCAAAAAATTGAAAGGAGGACTACATGTCGCCGAAAGGATTGTTCTTACGCAAGCATCTGCAAACGACTACCCGTGCATATCACGGACATAATAGATTTGTACTAACTGTCCCTGTGGGGTGGAGCTCGGCGACATATAGGCCCGTAGTAAACCCCCATCAGGGCATCTCTCTTGAGGCGGAACGCAGTTGATCTCATCGCGCCTCAGCACATTGCCAGGGGACTGATTGATTTGGAGCAGATCACTTACTGGACGTTCGCGTTTTCAAAGGTGGAACGTTTCTACCTTTCTTGCATTAGTAGTCGAATGGATAAGATTAATGCGTTTCAGGCCACAGAGCCGTGGTTCGCGTGCGGCTAAGGACACCATTTTTGCTACTTGGCATGGCGACCTTTGATAGCGGCCGTTATCGAAAAATCGATGATAGCAGCTATCAAAGATCTTGCCTAGCAAACAACGATATAAAACAAATATACAATAATTTGGCATTCAAGAAGAAAAAACTTAGCGAAAAACGAATAAAAAGATCAATTTACCTCTTTGTCATCTGAAGCGGTTTTTCCGTAAAAAAGGTGTATCATCTGTAAGAAAAACGCAAAAAAAACCTTTTTTTTTCGATTCCGTCGCGCAATCAGCTGTTCATCAATCCTCTCTCACTTAGGCGCCCGAAATTGTGCAGTTTTGGGAGTTTCGCACCGCAAAAGAACGTGAGCTGCGATTTTCGTAAGTTACTCGGGAGCAACTTACGGAGATTTTCTCTGTGCTCTCTTCTTTAGCACAGTATTTACCTTATGTCGTCGCCCGGCTCATCTCCGATGACTCGGTCGGGAGCTGATCTCCCCGCCGGGGTTCATCTGAAGCTCACCTGTAGGGTGACCTTGCATACTTACACCACCGAAAAGTGGGCAGTCCTCATCTCACCCGACAAAGCCTCATATGAGCGCCTCAGGGGAGATCATCTCCCGTGACCGAGCTTTACTACGGGCCATAGTCCCCTACGCGCGGGGCTCGGCGGTGGCTTACGGGGCGAGCTGGATATCGTTTTAGGGCCGCATGCACTAACATCCCCGCGGGGAGGGGATCGCAGCTTAGAAGAAAGCTTTATATTTCGAAACTCCAGATACCTGGATTTCACGTTGTGTACCTATGCGTAAGTATTCCTACTACCCTTCACTGTGAACATGTTGAACAGGAGCCAGAAGCTGTACGAACCGCATTTTCCAGCTTTTGTATGATCCCTGATGATCCCTGGCGCTTTTCTTCAAAGTCATTTTTCTTTCTCCGAAGTTAACGAAGAATCTCCAGAGTTGTGCAGATTGTCTAACCCGACAGTGCTAAGCATGTTGCTGCTAAGAACAAATGATGTTTTGAAGTCATGAAATTTGCGATGATCCACAGGTCGAAATTTGAGGCTTACCGAAAAATTCGACTTTTCAAAAACTCATTTGTTCTCATCAGCAACATGCTTAGCAGTATTGTGTTAGATGTTCAGTACAACTTTGGAAGGTTTTCGTTAACTTCGGAGAAAGAAAAATGACTTCAAAGAAAAGCCTCGGGGATCATCAGGGATCATACAAAAGCTGGAAAATGCGGTTTGTACAGCTTCTCGCTCCTGTTCAATATGTTCATAGTGAAGGGTAGTAGGAATACTTACGGATAGGTAGACAGCGTGAAATCCAGATATCCGGAGCTTCAGAATATGAAGCTTTCTTCTGAAGCTGCGATCCCCTCCCCGCGGGGATAATAGTGCATGCGGCCCTTAGGGTAAAAAGCAAGGGGGATATCCTTTAAGCGGAAACCCAGCCCCCCCCCCCCCTCCTCCCATACCATCTTCTATAGAGGACTCAGATTGTTATTTCTGCCTGATCGATCCCATTACTGCAAAAACCAAAAATTTTTTGTTTTAACAGGCTCGCCGGTTGAGCGCGCGAATTCAAAAGCCTGCCCGAAACAAACAAAAGCCTTGTTTACATCGAAGAGAAATTGAATTGACGCCAAAATTGGTGTAGATGGGCAAAAGCGAGTTAGGACTTTGTGTGAAAAATCATGAAAAAATTATGTGGAAGGTATGACACTTTTTTTCGGAGTTAGGTGGCTTTCCAGCCACATGGACAGCCTCCTTAGGTGGCTGTGAAAAGAAGAAGTCATAGACTTCCCTTCATTCACATAATTTTCTCTTATGTTTAACGAAGCTTTGTTCTGCATCAGAAACTCTATAATTGAGTTTTCGAATCTCTGGAAACTCCCTCCTTCTCGCCTAGTTACAGCCCTCCAAGTATTTTCTATTGCTGCGGCAAGCCTGCTCCAAGCGCGCAATGGTACGCGCCGGACAGAACTTGCCGCCAAATTCGGAGAATACGAAGTTCTTTAGTTCTTTTCGTCTGTTCAATGCTGTTTTATTGTCTTGCTTCTTTTTTCTTGTTATTCAAGTTTGATCCATTCATGATCGCATTATAGGTGATGACGTATTTATGTAGCGAAGTCGGAGACTTCGTCTTTGAAAAGTTGAAAAAGCTACCTCATGCCGAGCCCTGCCTACGCGGAACTAGGAACTCTTTGATGTTGCTCACTTTCCAAAAAATCATACTATGAGAATCGGATCGGGGATGAGGAAGGAGGAGTCGTTTAGGAGAGCGTGAAAGGGAATGAAGGTCATGTTTTGAAGGACATGTATCTGGTCGGTCTCATGCTTAAGTTTGCTCTGGTCTCATAACGGACATATTCCTAATGGGAAATACCACTTCGCGGGAATGACCATAGGGCGTCGTCCAGTGAGCATAAATAGTCATTTTGTTTCTAGAACTCACAAAATAGAGGCCGAAAGCAACTTGATCTCTACTCATAGCCTTGACGACGTAGTAGACGACGTAAACCATCTATTTATATCTTAATAACACTTCCATTTTTGATCTTCACCTTAATATGTGTTGACGTCCTTTATGACGCCATCACGAAGTGTTCTTTCGACCAACACGCAGTGGTTGACAAATGATGATTGATGCTAATACCTCTCGCTTTTTGGAGGAGTGTTTTTATCTATAAAATTGTACCTGTTGCGCTTTTTAAAGGCGCCAGTACCTGCACTAGAGTGGAATTTCGAACCTGTAATTTGCGACCGTGCTGCTTTGCACATTTTAACTTCGAGTAACAATCTCGAGTAACATTTCAAACTACATGAATTTTGAGTTTGAATACATAGAAGTCTCGTTCATTCATCAGAAGAAGATTTATGCTCAGAACAGTTTCTTATATCTGGGCACCTATAACGTAGCAAATGCCCTAACATGTTTAGAACATGAAAGAAAGGGCTTCGATCTTCTGATGGCCTTCAAGATATAGAATAATTGCAAGATTAAACCTATTCTTCAACTCCCATTTCCATTAATTTGCGATGCTCTATAATGAAAGTAAAGTTAATAACCCGTTTAAAATTCCAATGAAGATAAAGACAGTAAGCTTTATACGATTCCAAGTATGGTGTGAATGATTATAAAGTTGAACAGGATTCAACAAGCCAATTCAAACTGTGTCATTTTTTGACGACACACTTTTTCTTCCATTGTAAAACTCAAAGCTATAAAAGCAAGGCATGCAGCTTGATATTATACAGGAAACCTGCTTTTTACCCGTTACCGACGGTGATCAGACCTAATCAAAGTGGACATTTTTCAGAATTCGCGCAGCAAAAATGCGAGTGATGTCTTGTTGTGTTCGATCAGCAGACAACAAGTGGGTGGGACATAAAACGCTCACTGCTGTTAGATGGATTGACCAAGTTTTTGGTGTTAACCTAATTTGTCTGCTTCGACCATCTACTCACTTATATTCTCATAAACTTACTACCTCACCTCTTATTGGCTTTGCTGCCTAACTCACAATGGCGCAAGAAAAAACGATTAAGAAAGGATTCTTGAGGAAGTACATTTGGGAAGGTTAGAATAATTATATCGATCACAGTCATAGGCTTTAAATTGCATTTAGGCCAATACCTGGATGAAAGTAGAACATCTCCCGAGTTGTCCCAAGATGCAGATTTTCTTGATATAGCCCTTACCAAATATCGAAAGTATGTTGCGCTTTTGATTCCAGTCGTGGTGATGCAGGTAAAAAATTTTTGCAAATGTGCTTTACGTAACCATAAAAAGTAGACATTTTTTAGACATTTTGGTGGCTGACTGCAATTCGACATGATTGGCTTTCCCTATATCTCACTCATTGGCAACTGCCCGTCGTGATGATCTTGGGGGCTATGGTTGCTGGTAAGATTTTGTTTTTTTGTTTTTGTTTTTGCACGCTTTTCACTACGCTAACTTTTCCAACGCGATTCACTGAACCGTATCTTATGTTATTATGCGCTTAGCCTAATAAGGCGAAAGTTTGCTGATGTTGAGATAAGAGTGTATATTTGTTAGCCTTGTCCTAGCATCATATCACCTTGTGATGACTGCAAAACAGTGTTACAGTATCTTGCTTGTGCTAGTTACTCGAAATATAAGGGGCACTAAAACAGGAAAGAGTGTAAAATATTGGAAATTTTTACAAAATGTGACAATACCAAGTCATTACATCATTAATTTTTCGTCTTCTGTTCAACCGAGGCTTGGGAGAATCAGTTTCTTAGACCACGAGCAAATGCAAAAATTTATAGACACTACGGTTCTTTTCCTTGCTGTAATCACCGTCGACTATTTATAAAGTAAATTTCGAGGCGTTCAGAGCTCTCCTGTGATGCTAATTTTTTTGAATACAAGACTTCATTCAATAGAAATCAACGAATCATCTTTTCCTCGCTTCAAAAATCTAGATAGGTGTTTTTCGCACTTGAGCGGATAGCGCTAAGTCAGCGGGCAAAGCGGCTACTCGTTTTGCTTGCAAATCTTTCAAACTTTATCCGTAATTATGATGCGGTTAACTTGAACTTTTGGAAAACTTTGAGGCCCCTGCTCTCAAAAATTCGGACTTCAAGGTTCCTGATTTTTTTCTTGATTGAAAATTTTGATCATACAATTTGAAACAAGCTGAAAGTTGATTTAAACACTCTTATTCACATTTCCGGATGTTTGCAAATATTTGGAGCATATTAAGATGCCAACAATACACGACATCGGATAATGCATAGCTTTCCGTTATAAGCCAGTGATCAACAATCTCAAGATTTTGATGTTTCTTCCACAAATTTTTACCGTAAAATCCTCAACTTTCTAGTTACGACCGGCTTCAAATATGCTTTGTTTTCAGAAAATATTATCTCATATTGAACTATTACATGAATCATTTTATCTCTGATAAAACAAAATGTTGAAAATCGAGAACACTGGTTATGGCCAGGGCTCGGCACAGGTGGCTTACAAGCAAGCTGGATATCGTTTTCGGGACGAAAAGCAAAGGGGGTTTCGTTTTTGTGAGCGAAGACATACGGAAAATTGACGACGGCGACCTTTTTTTTAGTCGACGTTTCGTTTTTTGGGGGATTTTCGGGAATTTTTCAGGTTTTTAGAAGAAATTTGGTTCAGGGTCAAAGGGGACTTCGCAAAAATTCCCAAAAGTCAAGGGGGACTTCGTTTTTTCCATTTTCATCTAGCCACCTCGTGCCGAGCCCTGGTTATGGCTGTGACAATGGCGGAACGATTTTTTCAATTTTGGTGGATAATTTTTTGTGAAAAAAATCACACTTGGCTATCCTTCGGAGCGCTCACAATGGTAAGAATACCAGCGAGCAGCTTTGTATCCATTGTTTCAAGATGATAGTCTGAAGAGAAATTGATTTCTAGAGTATGTGGATGCAGTCTGTCAGAATTGATTCTTATAATACCTTACACCTTTGGTGAAAAAAGATAGCAATGACGGGCGACAGATGCTACGCCAAGGTTGTGATCATAGTACATAACACAAGCACGCCAGTCACGCTCAAGATACCTGTTTGACTATGAAATTTCAGACTGTCAGAGAAGAAATTTAGATAGTTTTGAAAGTGAAACAACTCTATTTTTGAACTAAGGGCTGCTTTTGGATATGATGGTGCTGACCAGTGCACTGCAGAAGATAAGGATTTGCTATATCACTATTGCTTTTTGAAATCTAGCTCAACGATAAAAAATTTTTCAAAATACAGCGTGCTTGTATTCTTTTTGTAAATTATTTTAGCACTGTTGTGTGCTTTATCTACCCAATAGAATTCAAAAATTTTCGCGCAATGATATTACCAAAATGGTCTTTTCACTATTTAACTATCTCTATTAACCAGTGGCGTACCGAGGGAGAGAGGGCGGAATGGGTCGCGAAATTTTTGAAGTTACCTAAATGAGTTATGAAAATGTGCAAGTGACTTGTTTATACTTGTTTTTAAAAATTCATTTTGGCCTTATAAAAATTTTTTTTCGAGGGCGCGACTAACGCTACGCCCCTTTTATCTGGAATCTCGGTATGGGCTCGCGAAAATTTTAGGAAGGATACCAAAAAAATTTTCGGAGTGCCCTTCAACAGAAAAAAGTTTTTGCTTCCCCCCCCCCCCCCTCCCCCCCTGCCCGCGAGCGAAATCCTGGGCGTCACTGCGATTAACAAATGTCTAAGTGATCTAATCTATTAATGTACTATTCGAGTTATATCAAATATGAGACTCTATCTTCAGAACAGAACGTCCTAACGTTTTTTGAATAATTTAATTTATTTTTGGCACCTTGAGACTAGTTAGCTTATGATCAAGAAGTTTTGGAGAAAAAATCGTGTACGAACCATAATCTAACAGTGATCTACAAAGAATCATTGCATCTTTCCGGTCCTTTAGTATTTCCGGAGGATCCTATGGTGCTGAACATTGTTGCGCAGACCATTAATCATTCCGGAGATCCGAACTTCTAACCCTTTCAGCCAATAAAGCGCGTTAGCAGCGCACACAGCAACTGCGCCAAGCGCCAACATAGCATAACTATCTCAAATATACATCTCTTCAGGAATGACATCCGAAGGAGGTGGTGCAGTGGCATTTCCTGTCATGACAATCGGGTTGAAGATTGCACCCCATGTTGCCAGAGACTTTTCTTTGATCATACAATCTATAGGTAAAGAAAAAAAACTTACCTCATTAACTTATAAACTTTCTCTAGGGATGAGTTGTGCATTATTTGTTATCATCTTCATGAATGTGCAGATCGAAAGAAGAGCTGTAATTTTTGGTACGATTGGCTCGGTACCTGGATTCGTCTTCGGATCTGTGGCGGTAAGTTATCACAAATATCACCATAATTTAATTATCTTACTTCCCTTCTCTTCTGTTAGCCAAAAAATTGTTGGAAAGTCAAGTAAAGCAGTCAATTTAAATTTAACGGCATGTATTTGTTTGATGATTCTACATTGATTTAAAGATTCCACTCATCCTATATGTTAACAGTACAAGAATGTAAATCCATATGTTTTTTTTCTATTAGGTTGGCTAATAAATAAGTTTGGTCGCTTTTGCGGCTCCTACATATGCTGCAGACAAATTTTTGTCTGGTCTTTGGTATATCTGAAAAGAACACTTAAACGGAAATTGTAGTACAAATTTTGTTTGAGTAGAACTTATCTTCCAAAAAAAGAATTGAGAAGCCCCAATTTTCCCATAGTGCGCAATTACGGGGAATTTTGGCTGATAATAGATTTTCATGGTAACAAATCACAATTTTCATTGTTGTTCGCTAAATAAGGAAAACTTCCCTGTATCCAAATACCGAACTGCTGTTCTCTTCATTCATTAAAGCATGAAAACGAAGCTTAGGAAGTCAGAGAATTAAGCTTTTAGAAATTTAGCCATGGTGAGGCATAACCGTCTTTAGAGATGATAAAAAATTCTAAGTATTTGATATGTGATAGAGGAAGCTTCGATCTACTTCCCCACAAAAACCCATGGTAAGGAAACGACAAGAAACATTTTAATGAAGATTTGCATGTCAAAACGAACTTATTTTTTAGCCAATCTAATACTTACATGGTCGATTTCTTTAGGTAGCCCTCATATTTCGCGATTTCATCTCATGAATGAGAGCAAAATTTGCTCTAAAAATGATTTAGATAGACTCCTACCTCACACCACCTCAAAAGAAAATGCTGTTTGTCTCTATATGGTCATCGTTCGCTATCGCATTGTGGATGTTGAACGGTCGCTTACATCGGAAGACATATTTGACAATTCCTGCATTCACAACATGGAAAGCATTGGTGCTGATATGCACAGGCTTTGTCGGAGGTATAGTAAGGTCATGCTATTTTGGTCTCTGCGTTCCTCTTTTATAAATTTTGACCGCGTGGTGCAAAACAGTCGATTTGTAAATTATAACACTTTTTATGGCTCAATTTAGGCATTTTCACTGCCTTCACCGGGTCTGGAGTTGACATCTGCATTTTCTCAATAATCACACTTTTGTTTCGAGTTACTGAAAAAACGGCTACACCCACTACTGTGGTTCTCATGGGTACGCATCTTGCCTCCAGACCCATACAAAATCATCATCTTCTCGTACAGGTCTCAACTCCGTTATCGGTGTTTACTATCGTTCAGTATGGGTAGGAGACATCTCACCCTTAGCACTTAATTATATTAAGTGCTCCGTGCCAGTAGCAGTGACATTAGCTCCATTGGGTAGCTTTTTAGGATCTCACTTCCATCGTAAGGTAATTCCTGTTAGGCGAGGTAAACTATACGTTCTTTTATATATCTTAGGTGCTAGCGACTTTCATTTACATACTGGAAACTCTAGCTGTGATAGGTTTTCTTTTCACGAGACCTCCACCACAATTAGGTTCATTCAGTTCAGATATGCTACAAGGTCAAAATTATCACATTTTATTTCAGTGCTAATAGGAGCTTGCATAATTGCTGTTGGATTTGTTTTCTTCACTCTCATAACTAAAGCAGGAGCAAAAATAATGGAAGGAGTTGAGGTAAGCCCTCGCTTAAATCGCTAGCTTTGTAACTCTCCAGAATTTTTGGAAAGCTTCCCAATTTTCTCCCAGTTTTAACCCTTGAGTGGGAAAAAGGGTCGTGTTGAAAGCCGGCCCAAATAAGGAATCTGAAAAGCATTTTAATGATCTATAAGTAAAAACAAGTAACTTTTGGATCAACTGGCTTGGCAGCTGGAAGGCGGGGCTTTGACCTGACTAAGGCCGCTCGCGCCCGCTACGCAGTCTGCGTCTCTCCCGCGCGCGTGATCTCTGATCATCTTAGCCTTAAATAGGTCACGAAGCCCCGCCTTTCAGCCGTTGCGAGTGAAATCAAAAGTACATTGTGCTATTTTGTCACCCAACCACTCAAAGATAAAATTTGCGAATTACACTTAGGGCCGGACCCGTCCCTCTCCCCGTTTCTTTGACTTTTTCTTGAGCGGGTCCGTGGTGTCTAAAAACCATGTTTATATTCGACAATGTAAGCTTTCTGTAGTTTTCGCTTACCTCTCGTCCTCTGTCGCAGCAAGGAATCCTCGCACTTTTTGTCAAACCTGATCAATTTTCCAGGAATCGAGAAAAAATGTCACTGACAAGGATGTGATGCTAGGAGTACAAGAAGTATAACACGAGCGGATTGTGTGGTTTCGAATGTGATCTTCATCTCTACTTCACATTGGCTTTGTACAAATGTGTATAATGCATTATCATGTACTTCAATTATACGGAAATAAATAAGCATCTTTAGTAAGTCAAAATAAAAGTCAGAATTGTACAAAATCTACAAAATTTGTCGCAGATAAGTTTTACATTCAAAATGAGCAGTAAATATTATGAACAAACAAACAATGAGCAATTTGGTTACAAGGATACACTTCGCTTCGTTTCTTTTCAAGATTAACTTGAACCATCTGCTGCTGTTGGTGCCTTTGTATCATCACTTCGTTTCTTCAGAAAACTGTCCAACTGCTGCCTGGCCTGCAAAACACATTGAGAAATGTGAGGAAACATCTTTGAGCGAGAAAAAAATAAGAGAGAAAGAAAATGCAGCTCTTGAAGGCGGAGATTCATTATAGCTATGAATGTAGGTGATTACTCATCAAGCAAAGAGTATCTCTCAGAAGCGAAGAAGCTTTATTTCGGGTCCTGGAAATCTTTCAAGACAGACGCTACCACATTTTGAAAATTTGAGAAGCTTTCTTTCCTGTTCCGTCTTATCTACAAAGAAACCCAAATGATAATAAATGTATTCGATGCCAAAGCTCGAACATCCAAACCGATTACGATAGGAAACCCGTAACATCATGAAAAATGTTTGAAATTATGCACCGAAAAAGAGCTGGTTTCGGGCTTTTCCATTCATTCCCCTCTTGTCATTGAGTATTCCAATGACAAGAAGAATTCCTTAGCCGAAGTAGCTTTTTTAAAAGAGACGCACATTTTTAACCCATTGACGACGAGGTGGACCACCAGTCGCCCACTCACTTTTTGCTCCCAGGAACAATGTGGACCACCGGTGGCGCACACCTCTTGCAAAGTGATAGCATTTGTACGTCTAGTATTTTTTCCACACATCAAATTATCAAATTTTTTGTACTCTTCGGACCTGTGGGCTCCGTCGTTCAAGAAAACGTTTGTAGTTGTTTACAAAATACCTTGTATTTCGTAAATAACCACAAAACCTTTCCAAACCGAAAGTGTTGTGCAAAATCGCGTCGTCTCACAGCTTCGCCAAGCAAAATTAGACGTCTTCGGCATGGGTTAAAAAGGATATCAAAGATGAATTCTTATCTTTTTCTTATCTGCGAAACGCGTCTGGGCAAGGAGATATGAAAACTTTCGTAAAAATTTGAACGCATAGATAGAGAGAACCCTACATCAGTCCCTTATCAGCTCAAATGGAAAAATGGTGATCGTCAAATCTCTTCATGAAGAGAAAATGTCCTGCTTGCTACCCAGGTTACTCTATTATTCCAACTGCAAGTTGGAAAGGATGTCACCATTGATTTTTTTAGATGTGCTTTCACTCATAAAACGTTCACAACTTGTCATTAAAGGCGCCCCAAAGTTGAAAAATTCAGTGTTCAATGTGCTTCAAGAATGCGTGCACCTCGACTGAAGAGGACACTTTGACCAAGGATTCTTCCCCTATAGGTAACTTTCACTACATGACCTGTGTACGAATGTTATGAAATTCCTGCAAACTTTGCATTTTCTGAAACAATGAAACTGTTTAAAAAAAATTCCACGCTCTAAATTAACCACTGAGTTTCTTCTATCTAGAACTACACCAGAATTCTTTCATTTCTGCCGCCCTCATCAAAGATTGTCTCTTCTTGAAGTACAGATTAAGTCTCTTTTTCGATCATCACAAGTGATCACGGAAAAAAAGGGTAATCATTCAAAGAAAAAGTGGAACAGGTGTTGCTGTGCGCGACAATTTATTTGCATTGAGGAAAAAGTAAAGAGAAATTAAGACGAAATATTGAGTGGTATATGCCGTGACACAAAAGAAAGATAGAGAACACACTCTGTGCTGTGTCTTGAACCCACATCGTATTCCGCGTGAAGTTTTAGACTGAAATCTAATAGCAGTCAAAGACGAACTTTACCTGAAGAAGTTGTATCTACGCCCCAAAAAATTTCAAAAATTCCCCATTTATCCTGACACATATGCTTAACACATCGAACATTAGATTATACACTTTCTGTATTTTTTCCATGGATAGAAATTAAGAAAAAAATGAATGAAGCAAAATAGCAAGCTCCGCCCCTAGACTTCCTAAGCTCCCTCCACGCCCATGATCACATAGCTCATACATACAGAAGTACGATCATGTATCTATTTGTACCCCTTGTAGATGTCCCAGTTCGCGAGAAATGCTGTTTACGGTAAAAACTGTAGAAATTCATGGGACATCCTAACAGATTATAATCCTTGGTAGTCTTCGACGTTTCCGGGTATAGTTCGGGCAGACGTAGTACGTCAAAAATTGATTTTTGAGGCTTAGTAGGATTGTATTTTTATCCTCATTCAGATAAGGCTTTGAATTATTGTTGAATTTGAGCTTAAGCAGAAAAGGCTATTCCGTCTTTGGATTAAAAATGACCCAAGAGTTAAATCTAAACAGCTCGACTTGTTGAAAAAACCTTGATCAGAGAAATGACAACAATTATTAATAAACTGCATTGAGACTCAAACTTGAGTTAAATCTCATCTTCTCTGATTAGATGAGGAGAGCAAGTGTCGGAGCATATTTTAACTAGCAATCAATCGTAACAATTACGCACTGATTTTTACCCCGGCATTGTCGTCCTCGTTTTTTCGACTATGAACAGGGTACCGTTTGACGGGAGAGTGATCGATTGTACTGTACTGGGGACCATGCTGAAACGTAAATAAAGTGCTAAAGTTTCCAAAAAAGTTCTAATTTCTCTATGTATGCTAATGGCAAAAAGTTTAGCTGCTTTGGAGGAATGTAGCATTAGTGTCCTCTTAAAAAAGCTTGTGCTGTTAAAATTTACGAAAATGTGTTCCAAATAATTGAGATATCAGATTTTCTCGGATGTTCAGTAGTTTTCCTAAAGACTATAAGGCCTTAAGAAAGCTACTAACATTATGCTGAACTTGGTCCGAAGGACCGAAACAGCAAGCACTAAACAGAATAAAAGGTCCTAGCTCCGGGACACTTGGGTTACGGAAATAAATTATGTTATATGCAGAAAATATTGCTCAAAGTTTTGTGCAACAATGCACTACTCCTTTATATATCGCTTCCATTGATAGAAATGCTCAAAGGTCTCTAAGCAGTGGCGCTCCCAGGATTTTCGTCCCGGGGGGGGGGGAGACTCGAATGATGCGTGGTGTTAGAAATGCATTTCGAAAATTTTTCTAAGATACATGCCTAAATTTTTGCTGGCCCATGACCCCGCAATTTTAAAAAAGGGGGCGCTGCCGCCATGCCCCGGGGGAATCTTTCTACAAGGCTAATTTTTGAAATTTCAAGATCTAAATTCAAATTATTCACAAGTATCAGGTTGTCCCATAAGTCTTTTCATTTTTGAGTGTTCGCTGTAATAAGTCAGCCACTTCTTATTCTAAATAGATATCAGGATACCGTTCGATAGAGCAAAGCAAGCTCTATAAGATGGCGTTTATGATTTTACAAAAGCTTCGGCCCATCTTAAGTTTTAAACCAAAATCTAAAAAGTTTTGGATGCCCAGAAAACTGAATCTATTTTATATCTTCGTTCAAAAAAATCCTACAGACCTCTCACTCGCTCACGCGTATACATTCCATATCTGATATTCATATGTGCTGTTGCTGTATTCTTTTATCAGCTAGAAATCAAGAAACCGAGAATCATGTTTTTACCTGATGTTGGGCTGTTCCTACACTAATTGTCGTATACTACGAGCCCTCAGAAGCACAATCGTAAATTTTTAGCTCTATAAAAGCTTTGGTTTCCGAGAAAATTCGAGTTAAGCGTGAAAAACTTGAGTGAGGAAGCTAAGTTCGATATTCCTCAGGAGCTAGTGCCTATAAGAGCTGAAAATTTGCGATTGTACTTCTAAGGGCTCCTAGTATACGATTGTTAGTATAGGAAGAGCATAGCTTCACTTTGGTAATAACATTAACATGGAAATCTTCGGTTACTTGATTTCTAGCTAGTAAAAAAAAAGACAGTGGGGACGATAGGCCTAGTGGTATGAGGCGCCGGTATGACCAGATCGGACGCAGGTTCGACTCCCGTCCCTGGACCAATCAAGCCCTCTACCGGGGCTGGTAAATTGGTACCAGAGTAATCTCGGAGGATGAAGCACTGAATTGGTAAACGGCTGGCCCCCGAAAGTCACTGTAATAGGCTCGCACGCATACAACTGCCTCTTCGACTATGAAACAATGTGCGTTCCGCATGCCCGCAGAGGGTGTTGAAGACGCCGATTCCTTTATCCTTTTGAAAAGAGACAGCAACCGCACATATGAATGTCAGATGTGGAATGTATATGCGTGAGAGAGTGAGAGATCCGTAGGACTTTTTAAACGAAGACATAAAATTTTTTGATTTTTTTGGGCATCCGAAACATTTTAGGTTTTTGCTTAAAACTTGGGGTGGACCGGAGCTTGTGCAAAAGCATAAATGCCATCTTATAGAGCTTGCTTTGCTCTATCAAATGGGCTCCTGACGTCTATGTACAATATGAAGTGTGTGACTTATTATAGCGAAAACTCAAAAATGAAAAGACTTATGGGACAACCCAATATAAGCAAATTATTTGCACATTCTTACAAGCCATGCAAATGACTGAAAGTTTCGCGACCCATTCTCGAATGGGGGTGGCGGTCCCTCCCTTCCCCCTCGGTCCGCCAGCCACTTCTTCATGATTTATTCTTGGGCAAACTTCATTCCTACAAGTATCTTAAGAGTTATTTTTGATTGATTTATGACTCTGGAGGAGTGGATGGCTGACAGCGTTTAAGCGACAGAAATAGACCATGGCTCCAAGTGCACGTTACCACGCAACACATGGTGTACCACAAGAACTTCAATAAAAAAAAACTCGTGGTCCTAAATGACGAGTAGCAGATGTTGGAAAGCATGTCAGCGTATTAAAAGTGAGTCTTGATGCACTTCCAAACAGCTGTCTTTGATATGAATTAGCAAACAAAGCACTATATCTTAGCACAATATCTTGTTGCTGCTGTGCCCGTCGCCATTTTTCAACTCGAAGATTGCGTCTGGGCAATGTAAAAAATTCATTGTCATTCCTGAATCTTGGTTTCTTCAGTCATTTTTGACAACCACAGAGTTACAAGCGCGTAAAAATGTCAAAAAGAGAAAACTTGTTCTACGCAAAGACTCCGAATGACTATTATAAATTGCGTCTCGGCGACACAGCTGCGGTGCTCACTGTATGTCAGATTTTTATAGCCTATTTGGACTACTTAGCTAAATTTCGAAACAGTGAAGCTTTTTTGTCACGGATTCAGAGGAATCATCTAAATCGCATCGAATGTACTACGTATTGCTTCAGATATCACTTAAGAAATTCTCAGTTTTGAGCTGGATTATTGCGATTATTTCTTATCAGCTTTTGCTCATACTTCTAGAAGGAGCATGTTACTTCTTTTTCAGCGTATTCTCGCTCTCAAAATTATTCAAATTTGAAAAGAAAGAATTTTTGCAACCAAAAGCAAACTCTGTGATAAATGCACATCATTTTCTGTTCGGGATGGATTTGGTTAACAACTTCGTTGTAGAAAACAAAGCATGACACTTCTAAAATCTCCAAAAAATTAGTATGCACATATTGCGGAGATCCAATGATAACACTCGAATTTTAATGCAAGTTGGTTTGCAAAACGACAGCCTTAGAGCCCTCGTTCAAGAATTAGTGTGCATGACCCACTGATTCTGTAGAAGTTTTCATGTGCCTTCATAGAGATGCAGTTTTTTGGAAACCAGAACGGTACACCAAAATCGACCTTGTAAAGTTTGGTTGACACAATTTATTCTTCTTGCTGCGACTTACTGCTTCTGCTAGCGCTCTTTGCAAGTCAACATAAATTTTGCTCAACTACTAGGTTGGCTAAAAATAAGTTCATTTTGGCACGTAATATTTCATAGAAAATTTTGTGTTGTTTTCTATCCATTTTTAAAGAAACTAGTTTGTAGCTTCTTCTACCACATACAAAATATTCAATATTTTCTATCATCGGTAAAGACAGCTATCTTCAACATTTTCAAAAGCTCAATACTTTGACATCCTAATCTTCGCTTTTACGATGTAATGGATGTATTGAACAGCAGTTTGGTTTTTGGATACAGAGTACTTTTTCTTATTTAGTTAATAATGATGAAAGCTGTGATTTGACTTTTTGAAAATCTTTTAACAAAAAAACCAGATTCCTCATATTTTGCATCATGAGAAAATTGGGGTTTTTCAGTTCTTTGTGGATTTTTCTCCTTGGAAGATGAGTCCTACCAAACAAAATTTATCCAATTCCTATCGGAATGCTCTTTCCAGAGATACCAAACACTAGAAAAATCTGTCTGCATAATTTGTGAGAGGCACCAATATCGAACTTAACTATTAGCCAACCTATAATAATGGTATGTTATTTCTTATCATCTAGATTTCATCGCCATTATTAAGCCTTGCATTGTAAGACAGCAATCTTCATTTAGATTCCGTCCGATCGGATCTTATCCGAAATAAATCGAGTTTACTTTCGAAAACGGGAATAAAAGCAGCATCATTATGATATAAGAAAAGGGATAAATAAACGAAAATTTCCATAGGGAGCGTAATTACAAGCGTGCTTCCGAAAAAATTGTGAAACCATTTTCAACTTTTCTGATTGAAGGTAAACCACTACGTAATATCGCGACTTTCATGGGCAGTAGAAAGTCTTTATGAAGATTACTGATTTAGAAATCTGTAAATACCCCTCTTTCCACAAATCTCTGGAGTTGGACTTTGAAGGAATTTTGAGTACTGCCCAAGAATGATGTAAAGGACGCGAAGCCAACTATATACAGGTGTTCCAAAAAATCTGCACACTGTATGATCTTTATTAACTTTGTCTTGTTTCATCTTACCCAGATATTTTGGTACGAACTTAGATTTTTATCATAGACGAAATAATCGAACCCTCTTTGCTACTGTCTATTTACTAGAAAATTCAAAATTTGAACAATTGTAAAGCAGGGTTTCGCACATGTTTTCACTAAACCACTTTTCACGAGTCGTCAAGGCTTTTCTGATGGTGTAAACACATTTATCACGAACAGTAGAAAAGCATTTGTTTCGGTCTGACTACAGCAACGAGCAAAGATATTACAGTAAAGTGCAAATCTCGTAATCGAAATCATCGACTTTGACTAGCCTAGTAAAAGACTTTTTGGGTTTTTTCGTTTTCTTTCTGAAGCAAAATATGGCTCTTGATTGTTTGAAATCCTTTTCAAAATTCCCATGATCTACAGTAATGAAAAGAGATCGGTGATTCTTTCCATATTAAGAATCTAGGCTAAATCTCGCTCTTAGAATGATACCCATAATTGGCCGAAAGACTTATAGCAAGAGTAGCATTAACGCTCACAATGTGCACATTTGGAAAACTCTGTATATCAAGTATTGTGCTTTTCAAAATAACTTTGAGGTAAATGCATTAGTGTAAAGGCCAATATGGATAGGAAGGCAAGTCTATGCTTTTTTTTTTTGAAGAAACAAGAACTCATGGTTTTACGAGATTATAGCAGGACATCTACGATGAATGCAAGAGACTGAACTGAATCTATTTGGACTGACTTACCTTTTCAGCTTCAGCTTTTGCGACTGCTGCCTCCATCGCTGCTGCTTGTAACTGCGTCTTCAAGTCGGAGATTTGTTGAAGTTTTTCCATTTGTTGCTGACTGAATCGCTAAAAAAAGTTCTATAAAACTATGAAAGAGCTCAGTGTGAAAATGGAACCGCACCTCGGACATGGTCACTGGAAGTGCGAATGAGACAGGAACTGAGCACTTTCAGAGGCTCGGAGTACTTGAACGAACGACTGGCTAGTCTATCAATAGCTGTTACACATGCGATAACTTTTAGAAAAACAAATCTCCTCCGGTTTGTGCCATAGGGCACGTTCACGCATCGATTCAACGGCCAATCAGCTGGGAGAGCCATTCGCTTGGCTGCGATGTTCTTGGGTGATAAAATATCCAAATTGTTTAGAAAGGTGCTGAGGAAGTTTTAGTTGACATAAAATCTGTCATATAAATTCTAGGATACCTTGACATGTCCACTTTAAATTGCCTACACTTCTTTCATGGACGAGAAAATTCGAGTGTTTTACGAATGATTTTAACATTTCCAGTTCGTACCCAAAAAATCAGGACTCGGCAAGGTGGCTTGTAAGCAAACGATTTATCGTTTTTGAAACAATAAACAAAGGGGATATCGTTGTGGGCCGAAAAACACAAGTAAGATTAGGTTGTTTTATCAATCGACGTTCCAGTTTCTTAAGATTTTTTACTTGGTTTGGATAAGGGTCGAAGGGACTGCGTGGAAATTTGTCAGGGGGAGTCATTTTTTGCATTTTCGGAAAACCACCTCGTGCCGAGCTCTGCAGAGTGATGCTGAACTTTACTACTCTTCTTCATCATTATTCGAAGCTATCAAACCATCAAAATTATATTCGTAACTCATTACCAGATATGCTCTGCTTTCGACTTTATTAGCGTTAAAAATAGCAGAGTTATGATTTGCTGAGCAAGGCTTCAAATAAGTAAGAGCCAGAAATCTCAAAAACATTTAAAAAAAGACCGTTTCGGTAAATGAGAACTTTCTTGCAATTCACATGATTCAACTTTCACGCTCGAAACTGAATTGCTCCTCAAATTTTGAGAAGGCCTGCAAAAGCCTTAGTTTTCAAAACAGATTTTGGTTTCTATGAGCGTGAGCCTTTCTTTACAAGAAAAATAAGAACCACGGAGATTAGTTAAGAATGATGTGGCGGGTATCCAAAGTGGAAGGAAGTTTGGTGACAATATCAAGTGCTGCTCTAAGAATCATGTAATCTGTCAGCGAACACAACCTTTGAATATTTAACAATCTTCTTAAAGTCTTCAAAAATTGAGTGAAATGTGCTACGGCTTCAGTTAAACCGCAACAACATCGTTAAATCACGCCTTTTAAGGTATTTATGTTAGAGGATTTCTGCTTTTAACATTCTATTCCTCTCTTGATTTCCATTCTGAGTCCATTTTTATCTTGCCTTATTCATTATTCTATGAATCACTACTGCACAATCACTCTAACGGAGCTGGGTTTTCAAAGGAACGAGTGTACTTGAGATACCTTGAGTGATCGCAAGGAGTTTACAATTCAGTCTTTGATCGAATTCTCTCAGCAAGTCAACCTGCTGACTTCTGCTCCTTCAGAGCTTATTTTGAGCTCAAATTTTCAGAAAATCGAAGAATTTTGGTATGGTATTATTGGGTATTATTTTACGCCTCAACCCCCACTTCTCTTTCTTCCAAATTACTATGGAATGACAATCTACTAACGAGAGCCATACTGAAAGGAAGGATGTGTACATGGCTTAGGCAATATGTGAACACCAAGTAACAATATATGTGATTTTGAAAGGATTCAGCTCCATATACATAAAAACCACCTCTATAAACCAACGATAAGACGGAAGTATTAATCCTTGACTGAAAAACAAGGGTTAACAATGCAGGCATAAACTATCGAAAAATGCTGAAGACCACCTAGAACACTTCGGATTGAAAAAAATCAGAAACAGATTTTACCAGCAAAAAAGATGAGGTACTGAAGCGTCCATACATTTGGTAATAATAAGGAAAAAGCTTCAGTAGTGTTGCTACTTTTATTCAAAATTCTACAGCTGCACAAAATTTTTGTGATTCTACACAAGAATGAAAAAAGTACAAGATTTTCTACCAGAGACTCACAGCAATTTGTTTGAAAAATTATCGCTTCTTTGATGTTCCAAAAAAAAGAATTTTGAGAGAAAGAAGACAAAAAAATTATAGAATGTTGTGTAATAATGTGATACCACATACACGGAAAAGTGTTTACTAGGAATGAATTCATTACAATGTGCTAAAATACATATGTATATGTGAAAAGCTTTTGATGTACCATATATCCCATATAACAAAAAACTTCTAAAAAAGCTAAACGTAAGTCAAATATCACATCGTGTTCAAATAATCCATAATCCCAAAGATTTCCCACTGTCTTCCGTTTCGCGTTCACACACGTGGTGTTCAAATAAAAGAAAAAATTGATTTTTATTGATCTTTGAATTTATTAGGTTGGAAACTAAGTTTTGCAATTCATTTAGAGTTTTTCCTCTCTCTCTCAATATGGCGCATTCAAATTTTGCCATTGTGTAGGTAACGGCGCAAGCTACAAGCTCAGCTGCTGTCCTGCCAAGTTCTAACGTCGCAGGAAGGTTACGGTAGGTACATGGTATGAGAAGAAAATCATAAAATTTGACGGACTTGGCTGAAACTTGGCATAGAGGGGTTGTCCGACATGCTGATCACGAAAACGATACTCAAGTTGCATGGTAAGGGCTTTTTGTAATATCATTGTAAGTTTACGATATAGGGTCTCATCCCAAACCTACGGTGAGGTCTCGGTAAATTTTGAGGTTCTGAAACGTTAGTCATTGACGGATGTTCACAGCAGCCTTGCGTACCGCGACTCGTTCGACATTGTGACGTCTCTCGATGTGCAGCTGAATTTTATCTCTTTCTCACTGAACCGAATGACTCAACTTCTAGCAAGAATTCGTGTACCATCTCGAATTATTGCGCATGCTCTAGGCTGCTAATGGCTTCAGATTCGCTTATTAACCCCAAAAATTCTCAAAATGCACTACTTTTCGAGAAATGCCTGGAATTTTTTTGAATTTGTTTAACACATTCACGACAATACGACCCACCAGTGGGTCGTACGTGTCCTGCCATTTCGGACAATACGACCCACCGGTGGGTCGTATTGTCCGAAATGGATTTTGAATTTTTTGATTTTGCTTGTTCACGGTGAAACTTTTTTAGGCAACCCGAGTAAACTTCTGTATACACCTCTTGGTGTACTTCCCGAAAGATTAACACTTCAGACCACAGGACCCATCAGTGACCTGAAAATATTACGCAAACTCAATTTTGCGAAATATGCTCTGGTCCGAAATGGCAGTCATCGAAAAGTCGGCCCTGTCGTGAATGTGTTAAGCGCAGTTGAAGCGCACATTAAGCTCAACATAATGACAAAGTTTGAGTGCGCGCCATAGAAAGAAAATAGAGTTATGAAAGAAGTTGCAAAATTTAGTTTCCAGCCTAATGTGAGATTGCGAAGATTTGTTTTTACTCTTCGGCAGATAAAACCCGATTAAAAAAAGCAGACAGGCAATCGCTGCAAAGACTGCAAGAAGAGAGAAAGTGTAATGCAAAGCAAGTATGGAAAGAAAAAAAAATAAGAAAAATGACGAAAAAGTTACTGGAATTCTTGAAGCAATTTGCTAAGTGTAAGACTTCTAGTGTACAATGCGAGTCGCTTATCTTTGTCAAGGATCTCTGTTTATAGACACTCTGAAGGGACTATTATTCCGAAAATAATGTATGGCTGGCTCTATAAGGCTCCCTTTGACTACGATTTTCAGTCGACAGATTGGCGAAACAAGTAATACTGGAGCTAAAGCTGAAATAGCAGTGACTACATATGACAGTGATAAAGTGAAAATATTCGAATTTTTTCTGTAATGCTAAGCAATTTTTGCTCTCATAATTCATCGTGACAATTTCATCGTGTGTAAGCACAGAAGAAAATCTCAATCTCTACTCTGTTTACATAGTCCTTGAAATATGAATCCTCATACTCATATTTACACGGAAGATATCTGGTTGCTGGAAACTGATTCTATTGTAAGCAGGTGGAGACTTCTCTCGAGAGAGCCAGTACTTGGTACCGAATTATTCATGATGTCATGCATCTGAAGTCAGGTTATTGAAATCTGAAATCTAATCTGAGTTTATGTCAATTTCGTATTTGCAAAAAAATCATCACCTAGATTGTCTTTCACTTAGAAAAGCACTTGAAAGATAGAAAAAATAAGAAAGAAAAGGTCAATTGTTACAAAAAAGACGTCAAAATATCACTCATTCATCATTTTTAGAATCAAAGCAGACTGTTTCAATTACCTTTAACTTTTCATTTGCCTCGTATAGTTAGACGGTAGAAGTAAGAATGGCATGAGAATAAAATCTAAGAAGTGTGGGCTAAGATTGTTTTAAGATGGTCTTGCAACGAAAAAGTTTCAAAATGTTTGTTTTAAAAGAGTTCAGCATCTTAATTTATGTATCGTCAATCTTTGTCGTATTTTTCATTTTTGTTAATTTATACTCCTGGGCCCGTAGTAAACCCCTCGTGGTTGTCACAACATAGAGGGACTATGTCGTGATAGCTCGGAGTATCTCGCAAGACTATAGCGAGCTATCCGCAGGGCGCCGCAAAACGAGCGCCCCCGCGCGTCATTGAACCGCTGATGACCGCGATAACAGCGGTCACACGCGCTGCGCTATGAGTACAGATATGCCGTGGGGTATTTGCTTAGCAAGGCAAGAATGTAGTATACTATGCTTGCCAGAGCAGGTAAATCAATCAAAGGAAATCCAATAACTAACTATCCTCGTGTGTGCGCGCCTCTTTCTCCATATTTTGACTCACTATCTCATGTTCATCAATATTGATAGGAAAAAGTTGATCTATGTCTGTTGCAGAATTATGCTTATCTTTGTGCACCATGCTGTAAGAAGCGCCATTATCCGCTATGGCAGGACCATATTTGACTGTTGCCCTCAATAAAAATTGAGCGTGTCAGCCAGTGCCAGATTCGTGCCAGCTCCGTGCCAAGACACAGATGGCCTAGCAGCGCGCACATTCGCTGCGCTGTATGCTACTACGCCGTGCTTTGCTAGGGAGAGGATACATGTAGCAAATAGAGCAGTTGCAGCAAATCAGTATGGGAAAACGATATGCATGCCTTATCCGTAAGTATTGTTGAAGGGTTAGCTACTACTTTTGCAACTATTGTGAAACAGCTCAACAACTCAACATAGCTTGTAGTTAGCGCAGTGCCAGTATGAGAGGCCGGTGTGCTAGACGTTGGAGGTACAAGTTCCAGGCGACACTGTCTTTTTTGCTGGCAAACTGAATTTTGCAAAGGAACGTGATTTAGAATTTTCTTTTTGAAAGAAAATGGAATTTAAAGTAGAATACATATTGAAAGTGTACAAGAAAAATCAAAATATTATCATCATCATTCAGTCCCTTCAAAAATGGGCTATTCCATTAGCCATAACGCCAGACGGTCCTTTCTCATAAACACGAAAGGAAACGAGAGGTGCATGGCTAACGAACAGCAACCAGCAAAGATATGTGGTCGAAACTGCCAAGAATGATGAAAAGATCAAGAATTTGCGAAAGTTTGGCACAAAGAAGGGACTTTTTGCTCAAACAAGGTGCATAGCAAAAATAAAGAAGAAAAATTGCATAAGTACGAAAAATATGGCTAAGTATGAGTCTAACATACTTTTTAGTTAAAATAAACTCACCTTTTTTCAAATACCAAAGCGGCAGCAGCAGAAGTACTTGGAGAATAGGGAGAGGCGCATTGCTCGAACAGTTAGGCGCTTATCAGCTGTTGATATTGATTGCGGTTGATGTGCGTTATAGAGAACTGTGTGCATGTGCGACCTATTGTGAGGTTGGCGTAGTCGAGCTCTAGTCTTGCGCTATGTCTCTGCGTCTCTATGACGGACAAAGTATTTCGCCGTCTTGTTCGTCACGACATGTCGCAATATGTCGCTATATGTCGCGATATGTCGCGACATATCGCGACAAAGTGCGACTACCCTGACGCTACGCATCGATTGCATCCGCCGGCAATGATAAAGGATAGCCGCTTTGCCAGCCTCGCTCCATGGTAGTCAGCACATGTCACAGCATACTCCGAGCTATACGTCACGACGTCCGGGGGGTTTACTACAGGCCCTGAGGTAATGCAACTGTTATAACAGAGATTTCATTGATCGATCTCAAAAAATTGGAAGATTATCTATTAGCTGTTTGGACAGAGAAGCGATCAGCACGAAATTTTGAAAAGCAGAAATAAGAACTTTTAATATTTTACAGCAAAGAAAATAATTTGAGATTACATTTGTCGTTTGTGTCGCCGAAATTGTCAGTGCTGATTTATGCTTTAGAGACTAGATGGATTCCAAACATTAGACTCTATTCTCAGACAATCGCAAATGACTTTCGGGGGAGATTGAACTTCTAGAACTTCCGGGGAAAACGCTCCTATTGGAGCTGCCAAGTAGGGCGGGGCCAGGGTGGAGTCCACACGCATGGCCAATGGGAGCGTCCCTCGGAAGATTTAGAAATTCAATTTCTCCGAAAGTCATTTGCGATTGTCTGAGCTTTGCAAAAGTAGATTAAATCGTACGAATCAGAGATGAGGAGAGTGCGAGTATTTTGCGCAGGAATTATAGGCCACGGATTAACACCAAAACAACGGGGAAATCTAGCATTCTTGAAGGGTTTATCACTGTGGGGGGTCCTCAACGGTAGCGTTTAGCTAATCGTCAAAGGGCATTCGCTGCGAGACGACGCTAGTGGGTTGAGTCAAATAGACAAACAATGGTTTGTGCAAACTCAGCAGCACATCGGCTCGAGCCTGGTGCGGCCTACACCAGCGACTTCACATGGATGTGCTATGCTCTCCGCTCCAGAGCTAAATAGCTGAGGTTCTAATTCCGATAATGTTGCTTGGCTGTTTCTTCATTTCGGCAATCTTTTACTCAGTGGGAGCTTTCTGGACTCAGATAAAGGTAAAGATGCTTTTTATTCGCAAGTGTGACTAGGAAATTATCAGTTTGGCTAAAAAATAATTACGAAAATCTTTATAAAGACTTTCCTAGTTGCTCTTTATCCATCATATTTTGTCCATAAGTAATTCAAAGCTCCATCTATCACATATCAACTATTCAGAATCTTAAATTATCAGTGAAGAACAGTTATGCTCCGACGAGGCTAAAATTACAAAAGTTCAATTCTGCGATTTTATGTGATCTGCCGTAAAATTTTTTTGACTTAAATAACCAATTTTTCATATTTGTGCACATTGAGAAAGCTGGAGTTTCTCACTTCCTTGAAATTCTAGTCGAATAGATTCTATGCTCCAATTCTCATTGAAGAGTGCTGTTTCCAAATTTGGAAATATTAGGTTGGCTAATGAATAATTTAATGGTAATGAATAATGGTATCGAATACTGGATAAAAAATTGTCTGATCTGTAGGAACCACAAAACCGGCCGAAATTATTCATTAGCCAACCCAATATTTCCCAAATTTCTCTCATTAAGGTCTTTATAAAAGTTTTTTACTGTGTTGCAGTTTCTCTGAGTGTTCTTGCTGAAACACTCCACTCCACTGTAACTTAAGCTGTGAGAGACTTATGGACTTATTCCATAATATAAGACGACTTCATAAGTTACTAATAGTATTGCTTTTCATTTACTAAGTAGCTTGGATTACTATTATGCAAATCGAAGCAAGCATTGAGTGCTTTCGAACTTCCGTACAAAGTCTCATCCATGCGAAATCAAAGAAAATTGGAATCTTTACAAAAACCTGGAAAATTGGATCAAATGTTTGAAAAATCCAACTTGCTCACGCATATATTCTTTACGATAAATCTTCACCACTACATTTTTTTGCATTCTCTTGATACAAGAAAAAGCCAAAGTGGGAAACTGAGCTTCCACCTCCGGTAATCACCATTTTCGAGAAATTAATTGTACTGCCTATAGACTGTCAGCTTTGTCACGTACACAAAAGCTAAAAATAGGTCAGCATTAATAATAGTTATTCTAGGAGACTTGGTGCACTAAACTCATTCAGAATTTTTTCGAACCCTTCGCAAAAAATGAGCTGTCAAATGAGAAAAGTGAATTGGCCGTTTTTTCCTCCCAAAAAGCTTTTATTTCGTCCCAACAAAAAATGATTGATGTAACGTAATACACTTTTTATATCACGCCGTCAAGCTTACGTCTGATCATTGCAGCTGGATCCAGTTCTATGGGAAGAGCTTCCGCAAACAGAAGAAAACGAACGTATACTTTCGTGCCATAATTACGAACCGCAAACAAAACACCGGTACCATTGGCGATTCAACGGCTCAAGTGTTCTGCCAAAAGAAGTTGAAGTGCGAAGAGGAAAGCTTGTGTGAGTCGTATAGTCAAGATGTCTAGAGTTCGAAAAAGTTTCGTAGTCAAGTGTTTCGAAGAAGTAAGCGATTTTCGAGTGAATAGTCAAGGGTTTCTCAAAAGCTGAACATCTTGCATTCTTGTCTTGCTTAAAATGACTTACTTCCGTTCTAATCTCCGCCAGATAGAAAAAGTCAAGGTCCCTGCTTTTTTGATTATCTATAGAATTTGAAGATCGTTTCCACTTGAGAAGAGGCAAAGAAAAAAGAAACCGAACTGCTACTAGAGCACTTCGCGGGACCGCGGTTTGGCGCGACAGGACCTGCGGCGACTTCTAATGGTATTACTGCCGCATATGCGACATGATTCGACAAGTCAGATAGGGTAGCCACTGGATACTGTCATGCGAAACGGCCGTCTTCCAGATAAGAGATCCAAAATCATTCATTTTTCTACTCTATACAGTAAAGCATGCTACAAATGCAGTGAAAGACAGTTACGGTTATGACAACAGAATTCAAAAAAATCTCGGCGAAATCGGCGAATTTGTCGAGGTTTTTGATTCTATTGTCATAACCGTAGGTTTGGACCAAGATTTTGTTGATGAGTTCAAATTGTAGTTATATTAGGTTGGAAGGGAAGGTCTGCCTACCAGTTTCAAATGTCATAACTTTTTTATTTTTCAAGGAACCCCTTGCTGTTGGTTTGGCCTGAAAGTGAAAGTCGTGTTCTTCAAAATAGTGTTATAGCGGCTTTCAATTATGCATATATTATGGAAGGCTGTGGAATAAAATCACCCAAATTTCGATTTTTCTGGGTTTGGTCGTAAAAAATTATAAATCATTCAATTGATTTACTAAGAATCTGAGCAGTCGGTATTATAGTTATCATTTGCATTTTCTGACCGAGAAAACTTTGCGGGGATTGATTTTCTATATGAAGGGTAATGATTTTCGAGTATAGCCAAAAAATTCAAATCTAGTGTTTGTATTATCTGCTAAACAGTCATAACCTTTCATAGAGACACCAATACGCGCAAATTTGCATACAGTTATTTAAATAGAGCAATTAGTAAAATCCATATGCTGGCTGCTCGGATTTTTGTCGCGAAAGATTTTTTTACGATCAAACTCGGTAAATTCGTAAATTGAGTAATTTTACAGCCTCTAGTCCTGCAATCTGTATATGATAGAGAGCCAGTGAAACACCGTGAAGAGCATGACCTTTCCTTCTGAACAAAATCAACAACAAGCGATTCCATTCAAAAAAGTTATGAATTTCAAAAATTACGACAAATTAAGCATCCGTCTCTTCGAGAAAACATTTCTATATAAATGAGAAATTTTCACATGACAAGTTTCAATTACATAGATAATCTTTTGCAGATTATGTCAATTCACAAACACATATATCTAAAAATTACTAACTTCAAATTTAGCTTCAACCGTAAGTTACATGCCTATCGCAACCTGGTAGTTGGAGAATACAGCTGTTGCATCCACGAGTCATTGGGGAAGGCGTGCTATACCCAGCAGTTGCTGATAAGAGGTAAATATTATTTTTTGTTTCCAGTGTCTATTTCAATCGCCTCAGAGAGTACTCATTGATATTAGATAAAAATTCAAAATGTCAATTAACAAATATTGTCAATCAAATTAGTTGAAACTAGGACTACTAAGTCATCCTCGTGTTTGATTTTCTACACTATTCTATATTGGCTGAGATCGCAACATTCAAAAAAATTGGCGAAAAAATCACTCAAATTTTGATTTTCCCTTGTGGTTATGAAAATCTGAAACTTGCATTAAAAATCGGAGTAGTCAGTATAGGTCTTTTGATCTGCTTTTTGTAAGCGAGCAAAGTTTGATTCTGCATGGAGTTATGATTTTTGAGCAAGCAGTACAGAAACGCAGATTTGATTTTATCAAATCATAATGTCATTCCTTCTCAAAAATGTAACTTTCTATAGAGACATTATCAGCTATTAGGTATTATCAGCTCAGACTTTGCTGAGTTAGTAAAAGCAGGTCAAGAAACCCGCTCCGATTTTTATTAGAATTTCCAGATTTTGCAAAAAAAAATGTACGGTCGCTCAGTATTGTGAACTACGCAGGATTATCGCGCTGATTGGTTTGCAGGCGCAGAGTAGTTTAAGATACCTCAAACTTGGGTGTTTACACCTCTATATGCCCAACGTCGGAGCTCTTTACTCTTACGTTGCGTGCTTTGCTCGTTCCACAGGGCGCGCAGATTGATACGAATGGAGTTCCATACAAAATTTATAAAAATCAAAATTTAAGGGATTTCTTCTACCGCTCCTAAGTACGCACTGTGTTGGTAGCCCTATGGCCGCGACGTATATCACGCGAGTAGTGTTCCCTCCTACAGCGTGTATTAACTGCAGCGCCCGGGGCTCGCCAGAGTGGCTCTGTCGGGCCGCCGCTTCAAGGGCCGGGGCTTGCCCTGCAACCAAATATGCGGTGCATCCAGTGAGGCCCAGGGCTTGCCCGAAGATTTTTTCTTGGGCCGCGGGTGTTCCGAAATCATTTGAGATCCGCGGCCTTTCTCTAGCGATAACATTGGGCCACGGTTCGCTAAGCGAATAAATCTAGGGCCGCGGATGGTCAGTCCAAGAATTTAGTGCCGCGCACCGCCAAAAGGCACTGTTGAGGGCCGCGGGTGCTCGCAATAATTGTCTGAGCATATGCGATCATAAAGCGCATGTTTTTTTTTCAAAAAAAAATTTAATGCATGCAATTTAGTCAAGAAATCAAGAAGCTATGAATTTCTGAAAATGGTACGACAGAAGTTTTGTTCCAACCTCATACCCTATTTCACGCGTACAAAAGGTATTTTTTACCATAGTCGACCAGCCCAAACACGCCAAAGAATTTCGAGGTCAAAGGACTATACCGTGGTCCGTATTGCCTAAGAGAACCGTGCGGCATAAGTATTGGTTTTCGAAAAGTGAAGCGGATGAGCGGCTTGCTTGAAAAATCGAAAGATGCGCCTTGTACTCGTGAAATTAGGGTACTTATAAGCAACAAAATTTTTCGAAAAATTTTTCGAAAGGTTCCACTCAATTTATTTTAGCTAATAAAGTATAGCCTGTCCTTAACGCAAAATGTGGCTGTGTAAGGCAGACCGTCTAACTCCGTCACCGTTTATGCCGAACCCTTTAACAATTATGCAGTTAGCCAGGAGGAATGCTCTTGTAAAGACCGCGTTTTGATTTTGCGAATTAGGCTAGACCTTTCTTCGCTTTAAAGATCAAACTGGTACCAGTGTAGCTTCTCCAAAATTATTACTGTACAGACTTTCAAAGTTGGCATTCATTGGCAAAGGGTCGTGGTGTTCGCGAATAGAAGGAGTGGAATTTTGTCTTGAAAAAGTTTGAAAATTTTGGGAATTATACCATTGAGGTAAGTTAGGATACGGAGAATCACAGAACACGTAAATTCACTTGATGCTTATCTCAGTTCAAAAACACAACTTATATAGATAAATGAGCTTGTTTTAATTTCTGAAAACCCATTATCTTCTCTGTTCTTCAGTTAATCCCCAGTAACTGTGGTGGCATCTACAAGCACAGAAGCTTATGTATGCTCCATAGCAATTTGTATCACTCTGGAGAAAATGAAGCTCCCACACGACTGTATAGCATTGCTATGGCAAATGCAGAAGTTCTTTCGCATGGCTTTTATACATTTATGATTCGCAATCCATTAGGAGGAGAAGGGGGAGAGAGGTGAGGGAAAGTTGTGCAGAGTCAGTTGTGGTATTGGATGTGGTCATAACTACAGAACTTATTTCTATTATAGAAAAAGTATACGTTTTTGCAGTTCCAGATTTTTAGGTTTAGACCAGTAGCTTTCAGATCCTCCACAACATGTCGGAATAGACTTATCCAAAGCACAAAAACTTCATGCGAAGCTGGGTGACTCTTACGATATTCGCCTCAGTGATACCAAGGATTACGACGAAGTGCATTGTAAATTCAACAATCAAACGATACCTAGTAATGTCCAATACTTTGTGAGTGATTCTTTTCGCTATAGAATATGATTTGATATGTGTTTGTAGAAATCAAAGGATAAGCGAGGCAAGTATTATCAAATACGAATCCGGCACTTTATGCAGGAGAATGTTGGCCAATATGCATGTTTGCTAAAACTGAAGGAAAAGGTACATCATTGCAGACTGTAAATAAACTTCTAATTCAATTTCTTTTTCTAGGAAATAGTTTCGAAGGAATTTGCAGCCACTCTCGAGCCAGATCCTGTTTCTTCTTCTTCTAGTTTTTTGTCATCTATTTACTACGCTTTGTTATTGTTTGCGTTTGCATGCATGTACATTACTGTGTAAAAACATCGTAAAAACTCCTTGTTACTCAGAATTCAAATTTTCCACATTCTTTCTAATGTGCAGAATTGAGCTTGAGTTTTTGAAAAATGCAGAAGTCGTTTTGTTGTGTAGAAGCAAAGCTATAGTATGCTTTGAGGATGTTTGTCGCGGCCCTTCAGCCGAGAATGTCCATCCAGGGCCCGGCGCGAGGTTGTCAAACGACAAGCTGGAAATCGTTTTCGGCAAAAAAGCAAAGGGGGAAATCGTTTTTGAGGGGTCCGGGGCGGAGACCCGGAAAAAAATTGGTAGTTCATGCTCGCTGCTTATCTTAACATGTAATGTGCCTCAACAGGCGAACATTGGAGTTCGCGCGCATCAAACCGCGCCGTCGCTAAATGCCGCACGCGCGACGTCGCTCAAGCGATGCTATTGCCGCACGCGCGACGTTGCTCAAGCGAAGCATACATGACTAGTTCTCAATGTATGAGTAACGATATGGCACCAAATTTTGTAGGCGAACGGAGAGAGGCTAGTGGAAACAGACTATGAAAAATTATGAAAAACTTATGTGAACGGAATGAGTAATAAGCATTTCTTTCGAGAATTTCGCACAATTGGTAAATGAAGATGTGAATTCAAACGGCTCGTTTGGAACGCGCAGATGACGATATGGTATGAAACTTGGTAAATGCATGCACAAGGGCTTGCAGGGCTTAACTGAGGAGTATCATTGAAAAATTATGTGACTGAAGGTTGTGGCAGACTTTTTTCTGAAAATTTTCCGCTATCAAAGAAACGGAAAAATGGCTCGTTTGCAACGCAGAGGCGACGAAATCGCGCGGGATTTAGTGTGTATATGCGCAGTAGGACTAAGTAACAAACTGTGAAATATTCTGAAAAACTTATGTGAATGAAGAGCGTGCCCAACTTATTTCCAAATTAGCTTATCATTTGACAAGCTAATGACAAGCTGAGCTTGTCAAAACTCTCAATTCACATAATTTTTTCAAAATTTTTACATAAATCTACTCTACGCCTAAAGATTAGTACATACTAGCTGGCTTGCCCGGCTCCGCCGGGCCTGCCAGCTAGACCCGTGTACGTATGTTCCAAATAGAAAATTCCATTTCTGAACCGATCCGGACCAAACTTTGCACACATACACTTCGGGCCCCGGCGGGTGTCACAGTCCACTTTTCGTTATCGATCGATGTCGATTATACCGATTTTTATCGATCTTTTTTGCAGAGTTCACCTACAGGGCTAGGAGTTGGCACAGGGGGGAAGTGAGCATGGGGATTCCGAACACAATATTAGTTTTCAGAATTATCGATTACTTTTATTGATTTTATCGATTTTTTTGTAAATTTTGACCTGCGGGGCTGGGAGTTTGCACAGGGGGGTAATCGAGCATGCTGATTACGAACACAATATTAGTTTTCAGGATCGTCCATTACTTTTATCGATTTTATCGATTTTTTTTGTAAAGTTTGACCTGCGGGGCTGGGAGTTTGCACAGGGGAGTAATCGAGCATGCAGATTACGAATACAATATTAGTTTTCAAGATCGTCCATTACTTTTATCGATTTTATCGATTTTTTGAAAATTTGAGCTAGGGGGCTGGAATTTGGCACAGGGGTGTAATCGAGCATGCTGATCACCCCCCTTGGGGATGATCAGCATGCTCGATTACCCCCCTGCGCCAACTCCCAGCCCCCTAGCTCAAACTTTGCAAAAAAATCGATAAAATCGATAAAAGTAACCGATAATCCCGAAAACCAATATTGTATTCGGAATCCCCATGCTCGACTACCCCCCTGTGCGAACTCTCAGCCCCGTAGCTCAAACTTTGCAAAAAAATCGATAAAATCGATAAAAGTAATCGATAATCCTGAAAACCAATATTGTATTCGGAATCCCCATGCTCGATTACCCCCCTGTGCCAACTCCCACCCCCGTAGCTCAAACTTTGCAAAAAAATCGATAAAATCGATAAAAGTAATCGATAATCCTGAAAACCAATATTGTATTCGGAATCCCCATGCTCGATTACCCCCCTGTGCCAACTCCCAGCCCCGTAGGTGAACTCAGCAAAAAAATCGATAAAAATCGATAAAATCGATATCGATCGATGACGAAAAGTAGCCTATGACACTCGCCGGGGCCCAAAGTGTATGTGTGCCAAGTTTGGTCCCGATCGGTTCAGAAATGGAATTTTCTATTCGGAACATACGTACATACAGACATACAGACAGACATACAGACAGACATACAGACATACAAACAGACATTCAGCTTTATATATAAGATTGAAAATTTGGTTCCAAACCTCCTCTCCTCATTGCTAGAGGCAAAAATAGCCTCAGCAGCTCCGTTTCCTAAGGAGGAAAGCGCGCTCCAATCGAACGGCGTATCGCTGAGTCCTTTATCCGGCGTCTATATTTCCTCACTTATTTACCTATTGCTGCTTTTTACGCTGTCTCCACCTTTTCACCCTTCTTTGCTTTCACTGCTATTCTTGTGATTTTACCGGTGTTTTTACAGAATGGGTCGCCGACCGTGCTACCGATATATCAAGAATAATCTGTATCCAAAATCGCGTTTCTGTCGCGGTGTCCCCGATTCGAAGATCCATATTTTTGATCTTGGCAAAAAGAAAGCCAATGTAGATGAGGTCCCATGTTGTGCTCATATGATGTCCTACAAACGGGAACATCTTTCATCGGAAGCTCTTGAAGCTGCTCGTATCTGCGCCAACAAAAACATGGTGAAAAACTGCGGAAAGTAATAGTGTTTGAACTTTTATATAAGTCGAATATGCTTGAATCCAAACCAAGGACTTCAATCTAAACTTTTCATGCTGGAATTTTTTCAAACTTTGCGAACGAGTAAATTGCCAACGTTCCTCAGCATTTTCTCTCTTTCGACCTCTTAACTTATCTAGGTGGCTTTGACTACGGGCCTAACGCGGGTGTTTTTTCGTTTTCTTAGAATGCTCCCTTGCAAGAAGTTTATCTCAACTATCTTTGGTAGCCATTCCATGCTTTTGTAGTAAATTGTCACACAACTAGGTATATATTTTTGTTACTAGAAAGTCTACTCGGAAATCTCCACAAAAGTTCACTGCCCGCTAATTCACTTATGATTGTGGACCTGAAGTTTTTGTTTGTATGTATCGAGAGGTGGTCTTCTTTCCCATTCAGGTGTTCCATCTTATATATAAAGCTGAATGTCTGTTTGTCTGTATGTCTGTCTGTATGTCTGTCTGTGTGTACGTATGTTCCGAATAGAAAATTCCATTTCTGAACCGATCCGGACCAAACTTGGCACACATACACTTCAGGCCGCGGCGCGTGTCATAGGCTACTTTTCGTCATCGATCGATATCGATTTTATCGATTTTTATCGATTTTTTGCTGAGTTCACCTACGGGGCTGGGAGTTGGCACAGGGGGGTAATCGAGCATGGGGATTCCGAATACAATATTGGTTTTCAGGATTATCGATTACTTTTATCGATTTTATCGATTTTTTTGCAAAGTTTGAGCTAGGGGGCTGGGAGTTGGCACAGGGGGGTAATCGAGCATGCTGATCATCCCCAAGGGGGGTGATCAGCATGCTTGATTACACCCCTGTGCAAACTCCCAGCCCCGCAGGTCAAACTTTACAAAAGAAATCGATAAAATCGATAAAAGTCATGGACGATCCTGAAAACTAATATTGTGTTCGTAATCAGCATGCTCGATTACCCCCCTGTGCAAAATCCCAGCCTCGCATGTCAAAATTTACAAAAAATCGATAAAATCAATAAAAGTAACCGATAATTCTGAAAACTAATATTGTATTCGGAATCCCCATGCTCACTTCCCCCCCCCCCCCTTTGCCAACTCCTAGCCCTGTAGGTGAACTCTGCGAAAAAATCGATAAAAATCGGTAAAATCGACATCGATCGATAACGAAAAGTGGACTGTGACACCCGCCGGGGCCCGAAGTGTATGTGTGCCAAGTTTGGTCCGGATACGACGGAGCCGGGTAAGCCAGCTAGTCTATTCTATATTTTTTATCATCATTTCTTGCTGTTTTCAACACCTAATAACGTAGAATATCGGTTTCTTACATTGATGTTCTTTCTTTCGAATGTTCGTTCATTCACAATTTTTCATTGCTTTACCGCTTTGTCGTCGGTTGTGCATCGCTCGGATTTACACGGACGTGCGTTCATAATTCATTGTCGGAGCGTGAAATTCAGGCATAAATGTCTATTATTTGAGCCACATAGGCTAACCAGTGAAGATCTCGATCGATGACAGACTATCAAGGTCAAGGAGCGAGCTGGTAAGGATGTCGTTGAGCTATCGGAAACAAGTTGACAATGAAAGGCTAGAGATTGTACATGATTGATATTTTTCTATAAACTTTTTCATGAAATTTCTTGTACGACCTTTTTCTGATAGCAAGCTTTTGTGCAGCCAACTCCGTTTCTTGATGCTAAGGGTCAAAGAGCCTTGTATAGGCCTGTAGTTTTGGCTTTTGCTTGGGTATTTACCGACGAATCTGGTTACTTTGTTGCGTGCTCACGATGAGTGAATTCAGGATCCGCGTCTCGTTTGCTATACTCTTTTCTGTTTTTCTTCAATAAAAATTGTTCTTTGGATAAAGTGTTTACTGCGCAGTCACTGGGATCAGTTTTTGGGTCAAAGGGGAATTCGTTTTCGAAAACCCCTTTTGACAACCTCGTGCCGGGTCCTGTGTGTCCATCATAATCCTCTGATTTTGGCAGCGTCTCTATGCAATGGAATCAAATTGAAACTGTGGAGCTTCAAGTAGAGAAGCCTCTATAGCAAACAGTTTCAACTACATTGAAACTGTTTGCTATTTTGTTTACTTTATTTGTTTTTGCTAATACACTTCATTTTCAATATAGATCTGTGCTGAATCAAATGAGGTGGATTAACAAAAAATGGTGGATGCTTTGTGCAGTTGCGACTATGGAATACGAACGTTCTCGCGGGATTTTTCGGATTCGGGGTTTGTCGGATTCGCGGCATTTGCAGGATTCGCGGGATCGGGGTTCGGCATAATTTTCAGTGGAGCAGATATCTCTGTGATCTGAAAACAGATGTGAACCCAGCTCAATAGCGAGACTTTTGGTTTACGCCAAGCGATTAGTGAGATATTATTTTTTTAGAAGGTGCTCTGAGTGTAAAGCTCAGGAAGTATATTGGAACACAAAGATAAGCATAAGAGTGTGAATACATGAGATATATTCAACATCCGTAGATATACAGCAAATTTAGAATAATCAGCAGAGGATAAGTAATCCGTGAACGCATTCTGCGAATGACGCTAGTTGAAAGGCAATAGTCATTAGCACGAGTGCTCGTTGATTCATGACCATGACCACGGTCAGGTTCCGTGAATAGAATGAGATCTCAGACACTATGCAGCATAACGCACTTGTCTCCCAGAAGACGTGAAAAAGATCATTTCAAGTTTTTTGTACATTAGCAAAAACTTTAAATGATTCAGGGATGGTTCAGCGATGATATCTCTATGTTTTGGGACCATATTCACTGTGCTTGAGTGTTCTTTGTTTAGGGCTCTTTTCATCCATGCTGTTTGACGTGATGTCCATTGATTCGTGGCCTGACTGGCCCGGCACGTTTGTTTGTTGCAATGTCTGAGACTGTACACCATTTCTGATCGACACGAGTCCGTACAGCGTTACGCGGTTTCGTTTGGCAGTGAGTGCTGCTTGCTATCAGGCATATTTGATTGTGGTTTGTTCAAACTGTTGTTGTCATGAATTCTTGGGGTGACCTGCTTAGATCGTTGTTCTGATGCCTAGATTTCAAATGTTGGCTTGTTTACCGGATTTATTGATTATTCACTCACAATAAATATTTGCTGAGTCTTAACTGTTCAGTGGTGTATGAAATCAGGTTTGACCGTCTCATGCCCTGGTGTTGGCTCCTCAGGCATGGGTACTTCGGGGTCAAGCTTACTGGCTGCCAGCGTGGGCTTTTTAGCTGGCTCCGCGAAGCGGGCTCTGGGAGGTGGCCTTCATGGCCGCTGTGCTTGCAGTCCATTCACTGTTACCACAAGGAGGGTCATGCAATCACCGCTCTACCCCGGTGTTTGCTCTACATTATTTCGTGCAGCATCAGTTAGGGTGACTGTGCGCCATGTGGTAGTGGTTCGGCCACGGTCGGACTGGTCCCCTTTTTGGGGTGCCAATTTATTGGATTCCGTCTGATGCAGGAGAGCATTGCTCCTGCCTCCGTCACATGTTCCATTCTGAGAGAGTGGTGCTATTTGTTCATACATGGTCTAGGCAGTCTTTTGCCTCCATCTCATCATGCTTCCGTTTGGCATTGCCTGCTATATCCCCCTATCATCAGTTTAGCATTGCCTGATCTCTTCGTTAACGTTCTTCGTTGGTTTCAGTGGGTTGCTGACGCGTTCCGAGCCGACTCTGTTCCGTTGACTAAATGATTTGAGTATCGTGAGTACTAATGCAGTAGGTTTTATGAGTTCTTGAGCCTAGTTCTTACTGAGCATACGCTATTACCACTGTGTAATGGACTGTGTAATAATCAGGTCTCAGCCGGTGGGCGTATACTCTGTTGTTTCAGAGTTGTCATCTTAGACGTTCGTACTGCACTCTTGATGTTGACGATCTGTTAGCATTTCGTTTGGCCCATTAAACAGTCTGGACATGAAATGTCAGGTTGCGGTACCGGCTGAATACCTGTTTATGGTCTAAGGATGTTGACCTCGGGCGCATTCATTCCCGGGTTTCTCTTCCCATTTAAAAATTTTGAATGGCGGCGGCAAGCCTGCTCCAAGCACGCGACGGTCAGCGCTCCAAAATACCGCCAAATCGCAGAATAGGAGCATCATTAGATTTTGAATCTTCTGTTTGATGTACTAAGGTACTCTATTCTGTTCTATTTTGTTATTCATGTTTAGCTCTTTATTAAGCATGTCATGAAAGACGGCGTGTTCTTGTTCGAAGTCAGCGGGAACTTTTTTTTCCAAAAATTTGCCAAGATCACCTCGTGGTGAGCCCTGCTTTACTTGCTTTAGATGTAAAAGAACCCAGCTTTAGCCTTACACCTTGTTTTCAGCAGCCTTTAACTCTATGTTTATATCATCGCCTTGGTGGCGCAAAGCCCACCTCAGCACGGCAGGAGCTCAATGTCAGGTCCCGGCAAAATTTCAATCAATTTTTCACCTATTCAGAGCAGCCATGCTGAACCCGTATCTGGGCTTTGCAGCGTTTGAAAATGGCGAAAATTGGCTTTTTTCGAGGCTCTCCATGTTCGCCCTCGCTGGAAAGTCCGTGTAAATGGGCGGGGTTCGAAAGACTTCTAGAGTGGATTTCAGGCTTTTCAGACACGTTTTTCGCTCCAGGCTTCCTTGATGGATTATTTAGGAAGTCTGCCATTGAAACACTGTAAAACCTCAGAACACATTATTTGACGGGATGCTGCTTCCAATATGGTCGGTGAACAACCTAAGGTGTTGCTCCTCGAAAACCTTGCACAATGGCAAATAAGCAATTGATTCTGTTCATATATTTATGCATCCTTGTATACCAAACATGTTATATCGTTACGAGTATGTGTGCAATATTCATGAGTATGTATGATGTAGGAGAAAGCACACTCTGCGCACAGAACGCCGTAACTGCCCTCGAAAGCGTTCGTTACTGCTCGATGTACGGCCCTTTTCGACTCAGTCAGATCGTCATTTATTGCCTGCAACAAAGCAATCTGTTTTGTAAGGGATCCGTCATACTTCGCCGGAAGAAGCCTGAAAGCGCTCAAAAAAGCCCAAAAAAAACCTAAGAAAAAGCCCAAAAGTGCCAAAAACGGTTTGAAATTTTTCGTAAAATTCTGACATGTTGATTTGTAAATGACCGAAAATGAAGAAAAAACCAAGGCAAAAAAGACTGGGTTGCCAAATCAAAGGCATGCCCTAGCACCAAAACTTGCTCGCGAAAGGAGGCGTTCCGGCTCTTTCTGGCGCTTTTAGGCTTTTTTTTTTCGGCAAAGTAATAACGGGTCCCTAACTTCTGCTTATCAAGCTTAAATTCAAGGAACAAGGGGTTTTTTATATATTCAATCAAAATCAAAGGCTACGTTTGTACACAATGTGTGCTCTGATATTTTGGAGTTACCAGGATTCCCACCTAATTTTTGAACCTCATTCGGTTAGTGATGTAGAAGTGGAAAAATCACATTCTCTTATACCTTAGAAAATAACTCCGATACGCCTTCCTTGCGTACTTTAAGCGAATTCTCTCCCTAATCTCGCTCTAACTCCCATCTTGATGCCGACGCTCTGACTGTGACTTATTCAACCTTTTCCAAGTCTTGCAAGGTTCAGTATTAGCATCAGTTAGTTGTGATTAATTGACGTCGTCCGGAGCTCGTAAACAGCTTTTCTGCTCCATCTGTGTTTGTTATTTGCATTTGTAATGCAGTCCTCATTTTTCTGGTTTTTTTTCTGTGCACTTTGATAATAGACTCTTACCTAAGTGGTCAATGAAGTTCGCAGCGAAAAAATAGTCTACTCAGCAATGGCCTCGGAAGCAGCCTGGGCCCGCCTTTGACCCGAACGCGCCCCAGCGTATTCGAATTACAAGCTAAATGATTATCGCACACAATTTTGACCAAAGTGTCACACAAAGGCTCTACTTTCCAATCCTGATCGGCTGTGCTATAAAAAATTAAGGGCTTCGCAGCTCACTTTCAACGTTTGCACTCTCCACATAACCAAAAAAGAGATGGATAAAGCTGGTGAGTTTTGCGGGGCACTGTCTTTGAGCGCCAAATCGGACTCTAATGACCCAACAATTCATTGAATCTACTCAGAGAAATGACCGCTTCCGCAGAGCGCTTGCCTGCGGAAGTTCTGTAAACGTGCTGCGGAAGTTCCGAAATGAGGTCCTGCGGAAGTTCCGAAGAATGCCAACCACAACAGCAACACCGAAGCGAGATTTGAACCTCACTCTATTGACTGTGAGACCCACCTACTATCCTCTACGCTACGGCTGACATGTTCGATAATGCGCTCTAGTTGTTGGCAAGGCAACATCACGAGACAACACATTCAAAGTCCTGCGGAAGTTTTGGCAGGCCAAAGTACTGCGGAAACTCTGGCATTTTTCGGAATTTCCGCAGGGTTTTGAAGGAGGTTCTGCGGAAGTCCCGGTTTTCAACCAGTTTGGCATGAAAATCCCGCGGAAGTTCCGATTTTTAACGTTCTCATTTTTGCAATAGTGAACAAAATCCTGCGGAGCTTTTGCAAATTCGGCTTGTCCTGCGGACTGAGTAGATGACGGAAGATGCTGATGGGTTCATTTCAATGAAGTACGTTGTAGGCTAGAGTTGCTAAATTGCTACAACTTTGCATTGGTTGGCGATTGGAATGGCTAGCAAAGAATTTACAATCAACATGCACATCAAATGGGTTTTCGGAGAAAAAATCATGCAGCCGGATTAACGACTTGACAGGTACTACTGCACTAAGCTTGAAAAATGAGTATTTTTGCTAAGGTGTACGGTTGAAGAAATGTTCTGCTTCCAAAGTCATGATCACTAATAAGCTTTTGGGGACTAGTGGCGTAGTGGTAGAAGCGCCGCTATGACCAGATCGAACCCAGGTTTGGTTTCGCCCCTGATCCAACGTCCTCTACCCTTAGGGCCGCTAAATCGGTACCAGAGTAATGTGGGAGGATAAAGGCAATGGCTTTGTAACCGGCTAGCCTCCACAAGTCATTGTAACAGTCTCGCACGCATACAATTGGCTCCTTCACTACGAGGTAGGGTGCGTTCGGCGCATGCCCGCAGAAAGTATTGAAGAAGTCGAATCGTTTATCCTTATATTTTAACAAGCTTTTCTGGGATTCACTATGATTTGATGAGTCATACTTTGTTCGCTTACAACAGTAAAAATTGTACAGACTAAGACCCGAGACAACGGAATAATTCACATTACAAACTCTTACCTCGTGCATAATTTTCCGCAAACTTTCATCTGTGCAAGATCCGTCATTTCTGCTGCCTTTCTTCCTCAATCTCGCCATTTGCACTGGAGCATTGCTTTCTAAAAGATATGTTGTACAATAGTAGGTGTACACATTATGCAAGAAGCTAGATTTGTATGAGTCGCTAGTGAATCGCCAACCATTTGCGGTTATACGTGTTAGTGCTCTGCACAATAGTCTCAAGCCTCCCATCTATTATTCACAAAATCGCAGTCCGTCAGGCAAGCCAGGTCCCATAACTCCTTCAAAAAACTTTATCTCATCTTCGAATTGCTTGGTGAATGTAGTTTTTGGCATAAAAATATCATACATGAATAGTCTTTAATTCTTTCAAAAAAATTTATTTTTGGCACGTTTCCAAACCTCATTATTGAAGAGCTTGACTTCCGCGCTATGTCCATGCTAGCTAACGCTCCCTGTATTCCATAAACTATCTTAAACTATAAAAACGAAACACGAGAAAAGCTTGAAGAGAAAGGGAAAAAATGAGTTTGAAGTGCGGTTACATGATTACCTTTATATTTACATTAATAGGGTTTGCAGAAGTGAAGATTATGCCAAAATATAGCCGTCTTTCCCATCCTCATACATATAAACCATATAAGAGACTATGCCAAAGTGTCCAGAGTTTTCCAGGGAACGGCGAAGAAAACAAAACTTTTTTTACAAACTAATATTTACTAGGTATTGCAAATTAAGAGCAAAATAATAGCGGGTGAAGCCTATGTTACGTAAGTCTGTGGCACACAAATTTGTTCACGACAGCTTGACATCTTGGCGTCCTCGCCCACTCAAGGAAGGAGTCAACGGTACAAATAAAAAGTATTGAGGACTGGTCTTTTGCGACTTTTGCTGAATGCAGTTTTTTATCTAACATACCTCTCGCTTCGTAGGCCACTTCCTTGTGGGCACTCAAGAGAATAACAGACAGTGAGAGCAATATAAGTAATCGCAGCATACACTCCTTTCTGCAGGCAAATTTGTGTATATAAGGCGCTGACTCTGTCAAATATCGGCTGACATATGCAAATACGCAGCTTCATTCACTAAATTCTAGCGATTATGCCGTCAATTAGTCAGAGCTGAACTTAGTGGTTGTTACATCAAATAGAGCTGCAGTTATATCTTGCATATGCCGTGATGGCTAAATCATGCCAAAGCTGTAAGAAAAACCTAGCAATTCTACGCGTAAACACTTGATTCTACAATAAATAAGCTTTAATTCCGTTGATCTTCTTAGTACTTCTAATCTTTCAGTATTCTGGTCAAAAACTTATGAAATTGTAAACCATTCATAAAAAGTTACAAATAACACGTTAATTCTGAGGCGGCATGCCGCTCATAATATTAGTTTAAAAAGATCACCAAACTCCACCAGAATTTATCAAAATCGCTTCTCATCGTCTTATCTTGGTTCAAAGTGGATAAGAGCTAAATTCAGGACCTCGCTAGGCTCAGCTCAACTAGGCGCATCTTTGTGGTTCGGTTCTTATAGATTATACCTAAGATTGGTTACTCAGGATGAGCAAGCACACTGAATAACCTACTGCAAGCAAGTAAAATAGATTCGTGAGGTCTGTCGGCCTATCGTGCATCTACCGTATCCAAACGGACACTTCTCCATATAAGAAGAGCGCCTCATCAAGCTGAGTCGAATGCCGCCTTTAGATTCAGAACTCGCCCACTTATAACAATGCGATGCGGATTTCGGTAAAATCCGATGGAGTTCGGTAAACTTGACAGATTATGCGCATCATTGTCACTTTAGCATCATGGGGAAAAGAATTGGTTTATTCGCAAAATTGATGATCGAATTTGCTTACTGGACTTCCTATGTGGTTACTTGTTAGCCATTAGTTACACTGCCCAAATGGCCGTTCACATAATTCACACACGGTCAAGAGATATAACTCTGAGTTCCAATTAATACAATTCTCTATGCCCGTAGACGCTGACTGATCCTGAAGTTACGGTTGGGCTGGAGATTGATATTGAGATTTCTTGCTAAGAATGGACCGTCTGCTGCTTCTGAACTTTTTTAGAGCCTAATAAAAGAAACTGGATACCCAGATTTGCCTGGACACTGCGAATCCCAGCACCTACTTGCAACTTTGCTGCAAGGCAGCTGCACTTGCAGCAAATTTTCGAGTGTGTGAGAAATGCGGCTGTGTATCTTCGGGCCGAAGTGCAAAAAGCTAGTAGCTGACGCATGTCTGTTCATCTGCAAACACAGACGTTGCAGACATACTTTATGGTTACTCTTTAGAAATGTCTCGTCATAATTTGCATAGTTTTACAATGCAGCATGTCTGTGCAATTTTTGCAACACTTGCATAAGTGGGGCTTTTAATCCAGTACTTACAAGGGAAGGATAATCGGTCGAAGTGGTGTTTCCATTCAGAATCTATACCATCTTACAGTGCCTGAAACGTTGATTCTAAATCTGCTCTCGATATCTGCAAAGCTCTTGTGCGGGGAGCTATAGGAATCTTTTAGGCAAAAATTCAAGGGTTTGGTTATGGTAAAAACATCGAGGTCTTTCCTGTGCTTGAATGGAATAATGACTAGATCTGATAGAATGAAGGTATTATCTTCATGAATCGCCATGGCAATAATCATGGCCTCATTTGAACTCACAGATTACACTTCTAGAACGATTTAATCGTAGCGTTTTTGCATCTGTTTTTGCTCAAAAAATTCCATTACTTCTCTTCCAAGAGCGCTTTGCAGATGTCGAAACGATTTTGGAATCATCGATTCTGTATAAGGAAGTGTACATTTAATATGAAAACGTCACTTTGACCAAGTATCCTTCCCTTGTTAGATACGTCAGGTGTTGGGTGAGAGTGTTTGAAAAACCATTGCAAAAAAACAGATAGCACGGGTTTTACGTTGCTATTGCAAAAATATCATTACCATCATTTTTTGACAATGTCGTCTTGTCCGGGTTCCTAGTGTTAGTGTTTACATCGGGCTGAAAGCGAACTGATGGGTTATTTCAACAGCAGTTTACTTTGTATAGAAAGGTGTTAGTTGTCCTCGTTTGCGTGTCCTAGTGCTTGACAATGCTGGATATCAAAATTTCAAAACTTGCATCCTTTTTCACGGATTTTTGCAATAAAATGGTAATCAGATGTTTAGATTGCTACTTGGTTATAAATGCATTATCGAGACCACTCTCCCTTGCAAATCTGCCTTAGACTTTTTTGCTTGCTCGTAGGTAAAGGCAGAGACAGATAATTGTAGACCTGCAGAAAAAGCGTGCCCGCACAGCAGTGTACTCGACAGTTGTGCTTGTTAATCAGCTACAAATGCTTCAATTGTATTTTAGCAAAATTCTCGTCCTTGCTGTCTTCACGATGTTCATCAAAATAGTAACTGAAAGAATAAACTGCTTGAGATTGGAGCGACCATTTCTCCTATAATTTTGTGCATAAAAATAAAATTTTGATAATTTTTAGTTGATCAATAAGGGTCTTCAAGTAATTCTATCACATATTTAAGCCGAGAACAGCCAAATATCGAGGGAATGCAAACAGTTAGAATTCCCCATAAACGTGGTTTTTATGAGCTCAGGGTAAGCATAACTTCAAATAGAGTTCCATAAGTTATATAATATTATAGCAGCAAATTCACTTAGGAGGAATATTGAATTATATTTATACTTACACTTAACTAAAGTACATTATAAAAACGATGTGCTACTTGGCAGTATGATGAATTTATCTAAAATCAACATGTGCAATAAGATTCCAGAAAGAACTCCAACAAGTATCTGGTATTTACAGTCGCTGAAGGTTTTCTTTGATTTTCAGCAATTCAAAGAGAACATACAATTTTTTGAGTGAAGCTGTTAAGTTTTCAAGTGCAAGAGAACGAGACACTTGTTCTAGCAGTTGCAATATTTAACTTAAAGTAGGCAAAAAGAGTTCGCTAACGTTTCCAGAAAAATTTTTTCAATATCCTCTTGTAAATTTGTGAAAGAATATGTACAAGTCTAACAAAGATGGAAATGATTTGATGGCTGACGTGGAAAATTTTCGGGTCTCTTCCAAGGCAAAGTAAAGCCAATGCCATGCCATGTGTTTTCCAAGGGAGAATTGAAGTGAATAGAGTGATACAGAGTCCAGGGGCATAAGAAGATTTAATGTAGTCCTGGGCAAATTGACACTCCAACAGTTTTGACTATCTAGGACCCGTGTGAGATGTATTTCTAAAAATTCTTCCAGGAGCCCTATTTTCATAACAAAAATTTTCGAGCTTTCATTCTAGCAGCCATTATTTGCCGGATCTGGACATCTTAAACGATTCCTAATGTTTGCAAAAACATTTTTTACCTAAGCAGGCTCATTCGATTACTTGAAAAAGCTGTGTCGAGATTGACATTGAAGATCTCTGTCATTTTATTTTCAATGATCTCCATGGCTCCACGGCTAGGAGGAAAACTAAGGCCAGGCTGCGATCGATCGCCATCTTCCGCAGCTCAGCCTCCGTTTGCAGCAGTTGTGTTTTGTTGTCTGATGCAGAAAACAGAAGCTCCCCACCCATCCCAATATTTTTTTTCTTTTCTCTAGGATTATTTTGGTCTATAAGTTTATTAGAGCAACTCTGACCGTTTGTATCCCATTTAGTCATGAATTTTGACTGCTGGTTTATTCCTTTCGCGTCACTGACTCACTCGCCACTGCTCACCAAACTTCCCCTGCATTCTCCAGAAAATTTCTGTCGTTTTTTTTCGCACATTTCTCGTCACATTCATCACAGCCTTGCATTGTTGTTTTATTTACCATTATATCGACTGAAATCCAGCACTTGTGTTGTTCCGTGTGGTTGCTCAGCGTTTTTCAATATTGCCAGGTTATTGAATGTACTTTTGGCTTCATCCTCACAGCAGCTGATTATACACAACATACTCGACCAAATTTGACGCTTATTCTAATTCTTATCTATCGTAGAACACCTCTTTTCTTGAATTTGACTTAACTGTCTTTTTTTCTATTTATGTGAGGTTTCATTATGATTTTTATTCGATATTGAACTCACGGTGTACAAATACTGAAAATGTTTTGCTGGTAGGTTTCAGACAGCGGCTTCTCAAAATCTTTCTTACTCTTTGATTTTGAACATTTGACTGCAATGTATGCTCCTTGCTAAAAAAATACACAGAAAGTAAGCATCGCACCTTGCGTATTATTAACTGAAAAATTCAGTACAAATGACATACTTTTCAATGTGTAATCGATCCAGTTTATTCCGAATCTGCAAGGGTCACTCGAGTGCGAACATGAAAAACCTTGCTCTGCTTTGCTGCTGCTTCAGTTAAATATACTATTCTCGCTAATTTTTTTACCGTGCAAGCTGTAAAAGAATGCGAAATATCTCGAAAGAGTACTGTATCCAGTGTTATTTTAAGTTAAAACGGTTCGGTTAATTTTCCATAAAATGAATGTACATAAGCTCGAAATTTTTTTCATCGAGTCATCTCACCGCTTAGGTCTTCCTCTGCGTTTTAACTTACGTCTATATCAGCGTTAGTCAATGAAGATTACAAAATAGGCTTTAATAGAAATGAGCGAATATGAATTTTCCAGACTTATTAGAAAACCAAATCAAACATTTTGATTAGAATGATATCATTTTCTATTGCAGTCAATCCTTTTTTTGTTGAAGTTCGGGCTATGATTGTACTAACAAGGAAAAGATATAGTCGAAAGTACCAATCCAGATGAGACATTCATCATCTTAAAGCGCTTGGAACACTGATTCCATATCTATAGTTTCTAGCTGCGGAGCGGTTTTTGGAAGGAGTTATGAGGGGTGTTTCCATCCGGGGTTGAGGCGCCCTCCAGCAGGTCTCCTTCATCTATGAGTTCTGCAGAGGAATACTAACTGGCCTAGTGGTAAGTGACGTGCCCTAATAGAACTTTGGAGCCCTAATAGAATTTCTGATGATATTGATCCTAATCGAAATTAGAAGTGTCAAAGAACCAAGTAAATGAGTATTGTAATCCTTATTGTAGTTTTCATTCGAGTTACTTACCACTATGCCAGTCGACACCTTTTTGTGTTTCTATAGTACTCGTAGACAAGAGCCGATATCTGAAGGGCGCCTCAACCCCAAAGGGATACACCCCTCATAACTCCTGCCGCAAAACCGCTCCGCAGTTAGAAACTACAGATTTGGAATCAGCGTTTCAAGCGCTTTAATTTGATATGTCTTTCATCCGGATTGGTGCTTTCGACTAGGTATCCTTTCCTTGTAAGATGTTAATATTTTCTTTCTTACGAGAGAATATAGTGTGCTTGTTCAGAAACTTTATTTTTGCGATAGTTTTGCTTTGTCAGACAGCTAATCAAACACTGTAGCAAGAATGCAAGATCTGCGTTTCTTAAGTGTCTCGCCACCTTTTTTCCGAAGACAGCACATGGAACGCGACAGCACATGATGAGAGTCTAGACTAAACATTCGAAAAAAAACTTCGGCTGAGTATGAGATGTGGATGAAGACTACAAACTTTGATCACAAATCAGATCGTAAAAAAAGAGCAGAAAAAAATTCGATCGTTTTCGGCTGCCTGTCAAAAGAGTTTTGTTCTCACACTGTCATTTCCTGCTCGTTCTTCACGACGATACATGACGACGACTTAAACAAGCTTCCGAATGGCACTACTTTTGTCAGACAGAATTGAATTGATGGCACAATTGTGCGGTTTTTGCATGAATTTGCTGACTGTCTTGACCACGTTAAAATTCCGGGGGAATGTTTGATGTGCCATAACTAACTTATATCTAAATTTCAACTATCTTCGTTCAAAGTCTGTTCTGTTCCAATTGTAATATATGTGATCGCATAAAAGATTGGTAATCACAGGAATCCAAAAAAATGTTTCTGCTCAAATGCAAACTCTTTTATCATTAAACAAGCTTTTTTCAACTATCTAGTCTAACCCTCTCGTAATAAAATCACAATACTAAAGTTATCTACAAGCTGCCCTGCCATTTTTGTAAAAAGAGTTTTGACAAAATGCTTGCTAGTCTCAATCACTGGCTCACTTACACGTCCTTTGCTGATGTCGATAGAAGCACATGAATGTTCAGTGAGGTGTATGTTTTTCGTAAAAGTTTTAGTGCAAAATATGCATCATCTTCATTTTCCATCGTATGCAGCCACAGCTGTTTGAACATCCAAATTTGATCCTGTAGTTTAATTTTGCGGAAAATTTGCGCAGGAAACATTTCATTATGGATTTTAATTGATTATAATGTTTCAGACATCTCCTATTTTTTAGATGCCTAGTACATGAATGTAAACAAAGAAGACAATTGGTAGGGGATCCTTCAGTGAGATTTCATATTTAGACAGCAAAGAATTAAAGAACTTTTGCTCGAAGTGGCTCCGAGAAATACAGGTGTCCCGAAGAAATGCAAAATCTGTTTGATCGTTAATAGCTCCCTTGCTTTCAAGTCTTTCGCCGAGCTTCAGATATCATTTCATAGAGCGAGGCTCAATTTAGATTGCAGTATGATGCGAATCATCGATCGCTCTTCATTACTGTAGGATTCCGGTAGGGACTTCGATAATGATTTCACTCCATTAGAGGTCATATTCTGCCTCATAACGAAAGGCAACCCAAAAAGCGATCGGTTATTTGCTTCATACTGTAAATCTTGAAGCCAGCTCTACAGAATGGTTCCACAGCTTGCCTAAAGACGTAAAAGCAACGGAGTTATTAATGTTCAAACAGTGTTCATATTTCTTGGACACCCTGTACATATAGGACTTTAGTATGCTTGCCTTTTTCATAAATGGATTATGTGAAAGCTAGGCTGCTACAAGATTGCTATGTTTTTGGCCAGTCACTGCTGGAGATGGTAGAGGTGTTAAATGTGAACAACTATGATAAAATTATGGATTTGGATATCGCAATAATCTGTCCAATCTAGTTAATCGGCTGTTGCCAAATATAGTCGTTTTTCTTTCTTCCTATAGCTCCTCGAACATACGTAATGAAATAAATTCGTAGTATGTCTTAAAGGCAGGTAGTGTCCGGGCAAAAAGTCGATTTTGAGATTTTGTGTTTACCCGGGCTTATTCATTATGCTGAGTCCGAAAATCCATATTGGAGAGCGCAAAAACGGCAAAAAAGGCTCTAACGCGGGAGGGAAATCGAAAGTGGGCGGGATCCTCCCACTGTGAATTTCGTAGTCCCAGCTTTTGGAGCAATCTTCCCAATTCCTTTAGCGCCCTGAGATCTCCACCAGCCAGGTGCGTGCATGACTTGAAATCGGAACCGAGAAGATCGCTCTGGAAGCTGGGAGCGTGAATTCACAGTGGGGAGGACCCCGCCCACCTGCTGATCTCCCTCCCGTGTTAGAGCCGTTTTTCGCCGTTTTCGCGCTCTCCAATGTGCATTTTCGGATTCAGCGTAGCGAATGGGCTCGGGTAAGCAAAAAATCTCAAGATCGAGTTTGTGCCCAGACACTGCCTTTAAGCCCGACTAGTAGCATATCCAATCCAAATCCACTTCTCTTCACTTTGCTGTGGCTACAAGAAACTTCTATTTACTATCTGATATCACAGTTGTCAGTATCTCTGCTCACTCCTTAATTTTTCCTAGAATATGTTTCTCGCACTTTTATTCCATTAAATGGTAACTGTCGGCTTCTGTGATACCATAAAGAAGTTGTTTGCGCACGCACAATCGAAAAATTATCGTCGAATTCTATCTAACGCCGTTTATTAGCACTAAATTAATCAGCGTATTTCAGATGGTTCGACCTACTGCCAACAAAGATGCTATTCAGGTTTGTCACATGTGTATCATTTTGCATTCTTCTCTTTCCTGTTCCTTATATATGCATAATTTAGAACTTGTACAACTCTATTCATCCTTTCAAAAAAATGTTAGCCTTATTAGCTGAAATAACTGATTAAAATAATTAGTTTAAAGCCAAACTTTTATGGATTTGAATTGCTCCTGTTAAAGCAAAGGTGGGCTGCTAAAAGGTGATCATGTCTACTCCCCTGTTATGACTCTTTTTCTGTCATTTTTGCAGTTTTTTCTAAAGTTTCCTACATTCTTTCTTCTGCGCAGAACTGGATGATCTGAACACCGCGCGCTCGTCTCGCAGACTTTTTCCATTTTCAATGAAATTTTCTGACTTAATACGTATTAGAGAGAGAGAATCTTCCGCTTTCCGATTTGATTGAAAATTATATGTTGGCATATGGCAAGCTGTTCAAGAGAAACATTCGAAAAGTGTTTTCTCGAAGTTGTCCTCCGCAATTGGTGAAACATTGAATAAAATCCAAATTTATCTTTGATCTTACTCCTATAACATACTATTTTTGACAAAAGCTGGTAGCGATCGGATGTCTCTACGAATAGTTATGGAATGCGGTTTTTTACAAATTCGACATAGTGATATTTTTCCAAATTGGGCTTTTATACGAGGCTTAGAATAGCTTTAGAATTGATAAATAGCATGTAAATCTGGCGTTGATGGTAGGCATCCACCATGAACCTTTCACTGCCAATGTAGGAGTTTTTTATGTTGTTTATACTTGCTCCTGGACCCACTCTGTGCTCGTCTTATCACTATTCTATTTCTTAATCTTATTAATGCTTTGAGTTTTTTTCTAATAAGCCTTTTCTATGATAACCATCATAGTAAGCTCTATCGGCAGTTGCTTACTATCTCGTCATTGAAGCTACGAGACCGTTTGCCAAGTAGTTTCGTATTTTTTATTGTCGGAAAAGTCCAAACCATGTTCGTCAAGAAACAGAGCAAGGTCTGGTTGCTAGCCATGCTCACCTTTGTGTATCTCCAAGGAGAGACGTCCATGCATTAATTTTTTGTCCTTCCCATCGACATAAATTCTTTCTAAGGGTTTTAATTTGTGAGCTCTAGTTCTTCCAGGTCGTCTGATCTTGACTGTTTCAGCATTCCTTTCAAGCATAACAAATTAACATACAATAAGGATCCTCTAGCAGCTCACCAACTAAATAGTATCAACCGTAGATTTCATAGCCCAAGTGAGCTTTTTAAAAATCGTCCGATCGCTAGAAAACTTAAAAATTCGGGTCGAATCCGCATGTTCCACTAAACTGCGCTCACAACATGTATATACATAGTATATAAAACTTTTATATAGTTTTATCTTAGTACGAGGAATCTAGAAACGCGAAATTGACTATTTTTGGCTAGTCATAGACCTCAAATAGATAATTTCTAGCAGATTAATAATAGATCGAAGTGCATTTCGATATAATTTGATTGAGAGTAATAAGCAGGGCTCGGCACGAGGTGATTGGTTGAAAATGCAAAAAACAAAGTCCCCCTTGACTTTAGCGAATTTTTACATAGTCCCTTTTGACCCTAGACCATTAACCCTAAACAATCTCCAAAAAACGAAATGTCGATTAAGAAACGTCGCAAATTTTGCGTCTTTTTGGCCTCAAAAACAAAACCTCCTTTGCTTTTTGTCCCAAAACCGATATCCAGCTTGCTTATAAGCCACCTGTTCCGAGCCCTGGTAATAAGCTGTGAAAGTTACATATACAACAAATCACCATAATTAGTATTGGTCTAAGGTGAGGATCGAGGTACTTTTCTGAAAGTTTGCGCAGAAAGGTTGATGCGCTTGCTGCTCGTGGATGTCATAGCTCTGTTCCTAATTATTTGCTGAACTTCATTCGCTTAATATGTATGTAATGAATGAACACGCGAAGTTGCTGGTGTTTTTCGATTATATCTCTTAGACATTTTAGTTTTAAGAAGTAAAAGCATATGTTTACTTATCGTCAATGGGGAAGGGCTGTGAGACTGATGTGTGATGTTTGAGACCAGCTCTGCAACAAGCTTCTTCGTTGGTCAGAGTTCAAGTTCACGGCATTTATCCCTCTCACCTGCTCGCGCCTGGTCAGCCTTTGAATAGCCGAACTTCAGCTTCCAAGTTTTATCGCGAATTTGCTAAACTTTCACAACAAAGAGCAAGTGCAAATTCTACATTTGTTCATTTTATGTTTTCTATTATATCAGTTTTTATGGATTTTCCAATCTTCGTGATGTCGATAATTCGAAAAAAAAATTGCCGGAAACTGATATTATCAGCTTGCACCATGTCACAAATCTGACGGTTTTGTTGCTTATATTCGTCATGGCATTGATAATTTCCTCGAAAAATGTACTTTTGAAAAATTATCTGTTTCTCTGTTTTTCAAAGTATAGGCAGTATTTTGTGATAATCTGAGCAGAGCAGAATTTTTACACTTTTTCGGTTCCCTTGTGAAGATTGAGCCAACCCAGTTTTATCATTCGAGTCATGAAAATTTGCTATAGCTTGGTAAATTCAACGTTTATTATAGTGCTCTTACGGAAGCCAACAACATTTGCGCGTAAGTAATGACAATGTGCGCGCTATGGTCACTTGCGAGAGTCGCAATCAAGCTGTCAGCAATGAGATGCACACTTGTAAGTTTGTTTCCGCGCAAAAGTTGTCGTCACCGCAAAGGCACCATACCGTCCAATCTACTAGACTTTGTATTCTGGTATAGATTGTGGGGATACGGTAACGTTGCCAGGATATTCCCATAGGACCGCGGTCGCGCGCGACACCTCCGCGGCAACTTTTGTCTAAAGAAAGAAAGGGTCTAGCTGCGACGTGCTATGACAAGTCAAGCAGGATGGCTTCGGGAACTGTAATGCCAAATGACCGTCTTCCGTATATCACGAGATCATCCCTGCTCCATGGCTAAATCAACACTTCACAAAAGCAAAGTCCACTATTTTATCGCATTGTCGATGTAGTGCGTGCGAAATGATAACTATTTTTGGTGTTTAGCTCAATTATAGAGACTCGCTAGCGCTGCGGTGGCAAAATGACAGGACCAGCGGCCAGCTTGTCGCCGCTGCCGCCGAATGCCGTAGTGATTCTTGACAAGGCTTCGACATCGTCCTCTTATCGCCCCTCTGCTTGGCATTTACTCGTCTCCTGTTCTCCGGCACGTCGTCGTCCTTCTACTGCTTCCTCGTTCGCCGCCGGTGATCTGTTCAGCTACGGAAGATGGCGTCAAGGATGATATCAAGACTGCCTTCCACGGATATTCTCAAGATCATAGAGGATGATGAAGGAGGATCAGACGATGTGGGTCATAGGGAAAACAAAGCTTTAACTTCATTAAACCCTTTCATTAAAGTAGTGAAGCAGATGATTTTATTTCTGAATTTTCTGCAGTGTTATAGCTCAACTAACTTTTCACAAATTTTTTGATTTTTCCAGCCTAAATGTTTTTGAGAGAACTTTCGAAGCATTTCAGCAGCGGATTTTCCTGACATTTCCTGCAAGCTTCACAAGTTTTGTCTCCATTGTTGTGTTTTGCAAGTCCTATATTCTGGAAAGGTCGGGAAGGTTTTTATCGAAACCTTCTGCTAGTGTGACGCTCCAAATCCTGATTCTTTGAACATTCGTAAGCAGATAATTTTTGTCAGATTTTGCAACTCTGGATAGTAAGTAACTCTGCTAGATATATCTCAGTTTGCAGACATAAGTTACTCTAAACTACTAGGAAGAATTTCTCCGACTTACGAGCTGCATTTGAGAGCTTCGAAGCAGAGATTGGAAATTTTCATTTTAGGGTGTTTTTCCACTTTTTGGTGCCTCGAAGGTACATATTTCTGACTAAATTAAGCGTTTTATGTTTTTGCCTTCATTCTTTCAAAAGCTGGTCTTAAGGTACGAAACGCTTATATGCCCATGGAATTTTTTTTTGAATGCCAGTCTTAGTATATAAAATAATCTACTGGGAGACTTCCAACGATACTTTTGATGGTAATACTAGTATACCACTATATCAGCATTTCAAACCTCTTTGGGGAGCATAACCTCATTTGAGAGGTTTTCTCTTTTCGAACCTGAGGCTAGCAATTTGATCCCTCGAGATATTGAATTAAAAACATGAGAATGTCCATTTCTTCCTTCTAAGCATACATACGTAGCCAAATTTGAAAAATCTTTAGAGGTTTATTTGTGGACTGGAGCTGTTCAAAAAATCGACTTTACAATACATTTATATTTCTTTGTACGAAAAAATACGCATAATATAGGCTCTCCTCCACCCGTGCTCTACTCAATCTATTTCAAAAGGTCAAAACTAATCATTTAGTTTCCGGAAAGTCAGCAGGGTGTAGCTTGTTTCAGTATAGTCAACAATCAACTTAATTATCTTTCTTGTATAAGTAAGATTCATAACTATAATTATTCATCTTTCGTCGTTTATGATTGCGGCTGATTCAGAATCTATCTGTGTGGACTTTTCAAGCCGGGGTGCAACAGCTGCGCAAATTTTATACTTATCTTGTTGTATAGTTAATGATTCATCTGTATGCATGTATTAGTTTGGAACATAAGTCATGCACCAAAATTTTGCGAAATTTCGTAATCTTTGAATTTGTTTGAAATAGTATAAATGAAAGAGAAAACCATACTACTGGGTCACTATTGTATCGCAGTAGCAGGAACCTGTTGCACGTAGACATTCAAATTGCGTTTTTTCAACTTCTAATTCCCGGGAATGCTAGAACACTCAGAAATTTCTAAATTTAGTGCTCAGAGTCTATGATTTAGGCTTCTCAACTAAGATTGATTTGTATTGATGGGACATTCAGAAGTTGTGATTTTCGAATTTTTATTTTCGAATCTTATTATTGTTTAAAATACAATTAATCTATACGATAAAATATTGTGTTTCATGAGCAATGGAAAAACTACCATACATGTTAAAACCTGCTCTGAGCATTTTCAAAATTTTTTGGATTTTTTAGTGCAAGACTTACGTTCCAACTTAAAATTTATCTTTTCCTCAGGAAAGCTATAGTTTATAAGTTTTCTATGGACCTCTTGATAGAATTTTTATGTTAAAAGTCCTCCTTTCTTGTAACCTGGACATTCATTCATTTATACTATTGTTAAAAACCTGTATGGCACAAAAGATCAAGTAGAGTTATCCTTTCAAATATTTTATCTACATGGTACATGATTTTCTGATTTTTCGCTATTGTGTTTTTTTTTATTTTATTGTCGTTTATGATCTTTTTTGATTATCAGAATCTAATGGAACACAAAAAGTTAAATGCAAAGGTGGTTCTTTGAATTTTGTGGGGTCTTCGTTCGAAGCTGTAGATGAGTGACTATTCTGGAAAGAAGGAATTGCGATATATATTTATTCGACGTACTCATCGTAACGAAATCTCGCAATGCTATAGCTTTCTTAGAAACAATTTTAAGAAGAAACAGATAGCTAAGGGCTGATATTCTAGCCATTCATAATTGCGATAGTAAAAAAACTGAGTGAGTTGCCGTAAATTATTTTCGATTGGTTTTTTGCTGTTTTTTTTTTCGCTTTTCTCTACGCGAATATGTAGATTTTGCCGAAACCGTTGCTGCAACAGCATCTTGCACTATTACCAGAAACTTGAGAAAACTCTTTAATCGCGAGATTCGGGAGATCGGGTTTCTTATGTGTGCTTTGGTAGAATAGATAGTCATCTCACCACAAGCAATCTTACTGATTGGCAGATGGTCGCGATCACACGATCAGACCGATCTCAAAAGAATTCGCAGACGATAAGGGGACTGTAGGGTTTGACCGAGACTGCGGATGATGTGTATGGCAATCCATCAGTCCACGTCATAAACAAACACCGAGTCTCTTTGCTCCTTCGACAGAGCAGCGCCCTCCCCTAAAGTCCTCACATAAAGCCACGCGCAGCCTAGCAACACCCACCTCCGTTCAACAGGGTCAAATGATGCGTTTCCTGGGTGTTTGTTTGTTCTTGTGCTTCACTTTGTGACGTTCCTCTTGTTCATGGCACCTGACTTCGCTATTAAGTTGGTGCAGATCTTGCGCGAAATTCTAGAATTCGTTTTGAAAATGTTGAGACAAAAGTTTCATATTGTCCAATTTTGATTATAAAATTTATACTGTATCATTTGAAATATATGAACAATAAATTCGAAGGAATGAAAAACATTGGGTTCTTAGTACTTTTTTGTTTCCAGTTCCTGACTTAGCTATCAGGTTGGAAGAAATGCCACCATCTGCAAAAAATTTATACAAAAATATTCAAGCGGATTATCCCTAATAGATTTTTTTGATATATTTCGCCTCACAAACTATATTGTAAATCTTTTCGAAAGGAATCCGAAAGTCATGATTACTTTGGACCAAGTGAATGCTCTCATACATCGTAAATCCAAATCGAAATAAGATTTTAAGAAACTTCTAGAATTATTTGCAGCCAATTTTGAAATTGTAGACTTCGAAGTCTCTTTCTTTATCAGCTGCTCTTTCAAATTATAAGACAGGCAGGTCCGACAAACTGAGATAGCATACTAGTCTTCAAAATTTTGCCGAAAGAATTTTGTTCTAATCTTATTTTTTACTCATCATGCTCGATCTTTGACTTACGGACGGGTGTCATTTCGGCGGAAAGCTTTAATATGAAAAAAACTGATATGTCAATCATATTTAGCATCGAAGATTAAGGGTGTGAAATTTTTGTCTCAGTTTGAAGATTTACCGAGGCGCGGAAATGGCAAGTTTTGTGTTTTGTTGATAGGGTATAACTTTGTTTATTACTCATTGTTAGTGTTCTGGTATTTCGCTTATGTAGCAATAATGAATTTCTATTAAAAACACTCGAGAATTGTTCCTTGTGAAAATTTCTAGAAGATATAACATACATTCTCCCATTGGAACTGTGGTTTACATGAGAACCGATAACGAACTCTTTTTATGCTATCACTTGGAATTTCTCTCTGATATCACGAAATTATAGTGTACAGTGCTACTAATCACACTTTTTTCTTTGATTAAATAGTAATTATACCAGCGAGATGTCTTATCAGTGAGAAGTTGTACGCAGTGGACTTCAGAAGAGGGTAAAATACTCGTGATTCGCAGTCTGGCTTAATATCAAAGTGTGGACTGTTAGGTTGTGAAAGAGTTCTGTGCTTCAAGTGTATGTGCACTCATGGAATTCCCACCAAAAAAGTAGGCTGCATTTTTGAGAAGGGCTGAAAAGCCATAGTTTTCTTTTCGTTTCCTTCAGAGATTATGGCGCATGCTTATAAGTTGCTTTAGAAGAACTTCAGAAGACATACCCTTGATTCAGCTGGCTTGGCTGCTGGAAGGCGGGGCTTCGTGACCTAATTAAGGTTGGATGATGATCAAAGAGACGCGCGCGACAGAGCCGCAGACTGCGTCGAGGGCGCGAGCTGCCTTAATTAGACCACAAAGCCCCCCCCCTTCCGTTCCAGCCGCCAAGCCAGTTGAATCAAAGGTTAGTTGGCAGTGACGGACCTAGAGCGGGAATGGAAGTGGGGTGGGAGCGCTCCTTACGAGCATAGAATTTTTGACAGTGGTTCACATTAGTGATTCTAGTTTTGATTCTGACCATGTTCCGCTCTGATTAGCTGTTTAGCTATCCTGGATTAGTAGGCCGCAAAATATTTTAAAAGCATTGGAAAAAAATTTTGTCAGAAGGTACGTCAAGATTCGCCTCTCGTTTCTCCCCCCCCCCCCTCCCTCGCCCAGCAAGGCACCACTTGGGCGCCATAGATATGTAGCATTCTGTTAGGATACCTGTTACACTAGTATCAAAAACGCATCAAAGTATGTCAAGCAATGTGGAAGCCGTAAATATATTTTTTGTGGGGATAGAAGGGGCTTCAGAAAAAAATACGAAACCTTCAGAAAATTTCCGGGTTATTTTCAAACTTCTTGGTAAACTGTGCACCAAGTTTCTAATTGTAAGAAGACTTTGAGAGTGCCACGGTCGAAGAAGCTTCCAAAGTCAATTTTTTATACAATTCTAAATTTTAAACTGATCTTAATCTGACAATCATGGTAAAAATACATAGCTCTACAATGGACACGATTCTGGTTAGGGTCTGACCTAGTCTGAATATAGTAAATGGGTTGGAAAGAAGTAACCCCGGGCTAACAAATGATGGGAGTTAAGAAGTAAAACGTGTTATCCTTGAAGATGTGCGCTCCGTGGCCGTTTTCAACGCATTAGTGAGTTGATAGTGCAAGTGCACTACAGGACCGCGCTGCGTGGACTATGCGCAGGTGTGCATATGTCTTCAGTTGTTCATCAGTATTTGCCAGCAAATCATTTCTCACTCATGCGTAATTTGATCTAAATAAATTCGTACGAATAGAAAATATATTAGGTCGGTGCAAAAGTTTTGTCAGTTTTTTCAATCCATCGGCAAACACGCTGGAATGAAGACAAACAATCACTTTAAAATGTATCCGATGCAGAATTTCTTCCTCTTTCCAGTGGCTGAACTTCCATTGTGTTTCCTTAAAAGACTGATGAGATATTCGCTGGAAATTGCAACCATTCGTTTTCACCATGTCCAACTTTCACTAACTTTCAAAAAATTTTCATGAGATTTTCGAAGGAGCCCTAATAACTATCAGATAGTGCAAACCTTTTGCCAACAGAAGCAATTTTTTGTAGCCCTATGGCTTGTCTTTCAGAATTTCTACGATTCATTTTTTGAAGTAACCAAATTTTACATTCAGCCTATTTTAACCTCGTAGAACATTGAATGTTAAACACTTCAGTCACCATTCGATGCAACTTTTTCTCCTCCTTCTAACACTTGTCTTTTTTGCTGAGGCAGGCGAAATTTGTGGGGAAAACCGCAGTATTTCTCAATTTCAGGAGTGCGCAGTGACGTAACCTATGTTTCAAAATCTTCATAATTTGAAGCGGAAATCGCTCATTTACTTTGTAGTGGTAGCGGTAGTAACATCGAGTGTTGAAACCTCAGCATTCTGCAGGTTTTGCAGTGTTTGGTTCAGTAACACATTATGCGATTTTCCAAAACACAAGACTTTTAGAAAATTATTTAGCAAAAATCTCAAAAAAGCAGCTAAAAAGAAGAAAAAATTGCGTGAGTTGGCAAAAGGTCTGCCCTATCTGATGGTTATCAGGGCTCCTCCGAATGTCTCATACAAAAATTTTGAAAATTAGTGAAATATGGACATGGTGAAAACGAATGGTTGCAATTTCCAGCGAATATCTCATCAGTCTTTCAAGGAAACACAGTGGGAGTTTAGTCACTGGAAAGAGGAAGAAATTCTGCATCGGATACATTTTAAAGTGATTGTTTATCTTCATTCTAGCGTGTTTGCCGATGGATTGAAAAAACTGACAAAACTTTTGCACCGACCTAATACATGTTCCCCTTCTAAATTTTTGATTTTATTCTCTATTCTCGCTCTCTTTACGCTATCGAATCGAGTTCTTTGAATCGAAACAAAAAGTCATCAAGGTCATAAGTCATCATTGATGTTGAGTCCCTTATATTAGGCTGATGCAGAAATAATGCAAGTATGTTGCTACCAATTTGAATATAGAAATATAGAATTAAAAAAATGGTATACGGATGAGGTAACATTTGAAACAATGGTCATGGAATTGAAATTTGAAAGAACGAAGCAAGCTCTACAAAGTGACTACCAGTCTACCTACATAGGTCTACGTAAAGTTTGATGCCAAAATTCATGACCATTGGGCCAGCTAAAAAACCGGATCATCACCCGGAGAAATCCTACAAATCTCCCAGTTGGCCATCATTTACATAGTAGACACGTAACGTTTTATGCACTTGCTGTAGTCTTCTCTCGCTCAGAATCTGAAAAAAAAAACGAAAATCGAAATTCGACAAACTCCGCCTCTAACCCCGCCCCTTTCCCCCAAATCAGGTTTTATGTACCACAAAGCCTCGGAAGCATGACCGTGAAACTTCAGTTTAGCTTGAATTGATTTCTAAGAAAAGTCACTTTTAGCTTTGATAACCCATAGTCTACGGCCATTATTTTTGCAACCTAATGAATGGAGAATTTTCTGAAACAAAAAAAAAACTTTGCCATTGCAGCCCATAAATTTTGAGTGCTCGCCAGGGCTCGAGGTAGAGCCATCGCCATCGATATAGCATGCACTTTTTCTATTGATTTTGTGAACATAGAAGTGTAAACATCTTGCGGACAATTGCAAAGTACAGCCTGCACTACATTCTAAATTCTTTTTATTTTAGTTGAAATTCAATCAAGTAGTAGATCTTATCTTAAGCTCGTAATTATCTTTCGCTCTTGAAATGGTAATGTTGGTCATAACACTCAGTGATCTCTTTTGTCTTCGTAACCTGTCTAGGACCTTTTGCGCATCCGCTCCCTTTGAAAATTTGAATCCAATCCTGCCTTTTGTGATCAATACATTTTATGTAAAAGACGGTCTTCAGACTATTTCTCTGAATATTTCACTTCAAAATTTTATTCACGTTATGCAAGGTAAATCAGCTAGACTTGAGTCAGTTTTATAATTGGTTTGTTCCTATTTTTGCTTAATGCAAAGCCATTTTTTTATGCTCTCTACTTGCAAAGTCTCGTGCATGTTGTCCTTAAGCCTTGAATAAGTCCACTACAAAGCCTAAAAAGCTTTTCAACTGTAACTGCGAAAACGGAGCTTTTTTTATTCCACTTAAAAGCTTCTGAAGAGCTCATCTCTTTCGGATACTGGGGGCCGTTTCAGCGATATTGTGAAGTGTAGAGGTGGCGATTAGGAACAAAAAATCTCAAAGAACCTCTCCGTAATTTTTTGAATCCCCTCCCGTTCTGCTCTAAGAAGTACCGGGAAGAATTCTCAACCCGTTGAGGAAATCTACCGCTTTCGATTGACGTTCAAAATCAGGTACCTGGACCATTGAAGAACAGTTATCTAGCTGCGCATCAAAGCGGTACCTTTCTGTTCTTCTATCGACTGCCGCTCTCTTGTAAAAAAGTGGTGCGGGATTTTTTTGGTAAATTGATGACTTCCTTGTTTGGCTTTTTTTTATCACTATCTTTGGAGTAACTGGGAGATCGGATGCAATGGCGCACAGAGCTACACGTTGAGAGTAGACCGGTTCATTGATCTAACGACAGAAGGCAGTATAGGAATACAAACAATATTAATCTACTGGATCCTGGTAGGTTGCAGAGTTGACGATGATGACGGGGCAAACAGCAGCCCAGGGATATCAGAGGCGCCGCCGGTCGGTTACCGGACGTTGGGGTTTCTCCTCGCACCCCGCGCGTATCGGCCACGCCCTAAAAAGCATGACTCAGTACCGAACTCAATAGGGGTGCTTGTGCTCACACCTCCCCACTTTATTTTAAGTCCGTCTCGGACTTGAATCAAATGCTATAATGAATGAAACGATAGAAGAGCTACAAAAAGGGAGGAAAATAAATAAATAAATAATACAAGTAATAAGAACAGGTTGGAAGGCGCACTCACCCTTATTTTCCAAAAGAGTCTTTAGAGATACCGTCCTAGGTCAGATCGGCTGACGATGGCTCCTGGCGAGATCGACCAACTGATAACCCTGTTCCAGTGATCTTTTGTAACATTCGGACATGTCCCAGGATGATTTGCCCATGACGGCACCGCGAAATTGCCACATTCATCCTTCTGTAGTCGACCAGAAATCCGCTGAATTAGGATCAACATTAGTACGTGCCGTAAAAATGATAACTACCTCTCTTTCACGTCCTTCCATGGATCTGTGATCGCTGATGCCGTTGCGTCCCGTAACATCTTTGCTTCGCGTCCAATGACCAGCGCATCGTCAGCAACGTAACTAAAAGTCTGCTCGACTCGGCGAGCGAACTCGCAATCTTCTGCGGATGACGGGGCTCACTGACTGTGCACGCGATCGAGACTTGGGAGGTCCCATGGAATCTGAAGCAAGGAAATTCATTTTGAAATTTTGGTTATTCAGCATGTATCGATGTATAGCGTATTAAAATACATCAGTTATTCATGGCAGCATATGAGGGTAAATTTGAGATTAACTCTACGCAAAAAGCCGGGGAACAGATCATAACGAAAACGAAGAATGCGTTGACAAGTGGGAAGATCCTTACAAAGCGAAGGAGCAAAAACCGGCTGAATCAGAATTTCACAAAAACAAAAGGGCAAATACTGTAGCTTCCGAACAAAGAAAAAGAATGGGAATCACATGAAGCTGTATTCAGTTGAATAGTTGTTTACTACAGAAATACGGTAGTTCAATTTGAAAACTTTAGTGCAAACGTCCGCATGGGAAAGAAAAACTTACATCCAAAACACTACCGTAATCTGTTTTGCTCGTAACTGCAGAACATGCTAGAACAAGAAGATGCTGCAAATCAAAAAGGTTTGAGAAACAAGCTAGCTTGCAGCACAAGCTGCCAAGAATAAACATATATTCCAATGTGCGAAGAGGACAGAATGGCGATGAGTAAGTAAGCCTACAACATATGGCAAAAATCGGGGCGTTCCGGCTCTAAACACTGACAACATATGGCGTTTCCAGCGAAGCTATAAAAAGTCCCGGGTTTTGGAGGATCTATGATAGAAATAACGTACATTTCCATGAAACTCGGAAAGCAATAAACTGCCGCTTTATTTCCTTTATGCACCAGGGGCCTTAGCTAACTATCAAATGCAGATATCTGTCTCAAAATCGAAAGTCTTAGCGGCATGCCGAATACTGTAACTGCATAATCCTACACAACTGCATTTAGCGGCAACGACGGATAAGCGAATATGATCCTCAGCACAAACAGATTTGCACGCGCGCGGAAAACTCAACCAAAAATGGCCCCTTCAAATAACTAGAACCGAAGCTTCGGAACCACAATAGTCGTTGAACCTCGTTCAAATATGTTGCAGACGTCTGCGTGTACCACGCCAGTAAACAAAGGCATGCCAAACAAAAGGAGAGCTCGGAGAAACTCCAAAACTTGCAGATGCCTCTGTCTACCATTTAAATTGTCGGCTTCCAAAATGGCCAGTTTTCGAAGTCGACAAATAACGGACTCATTGAACAAAACTCAACTCACCCAAGCTGACCGTCCTTCCCGTCCGACTATCAACCACTCGCTGCTACCAGTAAAATGCTGTGCTCTTCACTGCTAAGCTACACGTTGAGAGTAGACCGGTTCATTGATCTAACGACAGAAGGCAGTATAGGAATACAAACAATATTAATCTACTGGATCCTGGTAGGTTGCAGAGTTGACGATGATGACGGGGCAGACAGCAGCCCAGGGATATCAGAGGCGCCGCCGGTCGGTTACCGGACAATGGGGTTTCTCCTCGCACCCCGCGCGTATCGGCCACGCCCTAAAAAGCATGACTCAGTACCGAACTCAATAGGGGTGCTTGTGCTCACAACAGTAGAACTGTATAGGCGCAAGTTTCATAGAACATTTGCTACAAAAGTTGCACTCTCAGAGTGTCCAGTAGCTATACTTGACGAGACCTGGGCCAAAAATTGTATATTTTCGAACTGAATTCTGTAGGAAGGAATATGTTTGTGTGGTACCAGGCGTTGTGTAATGGGCGGGTAAACAATTAGACGGACGAAGTCTATCAAAAAATAGTCCATTAGACTGTGAATGTTGTGGAGGAATCGCACACTCCAATATTTCTGGCCTCTCCCCCTCCCCCACCCCTGGATGAGCTGAATCGCTTATTGATACTAACAGTAGCTATAGCTAATGTTAGTATCATATAAGCGATTTGTGCATTGAGAACTCTGGCTGGGCGTGGCGAGAGCGGCCAATAAGCCAGTCGCCGCCTTCTTGCATAGAGATGTATCCGAATCCTATCAGGTGCTCAAGAATGATGTAATGATGGAAAATGCAAATTTGTATATCTACCAAACCAGTCTTCGTAGGCAGAGGCAGACAAATGCATAGCTTTCGTGGAGACCGATTTAGAGGTCTTGATAAGCTGTTGTGTCCAAGCGGCGAGTCATTTTATCAATTCATGGTAGACAAATGCAGCTGCATATTTCAGTCCAGACCGTACTCTTCATCGTAACCGAGGGCGCAGAATGGCGCGCTCGGAAAGAATATTCTGGGCTGAAAATTTGATCTTCGGCCAGAAAAGAATTACATGATCTGCTTGTGCCGTGCTAACTAAGATTTCTGTTGAGTTCGGATACCTCGATATTTGCCTGGACATTGCTTTTGAAAGATTGTTTTTGAAAATATTAGGTTGTCCCATAAGTCTTTTCATGTTCGGACCTTCAATTTGATATTTCTCAAGAACTAGGACACCTAGTAAGCTGTAAATTTTTGACAGTAATTCTGAGTGAATAAGCTATATAATCGCCTATTTTCGGGGAACACAGAACTGATACAGGCAAAGTTTGTAAATTGAGCGCATTATTTTCTTCTTGGTTTCTAGCCATCAGAAAAATGCAGCAAGTGCATATATAGTCGTCCTCACCCCACTAGTCGGTCGGTGGTCGAATTTGAATTCGAACTAGAGCAGGCCGTCCGCGGCAGAGCGCGGCAGAGCGCGGCAGACCGCCCCTCAGCCAACCGCTTGCACATGAGCTTTTCTCTTATTTTCTTCTTGTTTCTTTGCTATCTCTCGTACTGCGGCAATCTTCTTGAACAGATTTTTAGATTTTGTTCCGCTAACTATTGTTTTGTGCAGTTGTGCTCGTTTGTTTTACATTTCTTTCCAGACAAACCGGGAAAAAGGATGCGATTGGAGATTTTGAGTGAGAAATCTCTTTTCCAGTAAGTGACATAAACACAAATGTGATTTGATGAACTGCGTCAAGTTTTTCGTTAGAATGTGTACACTCTGAACTATTTTTTCGCGAAATTTTCTTAAAAAGTGTTTGTTTCAAAGAGTTAGCGGGACGAAATCTGAAAATCTGATTTAGAACACTGCCGCAATACGAGAGCTAGCAGAGGAACACGAAGAAAATGAGAAAAAAGCTTATACGCATGAAAAGGTGGTAATTCGCAGAGTTGTTTTGAACTGAGATATAACGATTTTCATTTTTTCGGAGATTCGAATTTTTTTTTGTTTTGGCTGGGAACTTGAACGGATCGAGGTTTCTGCGAACTTTTGAAGGCCATCTTGTAGAGCTTGCTTTGATCTGTCGAATGGTACCACGCATTCTATTAGAAGATCAAAAAGAACTGATTTATGTCGCTGGAAATTTAGGTATGAAAAGACTTATGGGACAACCTAATACTAAGAGATTCGCGTGCAACTCAATTCCATTGTCCAGCTTAAGTCCTTGACTTTCCCAATCTCGCCTGCGAACTGAATCGCAATAGAACATTGTTTTTCTAGCACTTGTGATTGTAATCTTGCAGACAAATGAGCACTTAGATCTGTAGTTTATGGGTGTTTAGTTTTGTGAGTAGAACGTGCATCTGCGCGATGAAATCGCCAACGACATTATCTACGAAACGAGTTTTCGTAGCCCTATTTTTACCCTTTTTGGAAGTATACAACTCTCTTGTGGCTGTGCATCTGACCGAAGAAACCTAGGTAATCATGGTAAAACCACCTTCATTGTTGGACGCTCTAAAGGCAAGTTGATAATTACTCTATTATTGACATCATGTGAAATTACAAATATGGATATGCTCCAGTGGTGTACCCAGGATTTCGGCTCGGGGGGGGGGGGGGCACGGCAAAAAAATTTTTCAAATGAAGGTGCGTGGCGTTAGCCACGAACTCCGAAAAAATTTTGGGGGGCTTCTCAACAATTTTGCGGACCCCCCAACCCTAAAATCTGGAAAAAGGGGGCGTGGCGTCAGCCACGCCCCCGAAAAATTTTTTTTATAAGGCTAATTTGAATTTTTAAAAAATTTTAAAAATTATTTTAATTGTTTACAAAAATAAACAAGTCATTTGCACATTTTTATAACTCATGTAAGTAACTTTCAAAAATTTCGCGACCCGTTCTCGGGGGGGGGGGGGCGGCGCCCCCCCCCCTCGCCCCCCCCCTCGGTACGCCACTGATATGCTCATATCTATCAAAGTTCTATCAAGGTCAACCACCTATCTGCATCCGTCCTAGCTTAGCTGTAGCTTTATGAGATGAGTTGCAGGCAATTCATGAAGCATTCCTTTCTATATTTTCAGAGAGATATCCATGTTGAACCTAAGCCAACTAGTCTTAAACACATAGAATAAGTTGATTCTTCTTGCAGTTGGAAATCTTCATATTCATCTGTTTGTGAGGGGCATCCTTTTACCGAAACCAACTGAATTGGTTGAGTTTTGCGGAAACACTGTACTCTACCGCAACATGTTTATCATCGAGATGACTTACATTTATTGGAACTTTTATCTACTCCAAAAAGCAAACAAAGTGGAAATGAGTAGGTAAACAAACTATCTATTTACTTCTTATGCACTTATTATCTCTGCGTCTAGAGCTTCGTAGAATCTCACTATCTCTCTCTTGGCAGTTTCTTGCAGAGCTTCAACTAAAGGCTGCGTTCATACTGATCCCAAAGTCCGGGAACAGTTACAATACAGCGCCCAAACTTAGCGCTGTGCTGGAACTGTCCCCGGAGTTGGGATCAATATGAACACAGCCAAATTAGTCCACACCATTCTTCTCACTTCTTTATCCGGAAACTAGGAGAAAACTACAAGCATTCTATTTTTTGTCATTAGAGGAGTCGTCTTCTGTATTTCAGGGCTCGGCGCAGGTGGCTTGTAAGCAAGCTGGGTTTGGTTTTTGGGACAAAAAGCAAAGGGGATAACGTTTTTACCACATGAGTAAAAGATGTGTTTTCTTGAACTTACCTGGCATTATGTGTCAGTTTTTTCACATACCGGGTGTCCCAAAAAATGGGCCTACTGTTTGATTTTCAATAACTCTCTTGTAATGAATCCTTTCTAGAAGCTTTAGATATCCTTTGTAAAAATAGCTTTAACTTAGATTTACAGTATAGAGCAAATCGCTTATTGCCCTTCATTACTGTATGTACGGTAGAGACTTTAAGCATATGACGTCACTGTGAAAAAAGCTGCCGGTTTAAAATTTTCAAAAAAATGTGAAAGCTTGTGTGATAGGTTTTCATGGACGCTGACCGAACCTTTTAGGAACATTGAAGAAACGGCCGCTACTGCCTACTTGGCTAACATTTTAATGAAGCATTGTAATAAGTTGCAAACTTTACACTCAGAATCAGTAACTTTAATTAGCCAAATTTGAGATTTGAAGTTGTCCTGTCTCCTTTCTAGAGCAAAATATGGCCCTTCATTTGCTCAAAACCCTCTTTAAAGTTCCTACCGTGTTTCTACAGTAATAGAGAGAAGTCGATAATACGCTCCGTACCGTAAACCGTCGATAATACGCTCCGTACCGTAAACCTAAGTTGAAGCCAGCCCTACATAATGGTACTTAAGACTTCTTGAAAGACTTCATTAGAAGAGAGTTATTAACGGAGGACGTGGGTTATACTACAAAGACCTCGCCGCCATAGTCGGCACGCGCGCCGAGCTGCCTTTCGGTTTTTTTTTCATCTTCTTGGGACACCCTGTATAAGTGAATATTTTGAGCGTTGCCCTTCTACTCTTTCTAGGATTGCCTCCTGCTTTAAATTATTCAAAGACATGTCTTTGAGTGTGTTTTTCTGCAGACAGAGTTACTCTCAATTTTCAGCACTTTGGAGTGCGATTGCAGGAACGTAGTCCTGTATCAAAACTGATGAATTAACTTAGGCTGACACTAAAAAAGAATCCTCTTCCAGTTCTGCCATTTACATACAATTGTTGTTGTTACTCTCTCTACAATCTTAAAAGACTCGTGTAGTCTCACGCAGACCCTTAAATCGACTCAAATCTAATACAAAGGATCCTTTTATGTGAGATTTCGCTGCTATAATACAGCCATATGAGAGAATATCAAAACCATCATAAGTAGGGCAACAGGGTACCCATTCTCCTTATCAATGAGACCTGCTTGTTTTGTCTGCTCAATCAATCGATGTTATCACGCTATAATCGGTGGAAGGTTTATTATTTTTGGTAGTAACCTCGTTAGCAGTGTGCTGTTTTTCGTTCGACGTCCACTCCATCTATCATGGCGCCCAAGGTGAGCAAACGACGAATCTAGTTTTGCCAATGCCAACACGTCTGGCCCTTCAGAACCTTTGGCTTTCTATGGTTAAAGGTGTAAAACGATGAGAACGGTGACTCAGTGTCTTATGACTTCCAAAAAATGATGTAGAACGCGAGCGTTCTTTGCTAATTTGGGAACCAGCGACTTTTGGAAACTTTTAGAATCTTCGGAAAATGATGCGTTGGATCTTATCTCTAACATTGTGATGAAAATTTTTAAAATTTCAAAATTTGATCTTCTCAACTGTACTCTAGCATACTGACAAATTTTTGATCTGAAGTTTTGCAATATTTCACACTTTTCAGCACCTCAGAATCAGTTGTCAGTTTATCATTTTGGCTTGATGCTTCGATTGCTCTGATGATCTTCTTAAAATAACAAAACTCATTAGGATGTATGTGGAAGTTTTGCGCAAATGTAATAATTTGCTCAAGAGCTTTTTTGAAATAAGTTTCAATTGTAAAGAAATTGAGCTAAGAATTTTTGTCAGCAACACCATGAGTGCAAATGTCAGAATTACTTAATATGACACCAAGGTACCACACTTCACATTGATGTAATCTCTATGCCTTTCAAAAATATTTGATTGATTAGGGCGGTGCGAGACTGCTCCAAAATTAGATAACTAAGTAATTTTTGCTATATGACATGTTCAGAATTATTTTCAAATGTAAGAGATTGTTTCATTCTGCTTTTTGCAACGGGGTAGAATAGCGTAATGCACGAAACTTTCCATAAGTTGACGTGCACAAATCAGCGCTCAAGAAATAAAGAACGAAATTATTCGGATCCAAAGTGATCGTCGATATCAGCATTTGAATATACCCCTCAAGGGCAGTGTCCATCCGGAATTCAGCCTTCCACGTTTTTTTGGGGGGTCCTATGGCCATGATTACAGATATGAAGTGCAAAATGTACACTCCCACCCAAAAAAAATCGATATCTGAGTGCCCTATCCTGAAGGCAACGACTTTTGGTTCCTAGGTAGGCGGAGCTCGATAGGGCGGGCGTGGCGTGATAGCTCTTTCTCGAGTTCCAGGCCTATTTTCTCCTTTTAGAGGTCGCGTTGGAGGGCCGGACCAACGTAGATGGTCCTTTCTTGGGGCTTGCTTTTGAGTTATGTACCAGTCGGAGTAGCTATGAGCTTTGCCAAGTCGTAGATAAAAAACGCTGCTATCAATGTCTGTTATACTGTCTGGCTGAAAAAATTAGCAAGTATTGTGACATTGTCGTTACTTAGCTATGGCGAAGACAGGAACTGGATCGTGACCAGAATTTAAATAAAATAAAATTGCAAGTTGACATATCCCGTCGCCTCAGTCCAAAAATTCACTTCCTTTCACATGTTACGTGCTATGACCCGCGAAAATTTGAGTGTATGTCAAAAGGTGCGATTTCGCTGCCGGATGGATTAAACACCACATTTTCAGTGATTAATAACATTTGAAAAAACTTTCAAACACTTAAGAAAGTATTTGAGATCGTTATGTCACCTCATTATCCTGAAATAGACTCAAAAGTAAACATTATAGGTCAAAAACTCGTAAAAATGCAACCTGTGACAATTTCCTGATTTTCAACCAATTATTTATCAATAGCTGTCTTAGCAATGGTAAGATTAAACAGCTAGTAGGAATCTTTGTCTGAAATTCTTGAAAGGTTGTATAGCTCTGAACTGCCATTGATTTGGGGACCTTTGGAGGGAGTGGGCCCCTTGACCGCGCTTCCATGAAGATTTCACTCATAAAATTGCCTCGCAATTCCGTAGTTTCCAAGTTATATATTTAAAATTATTTTATTGAAAAATATACTAAAATATATATATAAAATATCAATATCAAAGTATTAAAATATATTAGAATTATTTCAGTTGTACATTAAAAATTAACGATTCTATAAATGACCTATAAATTGAAAGAGTCCTTGAAAACCAAGAAACTCGAAGTAATTTCTTGCAAAAATTGCATAACTTACCAAGTTGGCGACATTTATCAAACCAAGTAAGGGAATTCAAGGCATCTGAGGGTTTTCGCTTTCTTTCCTCGACAGAAGCTTCTGTCGAGAATTTTGCATCCATCCACAGCTGTGCGGCGCTGACCAGAGTTCGGGAGATCTGCTCGTGGGGGCTAGAACGGGGGGTCCACGTTGTTGTTTGTGTGTGCGCAGAGGGGCTATAAACAACCAGCGCTCAGATCGCTGTTGTCTCTCGGCCGCTGCGCCTTGGCGGCGGTGGTGATCAGCCGGCCGATTTGAAACTTACGTTCCTTATCGCTTTATAACACTCGTCATTGTTTGTGATCCAATCTAGTGGACCAGTCAGGCTTCTAAAATTGGGCGCAGTTGCCAAAATGTCCCTTTCACCAGCTGTTCGAGCTCGTTTACTCACCATGAAGGAGGTCAGTTTCGTGTTCTCCTTGTCTTGTCGCCGTTTATCCGAAAATATGCGATCAATCCCAGAGCCTTTTGCCTTTTGTGTCATTGCCAACGTAGCTCGTGGCTCTGCGATTGATTTCGCACGAATGCTTTCCACGTTCATTTCTGCCTTGTGATTATTCTGAATCACTTGTACTAGCTATGCTGCCCTACAAAGTCAACGACGCTTTCAAAATGGCAAGTTCATGTACTTGATCATTCAATACTTTTGGATCACAGGAGTGAACGGGGGGGGGGGGGGGGGGGGGTTCGGATAGATCGCGCACCACATCCGGATCGCTTGGGTGATCAAATCTCTGATAAAGATAAGATGCGAAGTGATCATTTGGTCATTTATAACTCCAGGCATAATCTAAACTACTGGAAATCATTACTAGTTTTTATTGGAAAGATTTGCCATTAGCTTGTTCCGTAGGTCTTGCACTAGGAACTTCTAAGGATTTCGTTCTGTGCAAATCAGCATTTTATATATATTGGATGTCTTTGTTATCTAAGATATATCCTGTAATCTCTCATATGTATTGGGTTGGTCCGAAAGTTCTGTCCCACCATTTTCAAAAAATCATAACTTCTTCCTAACATGATAATTTTGCATGGATAAAGCCTTTTTGGAAAGAGCAATTCATGCAATTTCTAAAACTACCTTGGCTGTTATCTACTAAGCTCGCAATGCAGAGATAAAATTGAAAAAAGAAATTCACTTCAAGTTCGGATTTTTTAAGCAAGCCCGCTAAAAAATCCAAAACTGCGCCATAAAATCCAAAACAGCCACCATCCTAGACTTTTTGACCCTCTCTTTCCAGCTGAGCAAAATTCGCGCTGATCGAGGTGTTACTTCAAAAGTTATGATTTTTTGAAAAAAAATGTTAAAAAATCAGTTTTCTTAAGAAACTGATTTTTTGGCATTTTTTCTCGAAAATCATAACCTTTCGAAGAAGGGCTCGATTAGCGCGAGTTTTGCTCGAATAGAAAGTGGAGATCAGAAAACCTAGGAATAATGGTTGCTTTGGATTTTATGGCATGGTTTTGGATTTTTTAACGGGCCTGCTTAAAAATTCCGAACTTGAAGTGAATTTCTTTTTCCAATTTTAACTCTGCATTGCGAGCTTAGTAGATAACAGCCAAGGGAGTTTTAACAAGTGCATGAATTGCTTTTTTCAACATGGTTTTAGACATGCAAAAATATCGTGTTAGGAAGAAGTTATGATTTTTCAAAAATGGAGGGAAAGAACTTTCGGACCAACCTAATATATACAGGGTGTCCCAAAAGTAAGTACACACTTTTCAATCGTTAATATCTCTCTACCCAATGGGTCTTTCTTTGCCAGTGAAGTACCATTCTGTAGAGGAGGCTTCAACTTAGATTTGCGGTATCGATCGAATCACCGATCACTCTTCGTTACTGTAAGATTACGATAACAACTTCCGCATGTGGAACCATTTGAAATATGCCACTTGACAAATTTTTTTTTTCAGATTTAAAAAATCATCTACTAGGGTTTTTGTGCACGCTGATTCCACTAACAACTTTTTACGAGTGTTTTCAGCTTTTTTGACGGTGTAATCACATTTCTGACAAATACTGGGAGTTCGATTATTACGTTTACCTGGGATAACTTTAGAAAGAACATCACAATAAAGTGGATATTTCATATTCGAAATCAGCGGCTTCCATCACCGTGGTGTAAGAGTTTTTAGCTTGTTTGGTTTTGTTCCGAGGCAGAATATGGCTTCCAATGGCCTAAAATCCTCGTCGAGGTCCCTACAGTATTCCTACAGTAATGAAGAGCGATCGGTGATTCGCCCGATACCGCAAATCTAAGTTGAAGCCTCCTCTACAGATACTTAAATGGCGAAAAAAGACACAATGGTAAGAGAGGTATTAAAGATTGCAAAGTGTGTACTTACTTTTGGGGCACCATGTATATTGAGTGGGAAATCGCAGAATGAAATTGAAATATGAAATTAAAAATTTTGATCATTCACAGAAATATTCAGCCATTGTGGATTTTCTTGATTAGATACAGGGTTATAAAATCAAGATCGAAGCTAGAATTGATACGCTCTTGATCTCTCACCGTTTATAAATTAGGAGAGACTCAAGTAGTAAACTAGTTTCAATCACAGAATTTTTGGAATCATCTGTTTGAACATTAGTCATAGAGAACGCGAACAGACTACATCAATTATTTGATCAGTGACTACTATGCTTGCTTTTCTTTTGTTTGTTTGATTTTTTAAATTGTTCTCTTAACATATTAGTGCGTCATTTGTGCAAAGTGAATGAAAATTAAACAAATGAATCACTTGCCTTGCAGAAAAGCGCCATCAAGGCGCCTGTTCTATCTTTTTTCTTGATGGAAACACTATCTCATGTGATGATTTTGATCGCCGTAGCTTTGAAAATGTTTACGGACTGATCAGGCTGATCATTTGATGATCGGTACGCCGCAAGGAGAGAAATCTGTGCTGGTTGTAAAAATTTTTATGCTTGATGTTCTTTTTCTCAAAGATGCATAGAATCTGTGAAGAAAAACGGAATTCGTATCCCAATTATTATGAAAGTTATTTGGAGACAAAAGAGCTAGGAGCCAAAACTAAATCACTATCGAAATTTGATCTACGCATATTTCACATTTTGTCTTTATATCACGCTTTTTTGCCGTTTTTATTCCAACAATGTTGATTTTGTATTTGATTTCTTACTTCCTTTTTTGGGGCAAAACCTGAAAGACAAACCTTTTTTGACCATGATATCTGATTTTAAATGCAAAATTGGGGGTAACCAACGATTTTACAAAAATCACTTCCATGTTGTATCCGACCCGGTTGTGGAACCTGTAAATTGGTTCTTTTCCTCTCTTACGATTTTCAAGAGCTAATTTCTTTCTCATCGAACAAAGCGACCATAAATTCTTATATCTCTCCTCCAAAGTACCTGTGCTCCCCCCTCCCCCATCATTTACTACACTCACGCGACCTAGCAAAAAAAAATGCAAGATTGCACTTTCTAGTGTTCTTTGTTCGCTTGCAAAGTTCGTTCACTTTTACGAGAAACGTGCGCTTTGATTCATATCTGTCTCTCTTTTGAAAAACTCTCATTGGCGTGTGTCCATTGGCGAGATATTGTATAACTTCACAAATATGCCGTTGAATACGTAATGTCCATAAAAAAAATGGATGCACGATGTTTCTTGGTAAAATTTAGCCAGTCGGCAGAAAAAATCATAAGTTACGTCCAGCTTTGAACTTACTTACTGAGCTTGAGATATATACAAAAGCTTTTCGAATCGATAATAACAGAGAACTTTTGTATATATGGCTTCACTAATTCAAACGTTTTTGTCTGCTTTTCATTTACAATGTTCTATGCTTTCTGTAAGCTCAAGAAACTGTTCTGATGAGAATAGCTCATTATTTTGTGACCCACTGTGTTTATTTGTTTACATTTCTGATAAACAAGCTAATCAGTGGTGTCTCGAAACAAAGACCGCCACATTGTTTTGGAAGCTTCGTATGTGCTTCGATTGATAAATTGATGAGTAAGTTATGTTAAGGGCCGCGCATACTTCAAGCGATTTGTCACGACGCGATTTGGCAATTCGCCAGAAGTATTCGGATTCAACATTAGCAAACTGTACATGCATAGTGTGTATAACTTATGTGGATTGATAAAATGCCCTATCTTCTGTACATTGAGAATGTGCTTACAACGAGTTATGGACAGTTGGAATATTGCCAAATCGCGTCGCGACTGAAATCGCGTGAAGTATGCCCGGCCCTTTGAAGGAAACTTTCTATGTATTGACGATTCGGCACCTTCCCACATTCGGCTTGCATACACTCTAAACCCTTCATAAAATGTCTATTATACTCTAATATGTTTACCTATCAAAAAGCACCGTATGCCTCCACATCCCTTTCTATCCTATGTGTTGCACCAGTACACATTGTGTCAAAGAGTTACCGTCGTACCTTTTTTGTTTTTGTTTTTTTTGCTCCTTTCCCTTCTCTTTCCAAGCTCTTCCTTGGAGTCCGCAGCTTATCACCAACGGAAACGCAAATTTGAGGTTTATTTCACGGAATTTGAAGACAAAAGTATTGTGTATGCAGCTTCAAAACTGGATACTGGTTTTCTTCATAGCTGATTGGGAGCCTCAGCCAACATAAAACCCAAGCAGCAAATCATATGATTCATTCACGTCTGAGAGGTTCAATTCTGAGCTCTAACCCAGACCGTACTTCCTTCTCGCAAAGCTAATTGTACCCGGAAAAGCTATGATTGCGCCGCGATTAGAAGTGAGCGTTTCTGGATTAAATTCCACAATTGAGCCACAAACCATGTGAGCTACCTTTGGGTATATGGCTGCTTCCCACTCAGTATCTACTTAAGAGACTCAGTATCCAAATTTGTCTGGACACTGCTTTTAACGTGCTTACCTTACCTGCTTACCTTTGCTTACCTTCATGTGGGATCCCACTGCTTTCAGCCTATCCTCTGTACTCAACTCTATTCCAACATAGGAGATGCTAAGTTTCATGATAACAACCTTAGATTACTCTTCAGTACACTAACAAGGCTTGACCCAAAGTCTTTGAGTTATCGGGGGTTCACCGCTTTTCCCCGAGTCTTGTCGGCTTTTTTGTATATGACTCGTCCTCTCCTAAAGAGTTTCACCCATTCGTTTATTCATTACTGCGCGTTTTAGCAATTATGGTACCTCATCCCGTCGCAAGGCTGATCTCTATGGAGCACCAAAAAGATGTGCAGGTAAGAAAAGGTATAGGTAGTGCGTGGGTCCAAATTGTAGGTTTCTTACACAGGATCAGAACAAATGACAAATTTTCGGTTGTTTTAATTCCAATTTCTGGAAGAAATCCAGAAATTCTTCCAGTGACTAGCTCTAACGCTTTCACCTTTCCTACTGTATGCACCTATTTGCTTAGTATATGTCCAAATCTGTCGATCACCCTTTGCACATTTTGTCTATCGTCTTACATTATCTTTATGCATCTTTCTTTTGCACTCTAAGTTTCATTCACTTTGGCTCATGATTACCATCTTTAAGCTTCTGGCATTTCTTTTGTCACTAATTTACCGAATTGATTTATACTAAACACTTTGTAAAATTAAGATGCTAAACCAAATTGAGTACCTAATTATATTGAGTAGATAGGTAGCAAAGAGGTTGCGAGGATTTCTATTCTAGAATATTCCAAATTATGAATTCACCATTGCAGAGTTCCGAAGAATGGAAGACATCCACAAAAATGGAGACGCTTGGTGCGCTCGAAGTCGAGCTGGCGAATCTCTTGAACACTTCCAGACCGGATGAAATGGAGGTTTGTTAGTTTTCAGTTTGTTCGCCTTATAACTATAACTAAGACATTAGTTTTGCTAGCATCCCTTAAAAATTTCAAGATACATAACCTTGAAACGCTTCAAAATCTAGAAATTCGATCAAACAGTGGAAAATACGTATGGTATTTGAGCGCATCGTCTCAGCATGTGTTCAAAATGTGAGAAGCGCAGAATTCTGAAAAACCACTTTCAGTACGCATGTGATCAACGAATAATAGGGCTACTCCCACTATTCGCCCCACCTTTTCTCAAATTCGGTCACGTTGTAAAAATTGCTGTATGCTCCACACGGTTAATCCATTCATAGACAAGCTATCTGATAATATGATCTCGCGTTCAGTACCGTACCCTTTCTGAGAGAACCAATCGATTCGTGTACTCCACACTAATCCAAGTTCAAAATATTGTATTACTCAGCCAAAATGTGGTATCTTACTCGAGATCTCTGGTACTACTATAAATATACTTAAATTTGCCTGAAAATTGTTTTCAGTATTGCAAACCTTTTATGCTGCCTTTTAAGATAGTGGAAGAATTTTAAATCGTTTTCTGTCTTTATTTATCTATCTCTGCGCACCTTAATGCTTTTGTTCTTGTGTTTAATTTTTTGCATTGCACAGCAACATATACTTCTGTTTTGCCTGTACAAATATCAACAGTTATTTGCTGCTTTTTCGATGTGTACACTTAAAGAAAAAATTCTTTACTTGCTCTCGTCTTCCATAGCAAACAAGTCAGCAAGAAGAAATGGTCCAGTGAGATCTTTGAAATAGCTACTCTAGAGAGCAGAAAGTACAGTTATCCAACTGCTCTGATTCTATTAGGAACATAGATACATATAAGCTTCAAATTTTCTTGGAAAACCTGATTCTTCAACTCTGACGGTGCATCACTTCTGAACCTTCTCAAAGCCTATGCGATATGTTTAAATCTAATACTGCTTTTCAGAAAAATCGAAAGGAGCTGTCCGGTTTTCGTAATCTGTTTGCGAGATTTTTGCGAGTCAAGCCTCATGTGGATTGGACTAAAATTCAACCATTACCTGAAGGAGCTATCAGGACGTATAAACATGTTAGTAACAATAACTTTTCGCAAGTTTCTAGTAAAATGAATGTTTTGCAGTTAGAGCATCCTAACAATGACGAAGCGATTGCATCTATGCTAAATAAGTTGGTGGTAGTGAAGCTCAATGGAGGATTGGGTACATCGATGGGTTGCAAAGGTCCGAAATCGGTGATACCCGTGCGAAATGAGCTCACATTCCTCGATTTGACCTTGCAACAGATTCAGGTTTATATCTCTTACTTCGTCTTTAGTGGTACTTTCAAAGAAGGGTTTCAGACCCTGAACAAGACTTACAACGTTGATGTCCCACTAGTTTTGATGAATTCATTCAACACAGAGGAGGATACTAAGAAAGTGCTGAAGAAGTACGCCAACGTCAAGGTAGGTTTCCCGTTTTCCATCCTCCCTAGCCAAAGGTTTGAATGAACTACTAAACTGGTTCAGGTATCCGTCTACACATTCTGTCAATCGCAATATCCTCGAGTAAACCGCGAGACATTGATGCCGATTGCGAAAACCCTGCACGATTCCGATCTAGAATGGTGGGATTGTGTTTTTTTCATGAGAACTTGTAGATTCTTTTGGAAATATCGATATAAAATTTCCCCTTATCAATTGAGCTTCTCCCCATGAAATCAAATCTCTATCGCTTTGCTAGTGCTAATTAATTTCTTTGAAGATGCTAGAATAAGAAAAGTTAGGTGTGGACCAAAGTGTTTTGAGGAGTTTCGTATTCAAACGAAAGGTGCTGAATGATTATATGAAAACGAGTTGTATAAATGGCCTTCTTTTTCCATCTCAGTTATTTACTTTGCGCACCAAAAAGGAAAAAGAAAAATGATTTTCGATTTCTTATGAGAATGATGTGTTTTCTTTGAATTCACTAGGTCACTGCCCATGGAGCAGCTCACAAAACACATTTGTGGCCAAGAAAATCCACTCTAAAGTTTCGTCCAGACAGTACTCTTTCCACCAGCACTCTCGACTACCGTACTGGGCGGGCGTCTATTCACTTAAAGGCAGTGTCCGGGCAAAAAGTCGATTTTGAGATTTTGTGCTTACCCGGGCCTATTCACTATGCTGAATCCGAAAATCCACATTGGAAAGCGCAAAAACGGCAAAAAAGGCTTTAATGCAGGAAAGAAATCGAAAGTGGGCGGGGCCCTCCCCACTGTGAATTTCGCAGTCCCAGCTTCTGGAGAGGTCTTCCCAATTCCTCTAGCGCCCTGAGATCTCCACCGGCCAGGTGCGAATGCATGACTTGAAATCGGAACCGAGAAAATCGCTCTGGAAGCTGGGGGCGTTAATTCACAGTGGGGAGAGCCCCGCCCACCTGCTGAATTCCCTCCCGTGTTAGAGCCGTTTTTCGCTGTTTTCGCGCTCTCCAATGTGCATTTTCGGATTCAGCTTAGCGAATAGGCCCGGGTAAGCAAAAAAATCTCGGGATCGAGTTTTTGCCCGGACACTGCCTTTAATAGTGCTAAAATCCGATCATATGAGCTGCCGTTAGGGCGGATGTTAAGTCCTCATTGTCAGCGTACACTATCCCTAGGTTTACCCGAAAATCGTCAATCGTTTTGTCTTTCGTTTTAGTTGGTACCCACCTGGACACGGTAACTTTTATGAGGCTTTCTATAATTCTGGACTTCTCGACAAATTTATTGCCGAGGGGAAAGAGGTTGGTTTAAGATGCCTCATTTTGTGTGAAGCCTTATTTTCATTTTTTTAGTACTGCTTCCTTTCCAACATCGATAATATGGGTGCAACTGTGGACTTCGCCATTCTTAACTTTTTGTTGTCTCCTCCTGCTGGTCATGAACATCCCGAATTCTTGATGGAGGTAAACAATTAAGCAAATTTGTTTGGTTGATATGGTATCTGCTTCATTTAGGTGACAAACAAGACTCGAGCTGACGTCAAGGGTGGTACCCTTATCCAATACAATAACAAACTTATGCTTCTTGAGATTGCCCAGGTACCAAAGGATTATACGGACGAGTTCAAATCTATCAGCAAGTTCCGGTAGGCAGTAACTATTCCAATTATATTGTAAGCCAGGGGCAGGACAGACATATTTGAATTTGTAGAATTTTCAACACTAACAATCTATGGGCGAAACTGCCGGCTATCAAGCGAGTCGTGGAGAACAACGAGTTGGAAATGGAGGTTATAGTGAATCCCAAACACCTTGAGCATGGCCTCGATGTCATTCAACTAGAAACCGCTGCCGGCGCTGCCATCAAAAATTTCCGAGGAGCGTGTGGTATGTAATAGCAAATTTTTGGAATATTCAAAGATTATCAGTGTTATTTCCAGGTATAAATGTCCCTCGAGCACGCTTTTTGCCAGTAAAGAAGTGCTCCGACTTATTACTTCTTATGTCAAATCTTTACGACATTGACCACGGCAGCCTTACCCTATCCGAACAGAGATCGTTCCCCACCACGCCGCTCGTTAAGCTAGGGTCGAGCTTTGATAAGGTGAGGAATAGGTGCTTTCAAGGTCACAAGTTCACGCAGAAAAAGCTGCTGTTACAGGTTTCTGACTTCCTGAAACGATTCCAAGGAATTCCGGACCTGCTAGAATTGGACCATCTTACCGTATCTGGAGACGTTTGGTTTGGAAGAGATGTAACTTTGAAGGTTTGTTTGCTTCATCAAAAGCTAATCTACTGGTGGCAAAATGATAAATTGCTAAACAGTAAGATGAAACAACAATCAAAAAGCTTTATATCATACGAAGTCCATATTCATAGATTGCGACAAAGCTGCTCAGAAAAGAAAACAAAGTCAATTTGTATTTTCTCGCATTTTCCAGGCGCTTCTTTGTGACATACGACATAGGCATTCCTTATTATTGGGATTTATTTAATAAATAATTTTCGTAGATCAATATCAAAATATCACGACATCGTTCCACATGCGCTGATTTAGCCAATTTGCATTACGAACTGTTTTTCAAATTTCTCAAAATCATCTTCAGGCAAAGTTACGAAGATTTGTTCCTAAAGGATGTCCTTTCCAAGTTTTCTTGGATCTTTGCCAAAATATTCTCCACAGCGCTCGCGCTCTTAATTATCTCCTGCGGATACAGGCGGCAGCCCTTTGGTTCGTCCTGCACCACCCCCAATTTAGCCCTCTTCTTTTGAACTTAAATCGTCATCTTGCCACAGTTTCCGCTTTGTTATTCAAAAAAGATCCAAAATTAATATTAGGTTGGTGCAGAAGTAATGCGCGTTTTTCTAGCCTTTCTTTCAGGACAGCTTTTCCCCATCAAACTTTTCCCATTGAAAAAACTTAGCATGCTATCAAGGAGCTTCTTTCATGCTCTATCCAATGATTGTTAAATGGAGCTTCTAGCCACATTCGTTAAAAAATTAATAGAGCTTCATACAACCACACTCGAAAGCAGTTCATCGCACTTACTTTTTTGACCAGGATACAAGCGCGAATAAGCGCATTCTTTTGAAAATTTGGCTACTGTATCTAAAAGAAATTAACTACATATGCACGCTTTACTATTTTCTTAGAAATTACTCAAGCAGGAGCAGTGGTTTTCTACATTCTGTGCCCTATAAATTCCCTTTAAAGAGGGCAATCGCTGAAGCTTTGCCCACTTGTGTAAGCGTAAGGGTGAGCCTCCTGTTGACAATTTTTGCAGAAATCTTTAGCTGTTCAGTACGCAGGAAATCAAAAATCTCCATATTTTGCGATCTTGAGAACTACGAAAAAATGCCGAAACAAGCGGACAATTTTGAATCATATTTATTTCCTTTTCGCAAATCTTCTTTGAGTCCCTTTCAAATTTTTTGTACTATTCAGTTGCGGCTGAAAGACAGGCTACTTACTTATTATTCATACTAAGAAATTTTAAAGGGAGTTATGATCAGTTGGAAACGAGGTTTCAGGAAAAAACTTTTTTGCTTAACAATTCATATTTTTGTGCTCGTTTGTGATATGAGCATAGGTGGATGTGTCCTGTATTGAGGAAAGTTTGTTTGTTGCTGATGTTCTTTACCGCACTAAAAGATATGGATTTTTCTGAAGAAAGTTACAGGACATCAAAATGCAACTCGCAGCACCGCATTACTTTTGCAGCAACCTAATATTTATACAAGCTTTTTTTTTTCGTGAAAAGTTTTGGTCCAGATCGTGTAAGACTTATGAGGCTGGAAAAGAACTAGGTGCCTTTAAAAATTCCGAAGTGTAAATGAGTACATGTGAGGCCCATACGTTCATTGAAAACATATGTACCTTCCTCTCCCTCCCCCCCCCCCCCAAATTTTCCGCGAACGCCGTTGGGTTTGGTACACGTACGCACGTTTTGTGAGAAAGCGCAATTAGAGTGATTAAAACCTCAGATGGTTCACGTTCTCTGCTTTGCTTTTCTCTGTCCTTCTGACCAATTACAACATCTTCTTTTCAGGGGACTGTGATCATCATTGCCAACCACGGTGACAGAATTGACATTCCTCATGGGTCAATTTTAGAGAACAAGATTGTGTCCGGAAATCTCCGTATCTTGGAACACTAATATTGCTCGAATTTCACTAGCTCCGCAACTAAACTCTCTATGTGCCTGAAATTTGTCTCTGCCTTACCGTACTACCTACTAAGCTAGACGCGTCACAGTGAGAATCCGCGAGTGTTCGAAAGAAAAAATTATGCGTCTTACTGAGAACTTCAGCAAATTTTTTTCCCTTTCAATTAGCGACAACATGGTAAAAGAGTATATCTTATCAATCATGTCTCTAATTGCTATGTCTTGTTCCAGTCGCATTCTCTCTTTCATTTGATTCTCACCAAAGGAATATTCGCGGTATTGTTTTATATGATGTATAGATTGTAAGTTAAAGATTTATAAAGATTAATAACTGAAGATATCTCATGCTTCAAGATGCTGTAAATAACTCCCATATCTATGTAGAATCTATACAGCGCACAAGTTACTTGAAGGGAATGGTCAGAAATCGAATTGAAATTGAATTGCCAATCCAAGCAAGCTGCTTACCATTCGATGCAGCATTCAACGCTAATTTTGAATCTGTATTCCAAATCTGCTTAGCGCCTTTGTAAGTTATGACCAGTTTTATTGCGAGAAAATCGTACATAAAAAATGCGAAATTGAGCACATTGTTGCACCTTCAGCTCACCTTTAACTCTGAGAATATAAATTAACCTAGCTGCATGTTTTATTCCAGCATTCAACCAAATATGGGTCTGTACTGCCAAATTTGTGCTTTGCATGCACATTTCTTAGCAAAATGTCAAAAATAAATGTTTAATGGTACATAACTTCGCCCACATAGGCGTAAAGCAGATATGAAACACAGATTTGGAGCAGCGTTCCATGCTCTATCGAATCTGGTAATAATGGTATGCAACTTGTTTGGATTGGTCACTTCGCTTTCTCACTTGTGCCTTGTTAGAAATGACAGAGGTGATTCTGGAAAGGGTGAATGGCGAAAAAAAAACGATTAGTATGCATTTGAGAGACTAGGATCGATTATGCACTGAATATCTGGTTTGAATCAGGGTAGCCTATTCTTCCAGTTTTCCCAGGTTTATGCTACCCATTCTAGCATCTTGCGCACTGGAGAAGATATCTCTGCTTAATGGAGGTCATGACAGAATATCTGATCGATTAAATTTTGGACTTATGAAGTAAGGCAGATGGGAGGAGGACGAAGTGCCCGTTAAAAAATTCGATTTCTAGGAAATTCACTTATCTGGAGTTACCCTCAACGCTGAATCCGGGAGGTCAGGAGGCACGATCGGCGCGAATTTTTGCAATGTACTTCAACCCATCCAAAGCAGTACTCCTGGCGCAATGTTGTTATGACGTCGAGTCGTGTACCTGTCCCACCCACACCCCCTGTTTTTTGCCGATAAAAAAACTCCAACAGCGGAAGTATTGTGGGTTCCAAGATCGCGCGGCAGAGCGGCTGCAGTGCGCGGCGTACTTCCTGACGTGCAGCCGATAGGCGGAGTCGCCCGGGACCCTACGACCCAAATGGCGGCGTTCGTACTTTGTCGCAGAGCAGGAAGTCCACAGATGGAAGGACCCTCCCATTGCATACGTTCCTAGCATTCCGCCCGTCTTTCTTGCTTCTGGTCATACACTATGGCCTCACTCTTGCGCTACAGCGTGTTTGAGGAGAACCACTTTCGTATAGTACTGAAATCCCAAAACCCTAGCTTGGTCCGGGGAAGGGTGAAACGCCGGACACGCCATCACACAAGTGCGAAGTCACAACTTTAGACTAGAAGCGAAAACTCCCTTTGGGAAGTATACGAATCGTTGACCGCACGATGGACATCATTGGAGAGTATGCGCCGCGAGGTAGAAGCTTGCTCCACTACAAGTTCGCCATTGTACAAGTCATGCTCTCGTGATAATTCAGAAGCGCCGTGCGTGGTTCGCAGCGTTTGAGCAGTTCGTGCAGTCAAGGAACCGACATTAAGAATTGCGTTCTGATGGAGAATCTCGCATGTGAATTTCTTGCACTGCGGCGGTATCGCACGCCGCCACAGTTAAAGGCAGTTTTTCGCCAAAGTGGAGGTACCGGGTTTCTGTAGCCATGTTTAGACCTCCTAAGTAAGCGGTGACTTGAGTTTGTTGCAAAAAAGAGGGTCTGCCAAGCCTGAAAATTGCCCCGAAAGTGGCGCGGATTTTACGGTAGGCTCAGGCGAGTACAAGATGCATGCAAGATAAAGACGCAGAGTCGTTGCGGGACCCTGCGCTCATGACTGTGTGCGCTATGTGTGGAGAGAATCTGCAAAGTGCATGAATCGCGCCAAGAAGAAAACGGTCACGGTTGAACCCGAAGATAACAAGGTCGCGGATAAGAACTAAGGCGGAGGGAAAAGTGACCTAAGAGATTTGCGGCAGGGCGTAATATACTGTAATCTCGTTATGAAACGTAAACTTCGCCGAACGACGAGTTAGAAAACTGACGGTACTCTGGACGGAGAGCTGTATACAAGGACAATAAATTGAGAAGACGTGCCACTACCTCTTCACATCCCTTTCCTTTACATTCTGGACAACATCTTCCTCTCTCGTCTATTCTTGGATATCGTGCCTTTCTTTTTTGTCAGTGATCATGCGTGTTGATAATCTTACCAGATGATGTAATCCCCTACTTACCCTTGATGTTGAACTTAGCATTCCAAGATATATGTTGTTGGGATCCAGTGACCTTCAGATGGACATGCAAAATTTATGGCCTTAGACGAGTTCTTCTAACCAGTTAATAATTGTTAAGGTTCGCAAGGTGATAAGATATAACACTTGATAGGAGGATTTAGAGTAATTTGCGCACTTGAGAGATGCGAACCTTACATGGAGGTTCCGGTCTCAGACTGTAACGCGACTTGTAAGTATATAAGGGCGCAAATCTTGAGTTATTACAATGGAAAAATTAGATCTTCTGATATACATACTGCGCAACTTTGCGTTCGATGCACCTGATATCGCGGACGACAACGACAACGGTGAAGGCTGGATTGAAGCCATGAGGAAGAACCTGTCGCTCCTTCCGAGAAGCATCCATTATTTCCACCTTTATGTAAGGGTGTACAATGGCCAACGTCATCGAAGGCCTGAGGTCCGTTTCCCTTCCCAAACTCCCATCGTATTCCTTTGAGCGCTGAATCCGTTCGTTATTCCCGTTAGCCCTGACTGCGTTTAGCGGGTTCTGCGGAGAACTATAATTCATTTCCCCACCCATAGGATTTCCCTTCTGACGGCAAAGCAGTTTCGATTCCCGTGTAGAACCTGCCAGACAAAATCCCGCCATTCGCTTTAGCGCCATCTCGAAATGAGGTACAAAGCGGTACTAAGATTTTCTGGAACTTCTCTCATTGACTTCTCGGCATCCAGAGATGAAGAATTCTGGCCATCGACATTCGAGCAAATCTGGATCGTACTCCCGCGACTCCCATAAGACCTGCTGAGCCCACAGCACCCTAGCGGGATCCCTGCGCGGATGTGGAGAGAATCTGCAAAATGAGTTGCAAACTACACGAACGCAGCAAGAAAGAAACGGTCACGTTTGAGCCCAAAGATAAGTAAGGTCGCGGATAAAAATTAAGGCGGAGAAAAAAGTGGCCTAAGAGGCTTCCGGCAGGACGTAATATACTGTAGTCTCGTTATAAAAACATAAACTTCGCCGAAGTTGAAGAACTGACAGTACTCTGGACGGAGAGCTGTATATAAGGAAGGCCACAAATCGAAAAGACGCAGTACCACTACATCTCCACTTCCCCTTCCTTCACATGATTCTGATCACGATCCTCCTCTCTCATCTATTCTTGAGGATCGTGCCTTCTTTTTTGTCAATGATCATGTGTGTGCGATAGCCTTGCCGGGTGATGTACTCTGTTTCCTTACTTGCCCTTGATGTTAAACATAGCATTCCGAAGATAAATGTCATTGGGAAGCAGTGAATGTCGTTGGGAATCGGATGGACATGCAAAATTTACGCCTTAGACGAGTTCTTTAAGCCAGTTAATGATCGTTAGGGTTTCCAAGATGGTGAGAGATAGCACTCGATTGAAGGATCTCAAGTAATTTGCGCACTTGAGAATGCGAACCTTACAATGCGTGCTCTGGCCTTGCAGTTTGACATCCCTGTGCGGGGCATTCGGGCCTACCGTATCATCCGGGCCAAATTTGGAGCAAATGTCAGGCTTGGTAGACCCCCTTTTTTGCTCCGAATAGTCATCGCTTAGGTAGGGGTCTACTTTAATATCGCTACAAAAATCAACCCGGCACCCAACTTTTTGCCGGGACGCTGCCTTAAAGGTTATAAGGGGGCTTTTTAGCGCAAACTAATTGATCCGTCTAAATTGAGAATGTGCTTTGGGGAAAAGGCTGGTCTCGTGGTTTTCGTGCTCTCCGATTGATTTGGATTCAGTCTGTTGGATAAGCACAGGTAAGCAAAAAGCTAGAAATTAAGTTTGCTGAGCCATTCAATCAGGATCTCACACAAGTCTCTTCTCGGCTTACAAAGACGAGTAAGAGCTGGGCCCATTTGCATATTACAGTTATTAGCATTGATAAACAGCAGCGGTTGATGAAGGCGAGTTCTGGAGTTGAGCGTACCGCTCCGCAGCTTAGGTCTCGGGGTCCCCTTCTACAGTCTCATGTATCTGTTATATATCGGTTGGCAACCGTTATCAGATCGTTCTCAGCTATGCTGATTGTAGAAATATGTCAACATCTGCATATGCCATCATGGGATATTGTTTCCTCTTACACCTCCCCATTTTACCCGAAAGTCCTGAAGGGACTTTCTAAAAGTTTGTCCTGACAAAATTTGTTCGTCTTTTTCCGGGATATTGGATTCGAGTGCACAAACGAATAACAAAAGCAGGGTCTCTTGCTAAGATAAGATCTGTGAATCTTCGCAGAAAAGAGCTGGCTATCTTGTCTTGGTTACAGTCATCTGAATTTGGGTCTACGACCCTTGGGGAGAATATCGGCTTATGAGAAAACGTTTATGGTTCACAGATTTGTAGCTTCCGAATCACCCTTCGGATCTGTAATTGTCGAGACGAGGAAGGCGATAATAGTAACATACATTTAAAATCTCGTTTAGAAAAGTCACGTTCAACTCCAAAACGCCCGTGCTTTCTTTCGTTGAGCGACGGACATTGGTTGTATGCCAGAATCCGTTGAGCCTCCGTAGGAACTACTTGATTGAGTGGGTGCTTTCGAAAAAAAACGTCTTACTGCTCGCGCCTTATTTAGTGTCCGTTGATCAGGCCCCTCTAGGCTCTAAATCTGTCGACGAATATCAGTGCGCAGTCGCTCCACAAACTTTACTAAGTTTCGCTCCTGCTGGCTGGACCACCTGCTCTTGTCCCGCCGTAGCCTTTAATCTCTCAGATCTGTTAGCGAAGGCTACTGCCTATTCCCCTATCACTTGACGACTTGCCAATAAAGTTTGTCGCGCCACATAACGTTGCTGCGGGGTGTCGAAGTACTTAGTCAGGTGCGCGACTATTTTACCGTAGTCTTGGCGCTTGGTGTGGAAAAGCTCCTCTATTTTTCAACGTGCCATACCACCTAAGTGCGTTATGAAGTTATTAGCTTTTTCCTCGGAGGATAGCGCTAATTGATGCTTCCGCATGATATCTTGAAAGTGGTGGAGCCAAATGCCAAACTGTCACGTTTCTCCACATCCCGTATATGCCGACTAGTAAATGTGGTGTCTCCCGGGCTACAGACGGCTATTTGGGGTACTTTGCTTATGCGGATATTAATAGGTCAACCTTATCTAATTCCTTGTAGAGGCTCCGCAATGTTGTTATTAAAGTGCTGTACTAGCTGCGCGGTATCGTAATTCGTGTAATGCCACAAATTAGCAACGTCAGATAGGCGTCAGGTGTTGCGTCCAAGAGCCTTAGCGTCTAGACCGTGTACCACATCCCTCACATTGCCTAGAGTAGTTTCTAAGGGTGGCATCAACTTATCCGGAGTCAAGATTTCTGTATGAATGTTCTCTACGGAACCGGTAGTAGGTTCTGAGTTCTGTGCTTGGGTAACTGCGACCCCTGTGTCAAGCGAATGGGCACGAGAACGAGTAACTGGAGGTGCCATCCGTGAAGAAAACAAAAAAGTACGAGGGAAAAAGTAGAGTGTATGAAGTATGTCGTCTTCTATCACTGCTGTGTATATATACAAGTCAGATATCAGATAAGGAAAACATGTAAGCATTCTCGAAGACATTCTTCCCTGACTCCATATCTGCAATCTTCTGACCCCATATCTGCAACCTCCTGACCCCATATCTGCAATCTATCTCGTGAGAGAAACATAATTCTTTGTTATCTTCATAATTCACAACTTTCCCGAGCTCTGTATCTGAGAATGCGATCGCATCGCCGACATAAACATTTAGCCGCGGCGCCTTATGCGCGAAAGTTACATAACGAGGCGTAACGTTACATACGCTTGTAGGCGCAATAAATGAAAATAGCTGTAGATGCATAGTCACAATGCACAAAATCTAGATAATTGCTCTAATACAAGAATGCTCAAAAGCTCTATCGACGGTGATTTTAAGCAACGCCTTACATAACTCATTACTTCAACTTCAGAAAATCTTCATAGCTGCGGCTTACTCACTACCGTTCTTTTCAAATTTCTCAACACGTTCACCATTTCAACATTTAACGCCTTGTCGGGCCTTCACTCATAAGACAAAGATATGATGATTACAAATAAATTGATTACGCATGGTAGAGCCTTCATGTCATGCCTACGGGTGGCAAACGATAATGCTGGTGAGGGGGGGGGGGGGATACTGACAATGAGATGGAAGATAAGGTGGGGGGGGGGGGGGGAAGGTCGTATCCAGCGCTTGAGTGCCACACCTCTTGCTCGACCCTGGGTAAGGTTCCTATATATACAGGGTGTCCCAAAAAAATGTATCGAACGTTTGATCGTTAATATCTCTCTTCGAAAAAAGTCTTTTCCCTTGCTTCAGGTATCAATCTGTAGAGCTGGCTTCAACTTAGATTTGTATTATAGAATGAATCACCCATCTCTCTTCGTTACTGTAGGATTACGGTAGAAACTTCAAAGAGGGTTTTAAGCAATGAAAGGCCATACTTTGCCCCAGAAAGGAAACAAAACAAACTGAAAACTTTTACACTGGGCTAATTGGAGTTGCTGATCATGACTGTAAAGCTCCCAATTTACTATGATGCTTCATTGAAGAGTTATGTGAGGTAAGAGGTAGCGGCCATTTTTTAAATGTTCCTAAAAAGTGCGGTTACACCGTTTAGAAAGCTTCGTAATCTTGTGAATAGTTGAGTATTGAACTCAGCGTCCATAAAATCCCCAATACACAAGTTTTCACATTTTTTTGAAGAATTTTGAAACGGCAGCTTTTTCCACATTGACACCATATGTTTCAAGTTTCTACCGTAATCCTACAGTAATGAAGAGAGATGGATAATTCGTTCTATAATGCAAATTTAAGTTGAAGCCAGCTCTACAAAACGGTACCTAAAGCAAGGCAAAAGGCTTCTTGGAAAAAGAGATATTAACGATCAAACGTTCGATACATTTTTTTGGGACACCCTGTATAATTTACAAGATTTCTAGAAGCTGTGTTTGAAATCGCCATTTCTCGAGTATCCTACGGTGTTGGTATCAGAAGTCTGGATTTGGGCGACTACGACCCTGGCGTTGTTCGAATGCACATTAATTGCATGAACTCAAGAACGAGCCATCGGAAGTGTCATGTTAGCAACGTTTACAGAGAAAAAGAAGAAGGCTAAAATGTGAAGAATATCCCTTCCTCCGCGCTGCGGTACTTATATGTGAGGAAAATATCTGATCAGAGAATATAAGAGTTTTGTTGTTATCTTGCGAATTTCATTATTGATCTCAAAACACTACCGCATGTTAAATATAAACATCAGGTCGTAGCGTTTAATGTTTATGTTCGCTGAGCCTCGCTCATCAAGTATGCGCTTCACTATGAAAAAATTTGGAAATCTGTAATTGCATAGTTACAATGCACGAAACCCGTAAAACATAAAAAAGAAAAAGACACTTAGCTAAGTGACAATTTATTTTGCTCGAGCCCAAATGCGGTTTTTATCGGGAACCACCCGCTAACTGCTTCTACAGCGCGCAAAACCAATCCACAGGGAGCTACGCTCTACCTGGACGACTAACAAGTCGTCTCACAACTAATCCTCAGGCCTGGACCAGACAAAACCAATCCTCGGGGAATTCATCTCAACCCGGACATTGCTACAATTCATCAGGGAGCCACTCTCTACCTGAACACATCCTAACACAACCAAGCTTCTCTCAGCCTGGACGCATGCGATTTTACAAGTAAAAAGCAACAATTTTGGGTGCATTAACAGTAATAATACGTTATCATACGGAAAGTTATTCAAGATCGTTCGCTGCCCACTGCGGAGCTAAATACATACTAACCAAATTTACTCACCTTACATCCAACTTGCTGTTTGCATTCGCTGCTACCAGTAAGAGCTGGGCCCATTGCATATTACAGTTATTAGCATTGATAAACAGCAGCTGTTGATGAAGGCGAGTTCTGGAGTTGAGCGTACCGCTCCGCAGCTTAGGTCTCGGGGTCCCCTTCTACAGTCTCATGTATCTGTTATATATCGGTTGGCAACCGTTATCAGATCGTTCTCAGCTATGCTGATTGTAGAAATATGTCAACATCTGCATATGCCAGCGTGGGATATTGTTCCCTCTTACAGACGAGCTCCCTTTGACTTCTGAAAGTCACTTACAAGGGAACAACGATCAGTCGAAGTGGCCTTTTGCAACGGTCTATATATCGTATTGGAGGGCACAAAATGCTGACTCTAAAACTGTTCTCCTTATTTGCGGTGCGTTTCTGGGCGAGGAACTTATGGGCGTTTAGAGAAGCAAAAAAAATGAATGGTTTTCTGGGATAAAAATAGTTGCTAAAATTTTCCCAGCGCCTGAATGAGACAGCCGGAGTGCGGATATACCTCATCTAAAAGTACTTATTTTATGTGCTGAGAAGATTACCGGTCCATTTGAGCGCTGAGAAAATTGTTACTACTGCACTGATACTAATTGCACATTCAATTTTTTTCTCCGTAAACGCTCATAACTTCTCGTGCGGGAATGCGCCGCAGATAATGAAAACAGATTTGGAATCAGCGTTTTATGCACTCCAACTTACTTCGACCAACCATCCTTCCCTTGTTTCACTTTTTAAAGGTTCAATCCTTATCTCATCCTGAATGTGCTATACTTATCCAGCTAAAAACTAACCCTAAAACACCAAATGTAGAAAATCATTGCGATTCGCGCAATGGTAAGGAAGAGAAGAAACGAGTCCTATATTGGAAATGATTGAAAAATAAAAGAACAAAGCTTGAATGCGCTATCCAGTATAGCAGGACAAGCTCAACAAGATCGATTTTATCAATTTTTTTGCAAAGTTTGAGCTACGGGGCTGGGAGTTGGTACAAGGGGGGGGGGGGGGTAATCGAACATGCTAATTACTAACACAGCGGGAACAGGCAATTGGCATGTAGAAGTGGGCACGGGGGAAGGTTGTACATGGATACGGATGGGACCTTTGTCATAGTGTTTTAAAAGCCGGGCGGAGCCGGAAAAGCCAGCTAGTCTTAGGGCCGCATGCACTCATATAAAACACCTCGGAGTTAGTTTCACAAGTATAAGTCGAAAACTCTACATTCAGAAAAGAGTCTCCTGCGCGAGTAATGCTGGTCCTCGTTTTTCGATACTTTGACTGTTACAGCCCTGTTTGCCTTACTTACTTTCGTTTACAATTATTTCCTGTGCAAGCGTTGCCCATAACACAGTGTCAGCGAGCTACTCATTTTGATTAATGACGCATGTGCGATCACAGCGATCAATTCATATGAAGGGCAGCATGTACTTCAGTCGACATGTCACAACCGTGCTTCCTTTACATCACGACATATTTTGGGGGTTACTACTGGCCCCGTTCTAGCCCGATATTATTTAACAAGCATGTTAGCGTGGGTCATGTGAATTCAGGAGCGCAATAGGGATCAAAATTGATTGTGCTTGAACTTTATTGAAACCTTGTTAAACTCCGGTAAGATTGCTTGAACTCTCTGAGTAAATTCATATCGTATTGGTTCGAAAGATTTGGATCATTGATCATTTTTATGGCTCTGAACACTTGTGTGCTACCGAAGCATTTCGACTATCGGAAGATGGGAGACTTTGATCAATGATCAGGCTTGCAATAAAAACGCAAAGCTACGACATGAGTTTTGATGGAATCGGCGACTCTGTTGAGTGAGATAACTAAGCGAAGGCGGTCGTGGGTACGTAGTATAGATACAGTGCATAAATAATTATGGAAAACTTGAACAGAATTACAAAAAATGTAAGGAACGCACAGCATAAGTACGCAAGGGTGTGCTCTAAGTAGACGTCAGTGCACTCCTGACATCATCGCTGCTGACTAAGTTGATCTAGCGGCGGAAACGTTCGTGATCACCAACGGTGGATTAGGTTATTCACTGAGTAGGATGCAAGGGGTTCGTTAACAAATCTAGTCACAGAAAACGTGAGACAATTTCGAAGTCAGTTACCTGCCTGCAATGGTTACTAAAGATAGGCCCACTAACGGCTGCGTTCTTCAAGGTGCGAGACCGGTAGGTGATTTTTCGAACAAGTTTAGTCTTCTGTTTCGGCCTGTACGAAAAAGGAAATTTTGTTTTTGGCTGTCTTAGTTGTTTCGATAAAGTTTTTGCTGAGGAAACACAGATTTAAAAAGACTTTCAGAAACCCTATAAATTTTCATTGCGTACTCAGTTTGTTATCACTCTGAAAACACCATCAGGAGAACAGCACAGGCTTACTCGGAAAGAATTTTGCGGATTGAGCGTAAACTTTGATTCAAAATTGATGTATTAGGTCGTTCCGAAAGTAATGTCGCTTTTTTCAAACGTATGCCACATCGCGTGGAACAGAGATGTGTAAGAGATTCTGGTAGCATTTGATGCAGCATTTCATTCTCTTTTTAATGGTTATGAAGTTATTGCTCCACAAAATGAGCTCCCACAAAAGAGTCAAAATCTGCGACCTATGCTTTTTGAGATGGCCAAGTTTCACAATTTTTCTAAAATTTTATAACAAACCCCAGAAGGACTTCAGGTAATGGATGGATGGAGCAAACCCTACAGGAAACAGCACAACTTTTTTCTGCTTTCCAGAGCTCGTCATAATTTTTGTAAAGGTTTTTTTGATGGAACCACCGAATTTTAGCAGGCTCGTCTCAGACACATGTGCATCAAAAGCCGACAGGTCTCCGGATTTTGAAACTTACAAAGATGGATTATGGTTTGGCAACAATTTTACAAACCAAACGAGCATTCACCGCTTCGGTTTAGCAACTTTCGAAGATTTCGGGTACACCTTGGGTGCTTTGGAAAAGTTGAATTATGACAATTTTATCCCGGAAAACGCGATGAATCGGGAACAAAAAACAACCGCTAAAAAGTGGAGAAAAAGCTGCATCGAATGACACCCGAGTCGCTTGCCGGTTGCTGTTCTGTGAGGTTTGACTTGACTAAATATGGAATTTGATGGCATGGAGAAATTGATTGTAGAAACTCTGAGAAGCAAGCTAAGGAAAAGAAAAAATTACTCTGTGTTCTATAGTGTTTGCTCTATCTACCTGCCACTTGTACTTTTTCGGAGGTTAGGTACAAAAATTTAGAAAAATAGCCGAACTTGACCATGGCAAAAAACATGAGTCGCAGATTTTGGTAATTTTTCGAGAGCTCATTATACATTATGCAGTAAAATTAAAACCATTAGAAAGAGGATGAAATGCTGCATCGAATGCTTCTAAGTTCTCTTGAGTACGTTGATTCCACGAATAGTGGCGTTCATTCGAAAAAGCGACATTACTTTCGGAATGACCTAATACATCATGTTCAGCCTGGTAAAATTCGAGCTACAATGGAGCGAATGTATTAAGAACTTTTGAAACTACACCATTTTCAGTATCTTTCAATCTTACTTTGCAGATAATGTGTTTATCTGCATAATTTCATGACTACTTCATGAGTTCGTCATCACTTGAATAGGTCTTTGTTCTGAAGGGCTGCAAAAGTGCATCGAATGCGATGAGCTGGCGCTTGCTTGGCTCTTGCATGCCGTGAACATTCTAAACTGATAAGACATCTATCGATTATTTATCCTCTCCGCTTTGATACTTCCAGTATTGTCGTATGAGTCATGGTTCCTGTGAAGTCCGCTGTAACTCTCTTTCTGTGTTCATCCAACGCTATGTTCGGGTTAAACTATTAACAGTCCTCAAGATCTGCAATACTTCTGCATCATTCATTTGAGTTCAACTTTCAATTGAATAATTCTTGGTATACGACTCTTTTTGCAATGCAACTACCTCCCTTTCCAATGCTCTGATAGCAAATTAGTTGTACTATCATCGTTTTCTAAAATCGAATTTCCTGCAGTTTCAAGGAAAGATGCACATGAATCAAAGGTGTCACTCCAAAGAAAGGATTCAGTAATTTTACCCTGGACATTGTTTGACAGAAGTTTTCTAAAGCGTTTGCACTTTTGAACATACACAAATCTGCTGTTATTTTCGCTTCAATCTGATTTGTTAGGCGTAATCGCTTGGTTCTTTTGCATCATAACTACTGCTGAAGATAAGAAGAAATTAGATTGGCTACCAGTATAGTATGCGATAACGAGACTGTAATGACCTCAAAAAGTGAAACAATACTTGACGAAAACAGTCTTAATGAAGGTGATTAGATATTGACTTGCTATGAAAGTTCTTTCGCACCATCTTCGAAAACCATAATTTCTTGCATTTGAACCAATTGCTTGTTTTTATTTTGCTCAAAAGAGTAAACAACTCTTCAAAAAAACTGCCTTAATGGCTTTCTGTTGAGCATGTACTACATCTATAGTAGGGTAGAACATACTAAATATTCTGTGTCTAGTCTAAAAGAATCTAGAACTGCAATATAACCGCAGTTGGTATTGGAGTGATGTTGGCTGCTCCCTTCAGCTGAGCAAAGTTGATCATACTCTATAGAAAATCATGATTTTTGAGCGAGCAGAAAACAAAAAGTTGGTTTTTTTCTGAAAATGTAGCTTTTCATGGAGGCATGTGATCGACAAGTTTGCACAGTCATAAAGAAGGCAATAAAAACTATAAAAACGACTGCTCCGACTTTTATCGCAAGCTCGATTTTTTACGACCACGCAGAGAAATTAAAGAGCAATTTTCCTACTTTTAACTATGTGATTTGTGCTTATTGAGGATTTGCTAAAGTACTGTCATGAGAATGAAATCTACCTTGAAACCGAAACAAGGGGAGTAACTGCATCTAATAGTTCTTGAATGTAGCTTTCTGTGGGTATTATAATATTTTTACGACCTGACAGATAGGCAAAAGTTCAATATCGCCGTGCATGTCTCATTTCTCCGGAAAACTCCATCTCTCAAAATAAATAGTACAATTTACATCGAGTTGACTTACAAATCACTCTTTCAAGACAAGCTTGAAATTAAAAAACTTATTGAATTTAGATTATGTTTCCACTCGGGATTCAAACGAAACAACATTGAACGTTTGTTTTGAAACATTTGAAGTCAAGGAAGCGGATTTTGTTGAAGCTAATATTGCAGCGCTTTGCTGTTGAAGCAGTTCTCCAATCACCGATGTTGTCCTCAGTGGTCTGCTTTGCATGAAAATCTAGCCTAGTGATCTTTTTTCCATTAAACACTAGTGCGCAGAGTCTCATGTGATGAATAAAATGGCATTCGCAAAATCATTCGATTTACGATAGTGCGCAATTTCGATGTTTTACCACCTAATATTAGCATCTCTTCGATTCGCTGACCGCACGGACTGAACATCACTGCGGAACACGCGCCAGCCTCAGTATAATTTTGCTATTGTACAAATTACGCTCTCGCAACATTTCAGCCGCACGGTCCGCAAGGTTCGAGCAGTCCGTGCGGTCAATGAATCAGCGATACCTGGCTGACAAATTACCGGGGTTCATCATGCTGAATTAGAAAGTCCGAACTTATCGAGAAAAGTTCATGTAGTGACATTTCTTGCTTTTGTTCCTTCCCCTGCTGCTCTTTTTGCAATACGGATTTTGGCAAATAGTCTCACATAAGTTGAAGCATATAACGTAAGTGGTAAGGTGCGTCACATAAGACACTTACTTCTGGAACCATCGTTGCTAGCGGATGTTTCAGGATAAATGCCCCAACAAGTTTAAATCAAGTGTCGATCAAGAAATTTTGAGAATCGTGCAATCAAATAACGTCCTTATCACTTTTAATCTTCAAACAACTGTCCAAATTTGAGTAAAAGTTTAGGTCAATTGTCATTACAGCATATGTCGAAACCCTACAAATTATGACAAATAAAGAGAAGAGAGGTGAAACACCATACAAAAAGACCACGTCACCAGATAAAATTAGAAAAACCAAAAAGCTGGACATCTCCGCTCCTTACGACTTCAGGTATGAACTTGCAAAGTTTTTTTGTTGAAAATCAAAGATTTTGATTAGGCACGTGGACCATGTTGGGTTCAATTCGGAATTGAGCAAAACTGGCATTGTTGCCGACGAAGTTCGGAAGTCCAAGGAAGTATCGAGTCAGCCTCAGGTTCTTTCGACTTTCCTGTCTGATTCAAGACTAGTAGTAACGATACTCCTTAGGTTTCAAAAACTTCAAAAGTTTTGTTTGATAGATACTTTCAGTAGCCATATGAAAAAACACATTTGCACTTCGCAAATTACCCCCTCAGAAAATCTGGAACAGATAAATTTAGGTTATCTGAAATCGGAATTTTTGCAGAAGACAAGACATCGCTTACGGAGATAATACAAAATTTATAGCGTACACCATTTTTCAAAAATTCTGAGGAGTATTACCTAAGAAAAATGCAACAGTGGAAATGAGTTTCTGATGCAATCTCGAAAACACTAGATTTTTCCAACAAACATACTCACGATGTTCATTATAATGAAGTGAGTATCTCATTTCACTAGCATTCTCCATTTATTCGGATTATTCTGCTCCCCGAAAATAACGTTAATAGTACCTTTGCATAACTTCTCCTTGCAGAAAACCTAATAAGGTGACTCCTAGATTGACTCTCGAAAATATAAACATCTGTAATCGTTACTTGCTTTTCTATACTGTTATACTATACTTTATTATTAGTTTGCTAAGAATGTTTCTAGGCGGTTTTCGATTCCAATTTCGACTTTTTTCGCAGTCGGTAATTTTTTTCTACGATAAATCATTGTGGACTCCACGAAAAAAAGCTTAGATTTCTAAGGGAAACGTGTCTTATACCACAAAACCCTCGCCGCTTACAGTCGGCACACCCGCCGAAGTAGCTTACGGTATTCCACACCCATTTTGCATGAATGCGCGTGAGCCATGAGAGATTCGCGGGAACACAGCATCGTCCAGCTTCGCCACGTCGCGACGTCCCGCTGCGGTGTCGCGTTAAGATGTGAAGAAATTGAAAAAACTTGTTCATTCTCTTCTTTTTTCTTTCATGTTTTTTTAGCTTTAAATAAAAACAAAGGAACATTAAAGTAAAAATCCCTTCAAACCAAAGTCCAAGACGTCTAGTCACGTCAAGTAAATGAATAAAGTTTTTGCAATTTTAAAATGGAAATCTAAGTGAATACAATTTCATGTACAATTTTGAAATAGACTTCACAGAGCTCTGCAGAATGAGCGCGTCATCTTACGGCAATATTCTTCGGCTTCCGAAACTGCGATCACGAAGCGGTTTTGAAAATCCTTGAATGCTGGCATGGCAGGCTTGCTTTTCTTCGCATTTCTGTATCCCTCAGTCGCAGTCTCCTTGTGTGTTAATGATCCAAATTTTTGTATAGGATAATGGGTTAAACTCACCTTATCTAACTTCCTTAAGCCGTCCATTGCGATGGAAGCAAATACGTGGAGAACACTCACGCGTTTAGCATAATTAGGATATTTTCTGTCGTCCCATAACTTGCGAAGTCGCCTAAAAACGCAAAATTTAGTAATACAGTCTCTTTTAAGACTTACCCGTGGCAATTTTTGGCAAGATGGTGGTGCAAGTGGTGCGCCGCACCCCACTGTGCTTACACCACATGATAAAAAAAGGTCCTCTTAGTTGTCTTGTGGTCTTCCACCGCCGTAGCTTTTTCCCTAGTAAATTAAGGCCGCAGGTCAGCATCGCCAAAGGGTTAATCTCAACTAGCAATCTGGGCCACAGGTCACAACTTGCAATGACAATTTAAAAAACTATATCATGGCAAAAAACGTGAGTAAAATAAAGGGGAAAAATTAGAACAGTTTAAGAAGTTTTGAACTTAAGCGAGTCTTTTACTTTTATTTGAATATAGAAAACACGAAACTGAGCAAAAAGGAAGAAAATAGACAATTCTTTTTAATTTTACTCTTTAATTAACGAGGTGGGATGGATGCCGCACGTTAAAGTCTGAAAAGGCGATTTTTTCCGAGTGCTCATGTATTAGGTTGTTACATAAGTCTTGTTACACTTAACTTCTAACGGCGATAAGTCATACACCTCATAGTCTCTGCAGGATTCCAAGGTACCATTCGATAGAGCAAAGCAAGCTCTACAAAATGGTCTGCAAAAGTTCGCACCAGCTCTGACCCACCGTAAGTTTGCACCCAAAATCTGAGTCGTACTGAAATTCAAAAAATCGCGAAAAATTCATACCTGTGTTCAAACAAATCCTACTGATCTCCAACTTGCTCACAAAAATTGCCCACTATATCTAACACTCAAATGTACCGTTGCTGTATTTTTTCCTTATCTAGAAATCGAAAAAAAGAATTTTTTTAGTTTTTACAAAAACGAAGCTATGCTGTCTCTATTCATGTAGCTGTATCGTCGATCCCCCAGAATTGTGCACATATGAACCACCGCGCGCGCGCACGCGCGCGACGCCGCCTGCTCGCCCGATTCGATCGCAGCACCTGTTTTTCACTTTTCATCCACATTTTTCAAAATTTTTTACAGTTTTTGCTCTTCCGGCATAGAAAGTGTACGGCAGCAAGGGTCCTTGGAAGGAATTTGCTCCGCTATGGTTGACTTTGCGGGAATAAACTCGCACTCCTTTGTTATTTGCTGCTAAATGTTCTTGACATTGGCAAGGCCTCAATCTACTTCAGCTTTTTGTGTTTCTTTTTTACGATTACAGTGCTTTTTTTGCACTAATGCTGTTGTCTATTAAGACACTGCTGCTTTCTCATTTGGTTTGTAGCTGTGTGTTTTCAAATTGCCATTGAAGATTCAGAAATCGTTTGCGAGATGCTACCAAACGATTTGGGTTTGAGATACACATTTCTTTCTTTGCTACTCGCTGAAATCTTAGTGTCAGGGTTATTTCCTGAGCTTGAACATTCAAGGAAATGTATTTCCTCAGAAACATTCAACTCAAATGAGAAAATTTTACTGGTTTTGTACTCCAAGAGGTTATGATTGGGTGCCTATTCTTGTATCAGAGCATGTAGTGTCAAAGGACATTTTTTGGAAGACCACTCTTTTGAAAAGGGTCTTCTTTTATCTCAAAATGTCAGCTGCTTATTATACAATAGAGAACGCTATCATGTTTATTAGCAACCATCTACTATCAGCACAATCTAGGACAGTTACAGAACATAATGTTCAGCAGGATTTAATGACAATGCATAGCAATCTGTGAGTATGCGATCCGATAAAAGAAAGTCACGGAGATAATAGATACAGGCAGACAACGAAGAATGTGTTTTTAATCGGCTGTTTTCAAAGAGCGTCAAAAATCAACAAATCAAAATCAATCAACAAACTAATAAATAGGTGATATATGATGAAATCAAGCTATGGGAAGCGAGGTTGAAGGCGACGTAGGCTGTACTCAGTATTGAGCGTAAACCACGCTTTCTCATATGAGATTGTTCACTTCTTCTGCTTTTCGTAAGGAATTGTATTGAAGGCGACTGCAAGTAATAGTGAAAGAGCATCAACCTGTGAAATAGCAGTTATGTCTCAGAATACTTTGGAGGATAAGAGACACACCCGAGAGTAATCAATGGAGAAAGCTTTAGTGGCTATAGTTTTGCACCGCAACAACCCACAAAGGGCGGTAGAAGTTCAATCCTAGCCTGAATAAAACAAATTCATATAAATAAAGGCAAGCTAGCACCACATACCTTTGACTCCAAGCACATACTCATTCTTATCGTGCCAGCATTGCTTCGAAGCTGTCCAGTGTAGATTCCTCCAAAGGCGTTGAGTACCTCGACATATTCAGTGTGCCCTTTTGTTAGGCTGAAACAAAGATAATATATGCTGAAGATAAAATATATTTGACTGTGTTACTGAAATACTATTTTGAGGATGCCTTGTGACAAACTGTACATCACGCAAGGCTACGTTCAAAGTCCAAATTCTTCAGAAAGATGTTCCAGAAACAACAAAATATGAAGATCTGGAAGGAACCTGTGGATTCCTTGTTTTGAATAGAGTTTGTCGTTGAAATTCATAAGTCGTACTGATAAATGACAATCCTGGCAAGACTCTGCGGTAATGCCTCGATTTGGTTCGAGAGTCCAAAAATAGTAATCACTAAAAGAGTTACAATCAGAGGCAAGTAAGGAAAAAAGAAACTTGAAATTGAACCTTCAGCAGTGAGCGCTGACGATGAAGCCATGCGATGCCAATGACGAACGAAAAAATGAGTAACCACAACAGTCAGATCCATAGTTATGATTCTCATAGCCATTCCCTGAACATACGTACCCATTTAGTGGATTATGTAACGAATTACAAATCTGCAATACCTTCGGAAATGAAGTGTTATGATGACGAAACGATTGGCCCACAAAACTTCATAAAGAACGGAAAGGTACAAAAAAAGGTTTTCGAGATAAATAATCTTATGCGTAAGCAGGCCTGCAAAATCTCAAACAGGCTGAACAGACTTTTGGCCAAGTAACATCCAGGGTTCAAGCATCGTCATCGTGCAGAGCATTACTTCAAAAGAACGTGATCATAACCTCTCTTGCAGTAATGTAGTCGATAGGATGATGAATTAGGTACGAAATCACAATTTTGGGAATGTGCAGTGAGCAAGATGAGGTTTTTGCTGCACGTTCTTAGCTTTAACTGCTGACATCAACAAATCATCATAAAAGCACTGTAATAGTAAAAAAGAAACAAAAAGCTGAAGTAGATTGAGGCCTTGCCAACGTCAAGAACATTTAGTAGCAAATAACAAAGGAGTGCGAGTTTATTCCCGCAAAGTCGACCATAGCGGAGCAAATTCCTTCGAAGGACCCTTGCTGCCGTACACTTTCTATGCCGGAAGAGCAAAAACTGTAAAAAATTTTGGAAAATGCGGATGGAAAGAGAAAAACAGGTGCTGCGAATCGGGCGAGCAAGCGGCGTCGCGCGCGTGCGCGCGCGCGGTGGTTCATATGTGCACAATTCTGGGGGATCGCCGATATATTACAAGCTCTTAGAAGTATGACCGTAAATTTTCAGCTTCCTAGAAGCCCTAGTTTTCGAGAAATACCTACTTTAGCATTGAACACCCGAGTGATTGAGGCTAAGTTTGATATTTCTCGAAAACTAGGGCTTCTGGGAAGCTGAAAATTTACGGTCATACTTCTAGGAGCTTGTAGTATACAGCTACATGAATAGAGACAGCATAGCTTCGTTTTTGTAAAAATTAAAAAAAAATTCTTTTTCTCGATTTCTAGATAAGGAAAAAATACAGCAACGGTACATATGAGTGTATGATATAGTGTGCAATTTTTTGAGCAAGTTGGAGATCCGTAGGATTTGTTTGAACAAAGATATGAATTTTTTGCGACTTTTTGAATCTCAGTACGACTCAGATTTTGGGTGCAAACTTACGGTGGGTCGGAGCTGGTGCAAACCTTTGCAGAACATTTTGTAGAGCTTGCTTTGCTCTATCGAATGGTACCTTGGAGTCCTGCAAAGACTATGAGGTGTATGACTTATCGCCGTTAGAAGTTAAGTGTAACAATACTTATGTAACAACCTAATAGTTCTCCATAAAAGTCCGACACCGCGGCGCCACTCTGCTAGCAACGAAGCTGGGCAAGGCTGTGTTCGCGTGAGCATCATGGCTTCTGTGCCCGAAAAAACATGTTACGCTAATTTTTTGATCGACCTCGCTGGTGGCTCAATATGAAGAGTTGAGGATTCAATAATATAAGCATGTCTAAAACATTGCCTTTGCAGTATTGCAACTCTTAAAGGCAGCGTACACCCAAAATTTGAGTTACCGAATTTCCTAGATCTTTCTACACCGTTTATATACTGGGCCCAGAAGAAGACCAACTGCGTTGGTCCGGTCTCCCAATGTTGGTTCTGAGCGGAGAAAACCCCCCTCAATTTTCTTTCACGCCGCCCCTTTTCTTTCGCTCCGCCTCCTCCGGACGAATCCATAACAGCGTAAGCTGCAATTGCAGTTGCAGTTGCTGTTGCAACATCTGTTGCATTTGTTTTGGGTGTACGCTGCCTTTAAAGATCAATTTCCATGAATTTACAGCAGTTCTAAAAAAATCTTCGCAAGTGCGTGCCCGAAAACTCTTTACAACCTAGTATAGTCCTCCCCCCACTAGACACTCAGTGGACGAAGTTGAATTTGAGCAGGAGCAAACGGCTAGCGTCAGAGCGCGGCAGACGTCGCCCCAGTCAAAGTGTGCGTATACCGACGATCGTTGCTTCATGCTGTTACTATCGTTTGCCTTATATTTTTTCGGGTAAAGCTGGGAATACGACGCAGTTGAAGATTTTTCAATGAAATTTGCTTATCGCCCTTTTCGGTAAAAAAAAACACGTGCACAAGCGTTGCTTTCTTGAATCAATTTCTCAGTTAAGTGTGCTCTCTAAACTTTTTTTTCAGACCTGAATCTTTTCAAGAAGTATAGGTGAGCTTTTTGGATGATGCATCCGACATATTCGTTCCGTATGGCAATATCCATGCCATATGTATATCCTTAGCACGTAAGCACTTAGTTGTTCGTTTAACCTTCCCTTCTCTGTGAGGGATTGAATTCCTAGCCCCTAGTCTTCACTGCGTCGTATTTCCAGCTTTACCTTGAAAAATTATAATGCAAACGATAATAACAGCATGAAAAAACGATCACCGGTAAATCTCGAATCTGATATGATGCATTGCCGCAATAAGAGTAACAACAAAGAAACACGAAGAAAAATGGAAAAACAGCATATGCGCACACGTGCACTGACAGGGGCGGAGTCTGCCGCGCTCTGACGCTAGCCGTTTGCTCCTGCTCAAATTCAAATTCGTCCACTGAGTGTCTAGTGGGGGGAGGACGACTATACACCATTTTTCCTAAGATTATGTTGACAAAATGACTCAAAATCCTGTTATCATACCGAAAATATTTGTAAGAAATGCTTACAAGGGAAGCGTCTTCAGTCGAAGTGGCCTTTCCACATGACACCTATATCACTCTGTAGAGCATTGAACGTTGATTCCAAAACCGTCTTCCATATCTGCCAAGGGCTTCTAGAGCCGAGCTATGGGCGTTTTTAAAGTTAAAAAACAGAAGGCACAACTGGAACAAAACCGTCCAATTCTGCTCAATCGGTCAGGTGTTCATAATCAGAGCACTTCACTCAATGAATCCTTCTGTTTAATAACTTTATACTCAACAGTGCTCTACTTGAGCGCAGGAAATGCTGTAATCACTGTTTTTACATAAATTTTGCGTTCATTTTTTGCTCCAAAAAACACTGATGACTCCTGGTAACAATTGGCAGGTAGTGAAAACAGATTTAGAATCAACGTTTGATGCTCTTCAAAGCGATGTACGAATCATCTGGAAAGGCCACTTCGACTAAGAGCGCTTTCCTTGTTAGTAACTGGAACATTGCTCGAGACACGGAATTTTGAGAACAACTTGCTTATACTCATCACCCTTATGCGATATGTTCCACTACCATTTTATCTTACATGCACCTACCTAGCCTTCAAGCTGGCCAATGCTATGAAGGCATCCCATGAACTGCGTTATTTGCTAGTGTGGAAAGGATTTTCCAAAACACCGCTATTTTCACTGCAGACCACCCTATCTTACTGCTCAAAACTGGTCCCAAATTTTATTGATTTTAGCAGCAAAATTCAAAAGTTTGTAAAACTTGTACCAAAGGCTGACAGCCACCTCCATGTTCAAGACTACTGCATTTTTCAAACCCAGGTATCTATACAGCCACAGCATCGGAATATGGAAAATTTGCTACACCTGAAAGCTCACCTTTTAAAAAACGAATTTGTACTGCTTTTTTGCTTTCAAACGCATTGAGGTTAATGCTCCATTGGAAGAACTGATTTTGTATAGAATTCTGAAGCCGTTATTGACTTGAATAGGAGTGATACGCCCTGCGTCACAGCAGCGTACGTCGCATACGCTGCTGTGGCGAAATACACCGAGCGTACGCCGCGAAATCTGGCCCAACCCTAAGCTTTGCGTAACGTGTGATATTTATGAGAAACTGCAATCTTAACATGGAGTAAGCACGCTTGTCAGCCACTTTCAATTTCTGACTCGCACAAACTTTTGGGTGGTAATCAACACTTTGTTTGCATGATGTTACTGACGCAAAAGGAAGTTAAATGAAGTTATCAGGAATTTTAATAATTTTGGATCTGAGAGGTGACCCCTGGGGATCCGGGGATTCCCCCGGACCTCCGGAAAATTCGGGACCTCTCATTTTTATAGACATTTATATTCCTGAAAATTTGATGTAAACGCTGTAAAAGGATATTATTGTTTTGAGGATATACTACGGCACTGCTGAACATGTCTACAGTAGATATTAGTGAAATCCTTTCGACGAACCGCTCTTCGCGAGCAAGGGACTTTCAAAAACTCGTATTCTATAGATTCCATTTTTCCTGTCGAAAACATGTTTAGCAGTGCTGAAGTATTAGGTAGTCCGGAAATCAATGTCCGTTTTGAATTTCAAACTCAACAAGTCATACACTTCTCATTTCTGAATAGGTTGCAAGATACTATTCGATAGAGCAAAGCAAGCTCTAAGAATGGCGATCTTGTTCTAGCAACAGCTCTCACTAACTTTGAGTTTCGAGCCAAAAACTAAAGTTAACTTGCTCACGTAAACACTATCCACATAAGACATCTATATACGCCGTTGCCGTCCTTTTTCACCTTTTGGAAATCAAGAAAACGAAATTTTCGTGCATTTTCCAAAGTGATGTTGTGCAGTCCACACATGCGTAGTTGTGTACTACAAAGTTGTAGAAGTATAAACGTAAGTTCTCAGCTCTCTACAAGCTTTAATTCCCAAGAAATTTGAATTTTGGCTTGGACCACCTGACTAAGAAAAGCCATATTCGATATTTCTCGAGAACCAAAGCTTGTAGAAAGCTGAAAATTTACGTTTGCACTTCTACAGATATGCAGTACACAACTACGCATGTGAGGACTGCACAGCATCACTTTGGAAAATGCACGAAAATTTCGTTTTCTTGATTTCCAAAAGGTGAAAAAGGACGACAACGGCGTATATAGACGTCTTATGTGGATAGTGTTTACGTGAGCAAGTTAGAATTGTTGTAGAAATTTTATGAACTGAGTTACGATTTTTCTCAATTTTTCGTGCAGCTGAACATTTTAGTTTTTGGCTCGAAACTCAAGGTTAATGAGAGCTGTTGCAAGAACAAGATCGCCATTCTGTAGAGCTTGCTTTGCCCTATCAAATGATTCCTTGCAACCTATTCAGAAATGAGAAATGTATGACTTATTGGGTTTGAAATTCAAAGCTTACATTAATTTCCGGACTGCCTAATATATATTCAGCACAATTTTTACAGTGTTTTCATTGAGTTTTTGGAAAGATAAATGAATTTGAAAATGAAAGGTGCTCCCTTCGAAATCGCCAGGGGATCACACAAAACAGTGAAAACTAATCTTTTATGGCTTTAACCGGAGTCCATTATGCGCGGGTAACAGGGTAGGAGCTTACCTTCAGGGTACCTCCAAAAGCGAGATAGAAAAAGAAAAAGAAAGATATCCATAGTAGCGAGAATGATGCCTCCTTTCTTATGGGTTGAGCCAGACTTCGCGGGGAAGCGGCGTACGCGGCGTACGCAGCGTACGCTCAATATATTTCATCATAGGAGCAAACGCGGCGTACGCCGCGCAGTCTGGCCCAACCCTTAGGAAGAATCTCTTACCATGCGATTTCAAAACGTTTCAAAATCAGCATGTCAGATAAGTCACCTAAGGGGGAGGGGGAGGGGGGGGGGGAGCATTACTTGTGGGTGTCAATTAAAAATTGCCGCAACGCGGCGTTACAGTGGGGCGTATTAATTTCCATATTTCCACTCGCTATCTTTTTCATTTATGCAAGATTTGGGGCCAATCTTCCATCAAACAATATAATTTGATATGATAGTGCAAAACCTTCACAAAAAATGGTATAGTAGCCTTGCGAGTCGGCCACCCGAGCTCTTCTCGCAACTGATTACTGCCAGCCTGTGCGCGCGGCGCCTGCATAATTGACAGTCATAAGTAATGGGATACACACATTACTTACGCCAAGTTTCCACCAAATTTGTAATGTTTCATAAGTAAAACTGCCCACCATTGGGAGTTCCACGTAAAAAAAATATACAGGTTTCGCTAAACTAGAGTGTGCTCTGTTTTCTTGCTGTCTAAGACATTTGAATACATAACACTTTTGCACAGGCAATACTGCTTATGCACGCTGCTTACTTGTCCAACGCGACTTAACACAACACAGCCATTTGCCGGCAAATTCCACAACTTTCTATAGCGATTCATTGCTCATCTGCTTGTAGGATGTGATGGCGAGGATAGCTTTGCGAATGCTGCCATTACAAATGATTGATTGCGAAGTTTGGTAAGACTGAAGTAGCACCGCGGGGTACTTATCAGGTTTTTATACAAGCCTATAGAATATACAGTTGATTCGTCAACCGCACGGAGTGGACATCCTGCGGAGCACGCGTCGTGAGGTGAAAGGCTTGCCTCAATACAAGTCCGCCATTATACAAGTCGTGCTCTCGCGACAATTCAGCCGCTCCGCGCGTGGTCCTCAGCGTTTGAGCAGTCCTTGCGCTCAACAAAATGACGATGTTTAAATTGTATGGAGGAATGTGACTAGGCATTATGGAAGATCAGGTATAGTGTGGACCACGGCCAGGTTCCCATAGGTACTTCCGCGGCGCGCACGCAGCCCGCGCCCTTCTTAATGCCTCTTGCCTCACTCATGAGCAGTAGAGCATATCTATTCTCACAAAGGAGAAAAATGTAATGTGGAAACCTCTAGGTTCCCTACGAAAGAGAAGTATGCAAGAATGAAACGCAGACAAGTTCCATAAATACCTCAAATTCAATCAATGGATGCATATTCCAAACTTGCACTGATGGATACGTGGTAATAGCTAAATGTAGAAAAATTAAAGAACAACAGCATTCTTAAAACATTCCTCTTCGTAGACAGAAACTAGAGTGGTCAAATATTCCAAAAAAGTGGATATTTTAGTAAACAAATGCCTACTGGCTTCTCGGAATGCTCAATTTTGACTTGAAACACTGTCTACACCTTACACATCAAGCGGAAGGGGACTCTTATTATATACAAGAAGCTTTTGAAAAAATATTATCTCAGTATCCAATCAAATCTCAATTTTTCAGAGAAAAAAGGGAAAACACAAGACTACTACACAAGGCTGAAGCTCTTAGAACTTTTAGAGCACGTATAATCTCGTCACCGGTCATCGCGAATTGTTTATACCTGAAATAGAGAGAATATAGTACACCAAAAACAAAAAAAGAGAAAGAAAGGAGGATATCCATCAGAAGCTAAGACACGAGACGCACTGAAGGCGTGCGTTGCGGGTGCGTCGCGCAGGTACCTATGGGAAGCTGGCCGGGGTCCACACTATAGCTGCAATAACCGATAACACATTTTGTTCAGCTCAGATCAAAAAATTTAATGAATGCTCAACAAAACATGTTTCAAATCCTGCTCAACAAAACATGTTTCAAATCCATCTCCAAACATGAACGGACCCCTAAACTTGTAGAACGAGTTGAATCTTTGGCCAAATTTGGCATAATGAGCAGCACCCTGCCCAGTTCAAAGTGGTCTCGCCTTACACGACGTATTTGTGTATCGCCCACATTCGGTTGAGCTATTCGTGTAAGTACCCTCCTAAACACCCTGAATACAACGCAACAGAATGCAGGTAGTATACCCGCGAGAAAACAATATCTGAGCACTTCTGCATCCGCATAGTCAAAATGAAGTGCGCTACGCACTGCTCATCCATGAGCGTCACTGTTCATATGTACCATCCGCATCGCGATAAGTTACATAACAATCCCAGCAGTATAAATTTACATATAACATGCTTACATTCACTAGAAACATGCTCGAATTATTTAGAAAAGTCATACAATACGACCTTGCAACAACAAGAAAAAAATTAAATTTATTTTGTGCCGGACAAATGTCTTCTAAGAGTCACGAACAGGTGCATACCCTTTGATTCAACAATGTTGGCGGCTGCGTCTTACTTGCAACATGCTCTATGACCATTCTTTAACCTTTAGATCAGGCCCCACCTTCAAGCCGCCAATCCAGTTGCAGCAGAGGGTACACGCAAGGCAACAAGAAGGATGAAAAAATGCGCATCTCTTGCATTTACTTCTTCACAGTAAGACTCCTCCTAATGTAATCAACAAAAACTCACTTCATTTTTAAAATCTTTGCTTTACCTAGCGTACGAGGTCGCTTTTTTCCTTGTTCACATGTTCTTCCGGCTCCTTTCCTTTGCTTACTTCCTCCTAAATTTCTAAGGCTCTCGAATACACTGATACTCGTAAAAAGTGGCGTCAATGAATGAACCATGCTATGGTTGCCAAACCCATTTCCGCTAATGCCACAGCCGTACCAAACTTTCAGCTTTCACAATAATGATGGCTTGATAGGGAGTATAAGGCCAATACTTTGTCAAGAAGCTTGGCCTGTCATTCGCATTCGATGCCAGGATAATATACACTTGTGAACAGTTATAGAGCTTAATCTTTTTTCCTTTAAGATTTGCCAAACAAAGTGGACAAGTATATTTCAAGTTTAATCCCGAAAAATTAGACAATCTAGTCAACAGCGCATATCAATGTGACTGACAATAAAAATAAAGTCAACGAAATTTTGCAGCTACTTCGAAACTTCCAAACACTATGTTAAGCGATGACGTTAAGGCCAGTAAGACGTCACCACATCCGATTCCACCTGTGAGAAGATCGCGAAGGTTGAAAAAGCTAGATATATCTAAGCCGTCCGACTTCAGGTAAGCTATATAATTATTAGATTGTGTAGTAAGTTCGTTCGCATTTTTTTATTTACAAATTTCTCCCATCATTTTTTATAGCAATAAATGTGGTGCTTTCAAAATCTCTTGTCCTGGATCAAATTTCCTGCTTTATTTTCCCTGACTATATCTGAAAATTTTTGAACCTTTCAATTGAAAAATAATTGGGTGAAAATCTTTTCGATGATTCATGATGCGTTTTCAATAGGTGTGGATGTTCAAGAGACAGATGAAAAAACCTGAATAGAATGCCATGATTTCCGCGGAGTGTTCAGCGATATCAAAAATTCATGAAATTCAATTTCACGAAGGCATCTTTTCGATTTAACGTGTGGCATCGGAAGGCAATCTGGTAAAACGATGGTCGCCTAACAATCCAGTGACAGTATCTGCATAAGTAGACTCTTTTTTGGGTTAAACTCGTTGAAATTTAACATTGAAAATGGAAAATGTAGAGAGAAGAGAGTTAAAATGTATAGCCTTTTCGGTTTTTTGGTCCAGCCGATGTTTTCTTGCAGTTTATGGATAATGAACGTAGGATGGTAGAGCAGTTTTCCGTTTTTTTTTCGGCCGCATATAAACTTTCGGCATATCATATCATAATAACGAGGACAATCTGCAATGAGAATTGCGAACGAACTTAATACACATAATCCCATATATACATTCTCATGAAAAGTAGTGCGATAGGCACGTGGATCATATTGGGTTCGAATCAAGCGATGTGTGCAAAGCCAGTCCTGTTGCCGAAGAAGTATCAAAGCTCGAGGAGATAGTTAGCCATCAGGTTTACAACTTCTGCTTTCTTACATAAAATTCCTTCAGTGTGCTCTACAGTAGTACCGTGAACTTGATGGGAAGTCTTGCGCCAATTTTAGTATTATGCACAGGACATAAGTTGTGAAAGGCATGCAAAATTAAGCGATATGTTATCTCAGCGTTTCTTTCAACAAAGACCAGGGCCCGGCACGAGGTGGGCTGACAAGCTGGAAATCGTTTTGGGGGAAAAAAGCAAGGGGGAAACCGTTTTTGCGGGGTCCGGGCGGAGCCCGGAAGAAGATTTCAAATGTAAGCAAAAAAAGGTCGAATCATGCTTATTACCTTATACATCTGATTCATTGGGAAGTAGTTTTCATAAGCCTCAACGCACGGTAGAGGTCGCGCGCGTTACGTCGCGTCGCCGCTAATTGCCGCGTGCGCGACGTCACATAAGCGATGCCGTTGAACAGCATGATTACATGATCAGTTCTCAATGCAGGCGTAACGATATAGCACCAAATTAGGTAAGCGAACGGAAAGAGGCTAGTAGAAGCAAAGTATGAAATATTATGAAAAACTTATGTGAATGCGAGGTGTAATGAGCATTTTTTTTCAAAAATTTTGCAAAACTGGTAAATGAAAATGTGAATTCAAATAGCTCGTTTGCAGCGCACAAATGACCATGCGGTATGAAACTCGGTAGGTACATGAACAAGTGCCTGCAGGGCTTAATTTACAAGTTTTATTGATAATTTATGTGATTGAAAGTTGTGGCAAGCTTTTTTCTGAAAATTTCCCACTATTAAGAAAATAGAAAAATGGCTCGTTTGCAGCGCAGAGAAAATGTAATCGCGCGAGACTTGGTGTATATACGCGCAGTAGAACTAAGGAACAATGTATGAAAAATTAAACACCTACTATATTTATTATAAGGTCATCTTAGAAGTTTTTTCGTTTTTTGACCTTCTGACATGTTTTCGTTTTCGCCAAATTTTCGAGAGAATGTAAGAGAGTAAATATGTTGTGCATCACGTCGTCCCACAGCGCCGCCTTGAAAATTAGGCGTCGCCGTCAATGGGTCATTGTTTGCCGTACTCTCCATTCTCGCATTTACCTTTTCGAGATTGTAATAATTTTACATAGACATGCTATGGGTGATAATGCAGTGATTACTGGCTCTATTGTGGTACAAAAATACTCTAAAAGTTAATATGAGAAAGGGTATATTCCCTTGCTGAGTTTACATATCGAGAGGGTTTTAGGGGCTAAAACTGCTATTGTTTTACAGTAGCCGCATGTTTGTAGCTTGAAGCCAGCTTGAAACGGGATGGCTTACAGCGAGAGAAATCAAAAAAAATAAAATGCTTCACTTTGGGGACAGCGTATTTCATATACTACAATTGTTTTACCTGCATTCCTGTCTTTGATGCATTGAGAAGCGTTCGGACTGATAGTGTTTGAAGACACACAAAACAGGCAGTGCCTTTCTTGCATTTGACAAGAATATTTTGAGCGAAACATTTTTAGAAGAAGTATACTACCCAGAATTTTGGTGCTACTTCCGCACCCAAACATGTTCGTCAAGGATCCTCACGGAATGTTGCAGGTGAACGCTCGAAAAGCTCTGACGCGAATGCAGGCCGCATTTCCAAGAGTGTAAGTTTGCTTTTCACGTAGTATCATCTCCCCGCTGAAGGGTGAGCAGACACGAATGATGGCAATAGCAGTAAATTTTTCAATATTCTGTCAACCAATTTCAAGTATTACTTCACCCCTAAGTATCGCCCTTCCTCCTTATTGTTATTAAAACTGCCAAGCCTATATTCCGCCACATCCCCTTTTTAGCTAGAAAACCAAGAAAGCTAAGAATTGACCTTAGAAAGCTTTTTTTCACTCAGAGTTCCTTCAAACGTAGCGCTAGCGCTCGAAATGGAGAGGAAGATGTGAAACATGTTATTAAACAAGCTTCATGTGAGGTAAGATGTGGAATGTATTTGAGAGACCGTTTCATTAATTTTCTGTTCTAGGAGTTCCCGTCTGTTAAAGCAACTTCCGTCTTGTTCAGTAAAGAGAACACTGCTACTGGAGGAGGCCAGAGGTTAGGTCTTTTGTTTCTACTAAGAAATAATTTTGTTTGAATATTTAGAGAAAGTTAGAATTATAACGTATTGGAAGTCAAAGTCTGAGTAAGTGCCTACGGCACACCAAGGGCAAAAGGAGCCAAGAGACCAGTTCTGAGAATTCGTCGCGAAATTTCTGAAAGTGGTCTATATGAGCATAAGATTGACTTAATTTACTTACAAAAGCGAAAATATTCTTGAAATTTCTTGAAAGTATGGAATATCTCTAAGGATTTTATTCTGGATTGGCTCGTCAAAATTCTATGAAGTCCTCAAGTCCTCTCTTGCATGGCTTGGGCGCAGGGTTTCAAAAATTTGTTACCTTGGACACTAAAATGTGCAAAGTAGTGACTTTCCATCCAAGAAAGTGAGGGGCTCTCAAAAGCCCTGCGAAAACCTTGAGTGTATTATATACTACTTACGAGTTTGAAAGAGCCGTCCTACTTAATGAGGTTTTTTAAGCATAGCCTGCAGTTTCGTTCGAATTCATAAACCGAAACACAAACATAATTCAAAAAACGATTGTAAATTGCTATCACTACAAGGTCGAATTCAGTGACTGTGAAAGCTGACGTGCAAGTGTGAATAATGCGTAAATGTGAATGTGCGCCCATACATAGTATTTATGGCTCGTGAAATTCCCAGATGTCGTTATTTTTTCAGAAACAACTGCCCGAAATGTATAGTGAGAAGTTAAGACGCTATTTTTAGGTATCTTGTGAGCTAGATGACATGAATGCGATATTAGATCTAATAGGTTGTTGAGTTGTTTTGGCGCACCATGAGTGCATATATAAAATAAAATATAGAAATATTACTCTACCTGCCAGAGAATTTGTCGAAATTTGAAACTTTTTGTCCGCAATCTTTTCTACCAGAAATAAGACATTTCTAATATTTTCTCAAATCACCAAGCTCATTCTTTTCGCAGCATTCAAGCACTCTTCCCTAATGACACTTTTACTAGGTCAGTAAATTGGGTAAACCTGAATTTTGCTATACAACAACTGCATATTATTTCTATAAAGCTGAGCTTGAGAATCCTGACGAACCGGGTAGCTTTCAAATCGTATTTTTTCGCCATCTTTGCATATTGCCTAAAAAATGTTGTGAAGGATAAAACGAGCGTGCTTTGTAGACGCATTGTCTTTGCAAAATATTTTTTAAAAAAATTATTTTTCAAGTTATAGTGGTTGGAAGGATTCAAATGACCGGTACTTGCCTTAAAACCCTGAAATCAGCCGTAACCAATAACGCCTTCTAGTGTTCTTGAGTGCTACTACTAAGCTAAAATGCACGGTGCACATTAAGTTATGCCTTGCGCTCAATGTGTTTTCTCACTTTGTATTCGTATACAAAAACAAGTCGTTACATAGTAGAGTGCGTGCGACTATCGGTGACACAATCGAGAAGCTACGGGCATTTGGGCGTGTAACGCGTACGATGATCAAAAATAGCATCGTAATTTTTATATGTGAAGCGTCTCCTCGCTCAACCTTATATCGATGGCATTGTTGTGACCTATTCATAGGCATAATTATCTCTATTTTTGACACTTCATCCCTATCTCATTGATTCATCATGTTGTCAGTGAAATCACTTCTGCCCGAGCTAAGTCTCTCCCGTTCCAGTCTCATAGATCTTTTTAGAAGTGAAAATACTCTTCAAAAAATCCAGCAATGAACAATAAAAATGAATGCTTGTCAGTCACTAACGACTTCCTTCCATTCATATCGTTATGCAGTCTATAGATCACATGCTATGTGCATTTATAGTATGGTTTAGTCCTTCCGCCAAGACCATCACTTCCGGTGCGGAAACTGGTATAGCGGTGTTCTCAACAGTATGTTCATTTTATGGCGCTGACAATTTTTGCGGTAGGGATGTTGAGCGAAGATCGAGAGAACTAGCAGGAATGAGGATGGTGCTTTATGGCCTCTTTTCACAGATGACGCTTTAAGCCATTGTTAGGCCTTTGAGGAAGACGAAAGGCGTCGAAATGTTAGGCTTTGATTGGAATAAAGAACACCTACCAAACCTGTCTGGCACAACAGTACTGAAGAATATTAGCGATGAAATTATTCTTTTTTAGCATCTTTGTTGCAGGTGAAGCTGGTGTGGCTAGTTTGAAAGAGGCCAAATTTAGCAGAAATTAATGTAGTGAAGTATTTAAGCGAACATCACGCGGTTCCACACACTCATGGACTTGTGAACCGCAAAATAATCGAGACTAATATCCCATTCATGCGATGCATTTCATAGACTCGACAACGAAACAAGAGTTCCTTTCTCTAATTGATAGTCGATACGTTTTTAAAAAAGTGAGTAATGGAAAACAGGCAACAGAGCAAATTCACAAAGCTTTTTCCATATTTCGAAACGAATGAAGAGTTTAAAGTGAAATCTTTCCTAAAAAAAACAGTTCTTTTTCAGACCTCAAAACTTTCTATTTTTCTATCAACTAGCATGTAAGAGAACGGCTAGTTTAATAGCTTCTTCTCAAGTAACGTGGAGCTACAATCAGATTATCACAGAAAGGAGCTGCTGCTTCATCAACTTGAATTTAGAAACAAGCCTCTCGTTTCGTATACAAGTGAAAACGAAAATTTGAACTGAATTTCTGACAGAATATTTTTAGCGTTTCTATTCCGAGTTCATCAAAGCCAATGGAAGAGAGTCCGAATCAAAGGAACAAAGCTCCAGCACCACCAATAGTCCGACAAATCAGCACTGAGAATACCGGTGATAGTGATGGCAAAGTCAGGTATAGGTTTTTTATTTTTTTTCTATGTTCTGATATCTTACAATACACACTAATATTAATCTGTGAGTGCTGTCCGTTTTTTGTTTTCCCTTCGATGCAGAACCTAATTAGATCTTCGCATCTGAGGTATCGCTGAAAGGAGTTTTTCATTGTTTCTAGTATCTATTGGAATTCAATAAAAGTCACACTGTTGCGGGATTTTAAGCAAAACGTAGGTGCTAAAAAGCATTTCTCTTAAGAAAATTGTTAGCATTGTCTGAGCTAGTCACTAAAATTTGCTAGCAACTTGTTCGATAGCATCACACTCACATCCACTCCCACATACAGTCGAGTAGATTTTCCGCTTAATGGTGTGCTTGCACTGAAGGTGAAATACGGTATAATTTGCGCGTGAAAAAGAAGCCAAGCCATTAATGCCAGCCTTTTGCGCGCGCAATTGGTCGACGTTACAGGCGCAGCTATTTTTCACGCGCAATTTTACCGCATTTCACCTTCAGTGCAAGCACAGTATATTAAGCGGAAAATCTACTCCACAATATAAATAGCTGAAGCCGAATTGATGTCAAAAAATACAACCTAGTAGCTATTTAGCAAGTATTTACACGACAATTGATTATATTAATGTTGGATGGACCATAGTGAAGCAAGAGCGATTAAGTCTCATTTACCAGTTAACTTTCCTAACAACGACAAAAAATTGAATCCCCGAAAGTAGGCTTTCTGCACAGGGTGAAGAAGCATCTTCATTTATCTCCAGTATAGCCTAGAAACTGAAAACTACTTAAAGGCAGCGGACAGGCAAAATGGACCCCTGTCAGATTTTGGTAGTTTCGGGTAGTGGACACCCCAAGTACACCGTAGCCCCAACCCCACATTCCAATTCATGCGCTAAGTCCTGAAAAAAGCGCTTCAAAACTCCACCAGCCCCGCCCACTTCCATTGAGTGGGCGTTATTGGTGGAAGTTTGAAGCGCTTTTTTCAGGACTTAGCGCATCATCTGGAAGTGGGGTTGGGGCTACGGTGTAATTGGGGGGGTCCACTACCCAAAACTACCAAAATCTGACAGGGGTCCATTTTGCCCGTCCACTGCCTTTAAGTTTCCTTTGGCCCTGATCAAAAACCTTTATTGATAACTAGCAAGCATGTTTGTCAATTCCCATGAAGTGCTCTGTCAAAGCGGAGTGCCTTCTTAAATCAGAGAATTACCAAAAAAAATGTTATTATTGGGGATGGGCAAATATTTCGATCAAATAAGACAAAGGCGCAGAAAGCAGTCCTGCAAATTACCTGATAATGACAAATAATTGTTTAAGCATTGCAAAAACCTTTCGTATTGAGCCAAACTTACGAATTTGGTGTGGTCTTTTATCAGCCTAAAGTTTCCGCACTGGTACCTTCACCGAACGTGCCTTAATCATACCTTCATATCTTGGTGTTTTCATCTGACTTGCATGTCACATACTTAATTTTTGCAAGTTTAAGATTGCACACGGTGCAAAGAAATGGGAAGAGCTTCCCTTAAGTATTCGATAAAATTTGATTGCCACAACATTAGAAAATCATACGAATCTGTCCGACTTAAAATGGCATAGACGGTTTACTTTGGCCTGCGAATTGCGAATACGAATATTCTACATTATAGGAAACTGCAGGATATCTTCATCCAACGAGCAAACAGTGAAAAAGTGAGAAACTCAGTTCAGAAAGCCCCGTTGTCCCCTCCCGTAACTCCCGTAAGTGATTATCGTTACAAAATACAAGAGGAAGATTACATATCACTCCAAGAAAGATGCAATAGAAGATCCTTATAGTGCTGCTCTAATTATTTATTCGACTTTATTCTGTAGTGCTCATATTCATTGAACATAAGCTGTCAAAACTCAATCGCAAGGCTTTGTCAAATAGCTTTCTATAACTAGTATTGCAGGATGCCATACAAAAAAAAACTTGCTATTACACCCTAAACCATATTCTATTATTTTATGGCAAAGAAATTGTGAGGAGCTCGCTAAACTGAATGTTTACCTTCTTCTTTGAGTATTTTGCGACTTTAGCCCAATTTTTCAAAAAAGTCGTCGCTCAAAAAATAATGCAGATTATCCGCTTATGGAGATGCACCGAACACTGTCACAAATTATAACATGATCCAAAATATTGCATTCGAAAAAAGATGTTGTTATCGTATTTTCTTTTGTGACATTTCGAGCACTATCTAGAAGAGTAATGCAATCTCTGACCCCTTCTATTTTTGTATTTGGAATAATTTTCAGATAAACGAACAACAGCCACAGCCGTTCCCTGTTAAACTTGAAGCAAGCAGTAAAGAACATGTCGTTTCGGTTCCGTCGTCGAGCAATTTTTATGAATCTCATACCCTACCTGCGCCTACCGAAGATGAGAAATTGCCACCATGGATGGCAGAGTTGGGAAAGAAGGAGAGAACACGCCTTATCGCTGCTGTGTTGCTGGCAGAAAGGGAGAAAGTGAAAGACAGAAATAAAGAAATAGGAGCAGCGAAAAACGTCAAAGCGGATGTTTCTCAAAGGGTTCCTAAACGACAAGCTCCGCCGCCGCCATCAGTTACGAAGGTGGACAAGCTAAACGACAACCCGCGAAGAGATAAAGGAGACATAAGTAGCACAACGATGATCAGAAACAACGAACTTGTCAAGCAATTGAATGAAAAAGTCAGTTGGCACCAAAACTCATCCTTGATTTTTATACTTCTGGCAAAACGTTTTTATTTAGATTGACTCTATCGACGCTAGTCCCCCTGTACCTAAGCCACGGCGAAAGGTATGTTGCAATAAGGCTCCCGCCAGAGTGCGAAAGCCACGCCAGTGCTGTGCCGGTACACAATCGATACACGTGCATTTCGTTGGGGCGGGGCTAGCTGACCTAGTTCTCAGCCAGATAGATGCACCGACTATCGATCGAATCTGCCAGAAGCTTTGGTAGCCCTTGCCCGCACAGGGTCAGCTAGCCCCGCCCCGACCTAATGGGACAGCTCGGCGCTGGCTCGGCGCTGGGAAGCGCTGACGTGGCTTCGGCACTCTGGCGGGAGCCTAACCATTCCATGTTTGTGCGTGGTCAACTGATATGATTAATAGTCCCATCCATAAGTGCATTAGGGGAGCAAGGTCCTCTCCAGGTAAAGGGCGTTTTGGCTATTTCTGACCTAGAGTAAGGGAAGTGGTGAAGGGGGTAACTGAACCTTGAGGTGACTGAGGAAAGCTTAAATGGCGGCTGGGACTGGGGTCACAGAAAGAATTTAATTCGCACAGAGGCGTAATATGAAAAAATTTTTAATGCTTTGTTATTGAAAGGTCATTGAACAGAGACATTTTTGATTCAAGAAAGCTTTATTAACACGTTTCGGACCGGTTGCACATGCTGCAGCACTCGCTTTGAAGGCTCTTTTTAACCTATACAAGAGGTTTTCTTTTTGCGCAAGGTATTTAAGTCAAATGCTTAAGCTCCTTCTTTTCATGACTTTGTAGAGCTGTGCCACGTATATTTGTTTAGGAGATATGAGGGCAAGTCGAACATCAGTTGCAACTAAGTGCGGCAACGCGAACGACGCGTGCGACGTCGCAACTTTCCTTTGCTTCGATTCCAAAGAGAAAAACCGTAGCTTCAATAATGATGTGTACCGTGTACATCATGGATACTTTTGAATACTATTTGGAACTGAGTTCTTACTCCTATCTTCCAAGAAAGCACAAAAGTCCCTCACAAAATTCAAACACTTCGAATTCACTCAGAACTTTGGATATGGAGCTTATCTGAAATGCTGATTACAAATGTGGCCCACAGGCTGCGAAATAAGGTCCCTTAGTAGGCTAACGGCTGAAAGTACACCCTTTTTGCCGCGCGCGATTTCGCGGTCCGAAACGTGTTAAAAGAAGAATTGAGGGGTGGGGGGGGGGGGGTAACTGGGCCTTGGGGAATGCTGGCATAAGCTTAAATGCCGAGTGGGACTGGGGTCACAGAGGGAATTTAAGTGGTACAAAGGTATAGTATGAAGAATTTTTCAATGCTTTGTTATTGAAAAGTCATCGAACAAAGACTTTTTTTGATTCAGGAAACTTTATATCTCATTAGTAAACACATCATTCGAAAGCTTGGAACACGTAGAATCGACGTAGACCGTCGCTTTTTTTCAGGTCTTCTGTGAATTCACATGTGAAAGTTTTATCTAGCTGCCGCATCAGCTGATTTTATGTGATTACTTTGCGCTTCATTTCTGAAAGAGAAGGAAAGCTAGAAAAAAGGGACAGTCTACGTCGAATGGCAAAGTCATGCTCCACAGAATAGTTAGACAATTAGGTGCCTTCATTCATTTAAAAATTTCCGCACAAAACGCGCATGTTCTCAGCTTAAATGTCATGAACTCGCGCGCGTAGAGGGACGCTAGGAAAAAAAGGCGGTTTATGTCGAATCCCCGCATCGTGAGCTATTTAATGCTTTATAGATTGTTGAAGGAAAAAACTTGCGACTCTCCAAAAATGGAGTGGAGATATTTATCATAACCTACCCCACACCGCCCCCTCAATGGCTTGGCTTTCACGATTCGCCGGAACAAAATTTTTTTGAAGCGGGAAAGCTTTATGCACCAACGTTCATATACCATTCGATAGGTAAGGCTGCGTTCATATGATCTAAAAGTTCGGGAACAGTTCCAGCAAAGCGTTCGGACTGCACGCTGTGCTGGAACTATTTCAAGTTTGAGAACCAGTATGAACGCAGCCTAGGAGAACGAGAAGCCGACGTAAACCGTTCTTTTTTCTAGCTGTTCTGCGAAGCGAGGTATGAGGAATTTCACTTAGTTATAGTCAGGGTCAAGCGTGGGGTGCGGCACGCCACACCTGGGGGGTCGTATTGAGGAGTCAAAAGGGGAGGGAGTCGTAGTTGGGTAATCTGATAATAATGATAACAAGATACTAGGCTACCTAAATGTAATGGTCAAATTCCAACATGGTTAGCTTTGTTTCAAAGGCGAATTAGCCATCCATTTTTGCACTCAAGACAAAGCACTACTCCTTCTTTGTCCACCTCAGGATTCCCGCTTCAGAAGACCTGCAAACTGTGGAATTAGAAGCCAACCAAAATCTCGTTTTTCCCATTTTTCGCTTTTGATCGCTGTGCTTTCACCAAATATTACTTAGAGCTAAGAAGACAAATCAGGCTCCAAACAGTCCTATGAAATCTACAAGTTTTAGGCTATTGATTCATATAAGTACTGTCCGCTAAAAATGTTTTTTTGATATAGTTAATGGGGTGCGGCACACTCCCTTAAAAGCTGCGGCTGCCGTAGCTTTTAAGAGGGTGTGCCGCACCCCCTTAACTTGCCTTCAAAATCCAGAAAGCGCTCCATTGCTGGTATGAGTATTGAGCACGTAGCTTCTTCTTGCTACATTGGAACCCTTTCAATGTGCCCATTCAGATCAAAATCAGCCGTCAAATTACGTGTGATTGTAAAGTGCAGTCACAGAAAATCGGGCGTACAGCTCTCAGAAATCTGAAAACTCTCTAGAAAAAGATGGTGTCCTCCAGAATGTCACACTTTGAGGTCCAGAGGTTAAGAGGAGGAAGAAGGGGTCGTTTGAGGGCTTTCATGGGAGGGGGGGGGGGGTCGAAAAACTTGTGCCTGACCTCTTTCTTAACTTTGGTAATGCTATCTTAGGTATATAGTTCAGGGGGGGGGTTATTAAGACAGCAATCAGGGGGGGGGGTTGTCGTAACCAGCGATCGTGTGCCACACCCCTTGCTTGACCCTGGTTATAGTTGACTGCACGGAATCGACCAGGCTAAACGCGCGCGTTCGTGTCTCTTGCAGGACAAATTGGCATTCGCGCGCATGTGTGATCATAGCGCCCGTACTCGGCAGCCGCGTTGAGGCAAGTTCGCGTGCGTTCCGCCTACAGAAACCCAGTCGATTCCGTGCAGTCGAACTCACAATATCAGCTAATTTTGTAAGTTATATTATGTCTTAGTTTGGAGGAGGAAAGGTATTTTGCGAGACTTCGCATGTAAGTGGAAAGCTCTAAAATTAAGGGATCTTACTGCTTCCTTATTTTCTATCACGCTCTCAAGAAGATAAAATTTGATTCTCCTCAGTGAACGTGCTTCTGTCATTGAGCAGACTAGACTTCCCACTCTTGCATAATTCTTCCCTGCAACAATATATACTTTGAACGGTGCTGCTTATTCAAAGAGTCATATCTTTCAAATTTTTAGGTTTATTTCGCTATTAGAAACTAAACCACTTTGATTTTAAGTGAGACAGGAAATCTTAAGATTGCGCTTTTCATATAAAACTGTAGGAATGCAGTCGTGTCAAACACTGACTGCAGTTCTTAAACAAAATGTGCACCACTTGATATAGGTGTTTTATTCTGCCGTTATGCCTTGACCCTAGTCTCAACCTCAGGTGAAGGGAGTCATACAGAAGCCGGCCTTAAAGTGAAGGGAGGGTGAGGGCAGAGAAATTGCTCCGCCCATTGCACCTATGGCCCATCTTTTATGATTACGCAAAATCGTGTTTTTCATTTCTGACATTCAAGCTCTCGATGTGGTGCCAAAGTTTTGGAGAGATCCATTTCACAATAACAGAGCGAATCCTTATGCTAGTTAAAGGCAAGCTTTTCCCTTACAAGCACAAGATTGAAATTCAACTGCTGTTTATGCTTTTAATTCTTTACGTGTAAAATATTGTTCAAAACAATCTTGTAAATCTGATATCAGTATAGCGCAGTCGGGAACGCATCACGCCGAATTTTTGAAAATTACTGCATGGGTCACAAAAATGTGCAAGTGACTCGTGTATTTTTGTAAATAATCAAAATAATTTTAAAATCTTTTAAAAATTCAAATTAGCATTCTGAGGAATTTTCTCGGGGATATGGCTGTCGCCACGCACCTTCATTTGAAATTAATTTAGCGTTCCCTCCCCCCCCCCCCCCCGGACGGAAATCCCGGGGCCGTCACTGGTACTGATGTAGAGCAACCTACAATTTCTGCACAGAATTGCAGAACATGAGAGCAGCTGGTTTGAGACCGGTATGCTTCTCAATCAAGAGTTTGTAATTTGAGCGTTTATTTTGTACAGGTTGTTCGGAGAATGGCCGGAAGACTTTCATTTCATTTTGACGCGCTTTTTGTTTTATTGTGCTCATCAAACCTAGAAACCATCATTTCAGTAAAACCAGGCTTCCATGATTTTTTTTAATCTGAAACACAATCAATATAGTTTTCCAGACCTCTTTCCTTGAAATGCTTCTTACAAAGAAAAAAACATGTTGCACAGAAAACTATGTAAATTATCTGAAATCCTTTTAGACCGTATTTTGAAGGAAAGAGATCCAGTTTTTAAATTTTTTCTTCAGAGAATCCAACTCCAAAAATGCTTTATCCTCAAAAGCATAATTACATATTCATGAAAACGAACACGATGAGAGTAGAGAGTTGCGTTACAGATACATATCAAATTAAGACTTCCAATTAACGAATTAAATTCAACGCAAACTTGCAAGACTGTCTGCTGTTATCTAGCGACATTGAAAACTTTGTTTGCATGCTACTGGAAAACTTTTGTTATATAGAGAAAGTCTAGTATTGGGACTTTTTATTATTGAATAAATGGAAAGTCGCTCCGTGTTATGAGGTCAAAAAGTAAAGCAAATCAATACGCACTCCACCTCTTCAAGGAAACTAGAAAAATTGGTTACTTAGAGTAACTTAGAGGCAGCGTACACCCTAAATCTAAGTTACAGGATTTCCTAGATCTTTTATACCGTGTATATACTGGGCCCAGAAGAAGACCAACTGCCTTGGTCCGGTCTCCCAATGTTGCTTCTGAGCGGAGAAACCCCTCTCAAATTTCTTTCACTCCGCCTCCTCAGGACGAATCCACGACAGCGTAAGCTTCAGTTGCCGTTGCAGTTGCTGTTGCAATGCTGTTGCATCTGCAACTGCAGTTGCAACAGTGCAGTTGCTTTTTGCGGTGCGCCTCCTTCGGGCGACGAACCACGACAGCATATGCAGCAGTTGCAGTTGCAACTGCAGGCTGTCATGCTGTTGCAGCTGCTGGCATGCCGACGGGGACGAGCAGTTCGAAACTCGTCCGCCCCTGAGGAGAGGGTCCCCGGAATTCAGGGCTTTTTGGGACTTTTGGAGGATTTCAATGACATAACTGTAATCAGCGGCATGGAAAGGCCCCAGAATGACAAAAACATCGAAGGTGAAATTTTGGGTGTACGCTGCCTTTAAAGATTTTTCTTTGTCGATTCAGTGTTCTCCATGTTTAGCGAACAAATACAGCAAAAATCGAGTTAGAATTCTCTTTTGAAAAACTGGAGGCCAGAAAGTTTCCATACATCGTGCATAGTGCGATTATGGCAGCAGGAAGACTGTCTTTTCAACTTCACAAAGATTGTTTTGGTGTTCAAAATAAAAAACAGACACGCATCAACATTGTAAAATCTATTATTAGCTAGTTGTTAGTTCGCTATGGAACCTTACAAAAATCAAGAGCAAATGTGAAGAAATGAGCCGGAATATGGTCTCTAAAAGCCCAAAATTATCTTTAGGTGCTGACAAAAGTGTTTCAAATCTTTCTCACCCTCTCCCTCCCCCCCCCCCCTCTTTCAACGAGAGGATTAAGAGTTTATCAACTAAATGTCTTACTTAAAGATCAAAAAATTAATCAGCAGTGCAATAGAACTAAAGAAAGATGTATATCTTTTTGAGTAATGACTGATTTTGGTGAAAGCTGAAGCTTTTCTCCGAGCTTGGTAAAGACTATGGGAGCTATGGACGGATGCAATTCAAGAGTACCGTACATATGAAAATTGTTAACGCTATGTTCTCATAAACAGCTTGAGATTTGCAATATTCTAAGAATTGCTAAGAAAGAAACAGATTTTTGATGGTTTTTTTTCGTAAGATTGTAGAAAAGGTACATAGACATTACCTTGCATGAAAAATAATGAGAACAATTTGTTAACGGATACTTTTTGAGATGCACTGGACTTTTAACTAAGGAATAAAGCAAAGCTCAGGAACCATCTATCTTGGTGCACCTTTTACGTTGCCTATATTCGAGAAACTTCCCTACTTCCTGCTTTTGAGATATTGAACACAAGCGTATTGTTGATAGTGCGTACCACAACACTTATGTGGCACTATGATCTTCAGCCGCTAACCGTTTCTTATAACCGCTTTTCTTTCTATGTAATCAGTGAATTATCAGCACATGTCCCAATTACTTAAATCAACAATGTTAGAAGTATATAGTTAAGAAAAAATGACAAAATTTTTGATAAACTCTTGAAAGCAATGGTTCATCAAAGACTTCACTATTGCGATTCCTCACAATTTACCACCAAGCTCAATACTATTGAAAAGCAAAATTAGCAACATTGTGATGTTCCTTTGAAGTCGAAACATAAGCGCTTCATCATTTGAAACACTGTTCAAGATTACCCATTTGTGTAAAGCCTCCTCTCAAGGATTTGAAAATCGCAGTTTATTCTAGTTGCAGAAACAGCAGCAGCAACAAGGATACGTTGAAAATATAGGCATGCCTACGCCACTGCTTGACACTCCTGAAATGATTGTAAGTAAATATTAATAATAAAACAGTCTCAATAATTTGATTTTCATGTTCAGAAGAAACGCCTCTTGCTATCTGATACCAGGCAGAGTGAGTCGGCACATGGCCCAAAAGAGCCGAACTCAAACGAAAAAGCGAAGAAAAAAGAAACTGGGGAACAGCAAGCGAAGCAGTCTAACGAGAACCACAAATGTGAAGTCAGTCCGCCGGAGTTTTTCGGCTTGTTGCTTATTTACAAAAAACTTGCAGGAAAACACGGACAGCGACGATGACGACGCAACCATTCGACTTTGATTCTTTTACAAGGTCTGATTATTTTTGAAAGTGAGGAAGAAAATAAACATGTCTATTTTGTCAAATCCCTTTTTTTTCTTTCGTTCATTCAAACTGAAAATAGAAGAGCGACATACGTATGTACGTTACCCGGAAATTTCGAAAACATCGGAATGAGCGCCAGTACCGCTTCCGTCTGTACGATGGCTGCGCAGATGGTTTCAGAAAATTTGGATAGGATCATTCGCCACCAAATTTTGTCTGCGTTCACTTCCATTTCAGTTTGTTCCAAGCGATCCGCAAACTAATTGCTTCAAATATTTGTCGGCAACTTTGGGATTGTCCTTCAAGCGTTTTCTTCAAAAAAAAAAGAATCTGTCTCCATTTAATATCCTTGTCGCAGTGGATGATGATTCGAACGCTGTCCAAAAACCGTTTTCTCCGATGTTGCCAGGAATATGGGAATCTCTAGAGGAGGTTTGCGGATTTGATTTGGCTTCACTTCGCTCTGTTATTGAGCTTCGTTTAGTGGATTGTAAATGACTTCTGTAACAGCAAATGTGCAGTAAATGCTTCTTTTTATATTCTTCCAAAGAATTACCTGTTCATTTCTGGTAAGTCTCATCTGTCGAAACTATGTGAGGATGATCTGCAGAAAATCGCGAAAATATGTGCTTTAATCTAGCCACTACAAATATGTTTGCCCTAACCACTTTATAGCGACGCTAGGGTCTTTGCATCGGCTTTGATCCGCCTTAAGTTTCAAGGTGGAATCCAGGTAGTTTTATGTGCTGAATTCAAAAAAATTTTACATTCTGTTAAATATAATATCTGCCGCTCCCCAATGTACATTACGCTCAACACTCACGAATACCTTTGCTGTATTCCTTCCCTGGCTGTTAATCAAAAAAATATAAAAATTTCGGTATTTCCAATAATTCGCCAAAGCAATGTTGGGGTGTCATCGCATAAGTGTCTGTAAACTGCAAACCTTTTCTTTTTGTTGAAGTACAACCGTAAGTTCTCAGCTTGCAAGCGCTAATTTTCAATTGCCATGATTTTCTATTTCGTGGAAATTAGAGGGAGTAGAGGAACGAACGCCTCAATTAGGCATCGCCTCCGCGGGCTGCTGGTCCTTTCGTCCTACTGTTGCGCATCGTGTTGGGACCAGTGGTCCGCGGAGGCGGGGCCTAATTGAGGCGTTCGTTCCTCCACCCAATTAAAGAACTGAAACTATGTACTTCTCAAAATTCATGGTATATGTACCTGTGGGAATAGCATAGCATCGCATATTTCAAATGGCTCCGCAAAAAATATGTCTGCCACTTTTTCAAGAAAAAAACACGTTCTGGCTAATTAAGATGTGTTTTCTCTTTGATTCAATTTTCGTTCTCCAAAGTTACTTATCAAACGCTCTGCAAAATTCATCCATGCTTCAGAAAAAAAATCAGCATGGAGTTGTGACGGCTTGTTTGCACAAATGCTTCAGAATCTTATGAAAAATTGCGTTGACGAATATGCTTTCGATGTTGCTTAATTCACTAATCAAAGTAAGTTTAGCGTTCTTAGTCCATCTGAAAATAAAGATGATTAGCCCTTATGAGTATGATATGGAACGGTATCCTGGTGTCCATGTGAACGAGTGATAACAGCAAGCAGGATTATCCACGAGCGTCGCAATGTTTGAGCGCGATTTCAGAAACTAACTTCACCACCAAGAATGATATTATCAAATTGAGGTAGTGTGTAGAGCATAACTTTTTCTCCAAAACTCTATATTTATATTAAGTCAGTGGCTCGAGATTTTCGCTAAACAAAGAAGATTGCGACGCGCGAGTATTTTCGAAAAGAGGCAGCTCTTTCTTAATGACTTGGATCCAAACCTTTAAAGTTCCAAATTCAACAAAAAAAGTGACAGGAAGAACGAAAAAAGCGTCGCACTTTGTCTACATCGTGATCTTGGGCCAATGAACATACTACGTAATCTTGGTGCCAGAGGAATCCGCGGCCAGCGAAATTGCAGAATTTTGGGCCGGTTTTTGTAAAATGCTTGAATACATTTACATCTATTCGTCGAATTTACCAGAATAACCAATCATGCCAATTTTTTTGACCTTTATTTTGAGTGACAGTATTTTTTCCGCACCTTGTATATTCTGATATCAAGTGTATAAAAAACGTCAATTACCATCAATGAACTGGGGTGGTGCTTTTATGAAAAAAATAGCCATATAGGAAAAGTAAAAAACTTTACATCGACAAAAGTTTACTTTGCTTGCTCCGCGGCATTACAAAGGAGTAGACGTTGAGAATTTTGACTAGCTCGAGATAGTTAGTCGTCGATTACAGCTGCGGACCTATTCTATATGTAGTAAGTCACAAAGGAAAGGGTCAAGCATGAAGGTTAAGTTAATGAGGTCTAACTAAGGGATTCAGAGATAGAGATGATGGTTGTATGTAGAATCAGCGTGCTTCCACACTAATACTGCTGCCGACAAAAAGCAAATCTGCATATCAATATAATCAATATATAGCAAAACACGATTCACAGCGATATAATGAAAAATAATAAGGATTCTCTAGATTACAGCCTCGTGATTGTCATTTCCTCGTCTTCTGTCATGCTCGTTATGCTGACTCTACCAGAATCTTCATCTTCTGAATCCTCTTCAGGAGGCATAACGTTGTCGTTGTTTTGAGCAACTTGTTCGCAAGTGGTTTTGTCGTTATTTTGAGCGATTTGTTCGCAAGTGGTCATCTCCAAGTAATCAGCAGAAAGATTACCGTAGCTGCAGCTTTTGATTATGGAATATTCAAGCTCTTTATGCTCTTTTGAAGTTCTTGACTCTGCTCTAAATATTCCACGAGGCGGAGGGCTAGGCACTTCTTTGGTGGTATTCCTAAAGGCAACACCGTTTGGCATCACATCTTTGCTGGATGGTAATTTGCCTTCTCCAGCGCTTGCTTTTTGCTCTTTCTAAAAGACAGCTATCAATGGGAATGGAATAAAATGTTGACGAGGCGTAAAACTACCTTGAGCATGTTCTTATCTCGGAGTCGCAGCGTTGAAACTGGGAAGTACAATTTGTTTGTGATGACGCGCTCCTTGCACACTGTACAAGAGCAATCATGACTGAAAAAACACAGTATTGCACTATTTCGGCATGTCTTGCCTGTATCTTTTTTCTTCCATTTTCTAGCATGTAAAACATATCTTAATGATAATCTTTGAGCAAAATACTTGGCGACAGGTGCTCAGCAATGCAAGTTGGACATAATGGGCAGATTTTATTAACGTCATATCTGAGAAAACATTCGCGAGGATGTACATACGTATATAGACAATTGCGCATTTCGTTAAGAATTGATTTGGAAGATTGAAGCGTTCATATATTATTATAATTTACGGCGTAAACATTTTTCACAACCTTTCAAGAGCGATCAGTCTCAACTCTAGCATTATCTATATGCAGATAACACCTTATGCAAATGAAAGTGAGAGGTCTTGCTTTTCAAATTATGCTGCTCCCGATGTCTTACTTCTGCAGCGTGAGGCTCCGGTCGGAGCCCGACATCTTCGCTGCCTCGTCATGCCTGTCGTCTTGATTTAGCAATGGACATATGACAACGATGGAGTTATTAATTCTCTCGATTGATGCCCAGTTAGCGTATATGCTTGCTCCCACATACAGTTGGCAAAAATCCGGATCAGGCTAAAACTAGCATAATGCACGTTCGCACTGCAATACTTTAGCTTCACGTCCTCGGTTTGCTGTAGGTGGCTCGCAAACTTTATATTTAGAGGAGTGATATTTACTTCGGTAGAGTAACTTGTGGCATCCCCACCCCTCACATCAAAAGTTATGTGCAGGGTCAAGCAAGAGCTGTGGCACACGACCGTCGGATACTCCCCTCCCTCAATTCGGTCTCAGTACTCCCACCCTCGCCAGTGTTATCGCCTACTATGGTAAGCATACATAGAGGACCTACCAAGCATAACTGTTAATATATTTGTAATTAGCATATCAAGAAATCCCTACGAACTGTTAGCGATTTTAGAGACCCGATGTTGAGTCACACAAGCAAAATGTTCATTTTCAAACATGATTAACTTTATTTTTGAGGTGAGTTTATCAATAGAATTCACTCCTTATTTACCCACATCAGATCACTTCATATAAATTTACCCACATCAGATCACTTCATATAAATTTACCCACATCAGATCACTTCATATAACCTCTAGATTTTGGAATCAGGAGCCAACCAAAATCCCATTTGTCCGATTTTTCGCTTCCAGGGGTTGCGTTTTCAGCAATTATTACTCTGGAAGAAGACGAGTGAGGCTTACTCCTATGAAAGAATGAGGTTTGGAATAGGGTACTACATGTCGCCAATAGAACCACCCACCCCGCGCGCACAGCCGGTACATATCACTATGTCTGTAGCAGTGGCGTACCGAGGGGGTGGGGGGCGGGGGGGGGGGCGCCCCCCCCCCGAGAATAGGTCGCAAAATTTTTGAAAGTTACTCATATGTGTTACTAGCTGCGGTTCCCGGTCCCGCCCGGGCCGAGAGTCCAGAATGGCCCAGCATAGGGTATGCTTCAAGATGTATACTTACCAGTCCTCCACTTTCTTCAATTCATATCTTCTGTTCTCTCCTGCTTCACCTCCATGTCAGTTTTAGCGCTCGTGTAGTATCCGTGGTGAATAGTCTTCTTTCTTGACCGGCTCGCTTCATGACACCGCATGCTCCTCACCGCAAAATGTAAATGATCTCTACCACCCCTTACTACTCACTTGGAGAAATGAATGGTATAGCCTTCATTTTCCTAGATTTTAGTAAACAAAATCAATAAATCGATAGAAGGACCCAGCGAATTGTCGAAAAAAGTAGCCTATCCTTTGCGCCGTGGCTTGTTTATAGGGAAACAAAATTCAGCCTCTTTGGTTCACATACAAAGGAGTCTATAAGCCACAAACATCCTAACAAACACGGTACAGTGTTTGAGTTTTATATATATATATATATATAGATAATGTGCAGAAGACTTGTTTTTACTTGCAAATAATTAAAATAATTTTTAAAAAATTTTGAAAATTCAAATTAGCCTCATAAAAGTTTATTTCGAAAAAATTTTTGTGTCGTAGATTATCCAAATAATCTACAACCTTTAGCATTGTAGATCTACCGTGTATGTTATATTTAGCATATCTGTTAGCTTGTCGTTGACAAACCTTATTGTTCACTGACCACTTAAGCCGCCAGGTCACCCCTCCGCTGTGCTTGATAGTCTACTTGGCGGCGCCTACTTTCATGTAGGCAATCCTTCATGCTGTATGATACTATTGTTTACCAGAAGTGAGCATTCAGGTTATCCACGCCCAAAATAGTGGCATAAAAGGGCCTGAATACTCAGTTCTGGTGTTGGTTCGAATATTACCACTATCGTCAGCGGCTGTTCCGCATATTCACTGTTGATAGTCAGCGGCTGCTCCGCTACTATCCAATAAACAGTTATACAACGTAGTGGTACCAGCTTGGTGTATACCAAATTGGTGCATTCGGCCTACGGTTCACTTTCTGGCGTTTGCTACCCAGAAAGCTAATAAAGTCCCGCGTGGCAGACACTCCACTAATTAATTGAACCCTTTTGAGCTCTCTCTTCGTGAGACGACCGGAAGTTAGTAAAAGCTTTAGTTGGCAGGCTTCTTCACTGAGCAATTGAACCCTTCTGAGCTCTCTCTTCGTGAGACGACCAGAAGGTAGTAAAAGCGTCAACTGAAGAAATTTCACTGGTCAATTGAACCTTTCTGAGCTCTCTCTTCGTGAGACGACCAGAAGGTAGTAAAAGCCCCAGCTGAATACTTCTCCACTAATTAATTGAACCTTTTTGAGCTCTCTCTTCGTGAGACGACCTGAAGGTAGTAAAAGCGTTAGTTGGCAGAAAATTACTGATTAATTGAACCCTTCTGTGCTCTCTCTTCGTGAGACGACCAGAAGGTAGTAAAAGCGTCAGTTGAGGAAACCACTGGTTAATTGAACCTTTCTGAGCTCTCTCTTCGTGAGACGACCAGAAAGTAGTAAAAGCTCCAGCTGAAGACCCTACCACTGAAATTGAACTCCTCTGTGATCTTCTAGTAAGACGACCAGAGGTTAGTAAAAAAAACAGTTGGTACATCTTTAATAGTTCACTCGAAAACTATTAAATTACAAGGTCTCCTCAAAATCTCATTGGGCAGGATTCAAACCTAACCAGTCAACACAGCGTTCAAGCCCATCGGCACGCTTGCTAACCAACTAGAAGAAGCTAAGCGCTCCACTTCTAGCTCACTAGTGACTAATTTTCTTGCGCTCAGCAAGAAAAAATCCCACAAAGGTTCAGGCCCAGCCAGCCTCACAGTTCTCGACAGCTGCGCGTACTCAGTACCCAGCCAGAACACCTCTACCAAAGCCGACACCTGCAGTGTCAAAGCACGCAGACGACAAAAGCGCAAGCGATACAAGTCCATGCGCACAAGGCAGACGATGGCTGAGCTAACTCTATACAAAGCTCGCATTTCTATGGCCTGCTCATCAATCAGCGGTCTTGAGGACAAGGTCCGCAATATTGATAAGGCTTTCGAATTTCCCAACATTGCAACCGAATGCAACGCCTTCATAGCGGACAAAATAGCAGAGATTGATGAACTGCAAATTACCCTAACAGGTTTACTGGAGAACCTGGAGGCGCAAGTGCAAACTGCCATGAATTTTCTTGGCGCAAAAAAGGACCAGTCAGACAAAGACAGATTGATGAACGATTTGGCTGCCTTCCTAAGCACAGAAGCAAACGGTCTACAGCTTGAAGGTATCAACTGGACCAACAGGTTGAAATATCGAACGAGGGAATTAGAAAAACAGTCAAATGTAATCCACTCATTAGCATCGTCTTCGATACAATCACCAGTACCGGATACGGACACGGATAGTTGTCTAACCATAAGACAAAACAATGAGCACAGGGTCCGATTACCAGTGCTGGAAGTTCCAACGTTTAGTGGAAGCTACAAAGACTACCCGACGTTTTGGACGATTTTCAATTCGCTTATCCACAGCAACACCCAGCTTACCGACACTGATAAGTTCCTATTTTTGAGGCAAGCACTAAAAGGATCTGCTGCTTCTATGCTTGGCAATATTCCTGTGATAGGGAAAAATTACGACAAAGCTGTGAAACTCCTCGACAAGAGATACAACAAGTCCGGATGCATAGCTGATCTTCTCATCACAGAGCTCGAAAAACTTCCGCGAGCAAAGGAAGACGCGAGTAGCTGCCGAAAAATGTTAACCGATGTGACTGAAAAGCTCACTCACATTGAGTGTGCGGGAGTCACCTTGGACAACGGGCGAATGTGGAGACGATTAATACTCTCAAAATTCCCAACATCACTGAGCGAAAAGGTGTTCAGCAAAGAGCAAAACGAAGACAAACCGTTATCTACCGAGGAAATACTAGAGATCCTGGAAAGTGCGGTAGCTCTTAAGGAAACAATCGCCCTTTCAATGGACACATTCCAAGCATTCGAGGACTGCAAAATTATGGCACGCTCTAATTCCGATCAAGAAGTTGATGAAAGGCTGAACTATGAAGAAGACTCAATCGCATACAATTCGAACTACGGTCAAGGAAATAGATCTTCGAGAGATTCGATTGCTCAATGCATCTGCGGAAGTTACCAACATGATGCGACGAGATGTACAACATTCCAAACAGCAGCAGAGCGACGTGATGAAGCCAGGAAACAAAGGCTGTGCTTCAGATGTCTTCAAACCGATCACAGGATTAGTGATTGCACAAGCTCACAGTTCTGCTACAAGTGCCACGAAAACCACCACACTGCCGTATGCATGGATAGCTATTCGGCATCTAGAGGCACCCCAACCAGGCGATCGCAGCAACGATCTGCTCGCGATCAAGATCTCCCGAGAAACCCTGAATTTGCGCAAAATTCTGAAATTCTCCACAACAAGAGCACGAAGAGAGAAAGAGGAATGCAGCACGTACTGATGACGGCAACTGCACTCGCATACGACTACACATCGACCAGCTATAAGCCCGTGACTGTCTTCTTTGATGGAGGTGCACAAAAGAGCTTCATCAATGCAAAGAAGACCCAAGCTCTTGGCTTACCAGTGCTGCAAAACACCACTTTCAAGATTGGCGGCTTCGGAGGATCTACCGCACATTTCACATCCAGTGAAGTCCCGCTTACACTGAGAACAACGTCTGCTGGAGTCGCTATCAAAGCCGTGAAGATACACACAAAGTCAACCCTCACTTCCGCGATGAGTACAGCTTGGCTAAGCGCAGAGGATAGAAGGTTGATTCGAAAAAGAAAGATTCGAGTAGCACAACCGGATCTGAAGACGCGACGGTTCACACCGGACATTCTCATTGGTCAAGATCTGATCGATCAATTCATCTTGAGGGATCGGCCATGTACAATTCTTCCGTCAGGACTTATTCTCACCCCTACTGTTTTCGGTCATGCAATCTCCGGAAGCAGTCCGATATATGGAATCAAAATGGAGGAGCATTCGCAGAACACCGCAATCACCATGGTCTCCTACAATCATCTAGTGAGTAAAGGAAACTCAATGAAGCAGAAGCCAGTTAGAAGCGTCGAACAAGCTGAGCGCCAAACTTCCAAACGCCGAGCAAAGAAGCTCAGTCGTCCGTATCCGATGAATATGTTCGCACAACGTGAGAAGTCATCTACGAAACACGAAAGCTGCCAACGTAACAGCGCATCTCGTGGACAACAATTCGATTGCAAACGCCGAAAACCAAGGGCTCAAGGACAATTCATGAAGATGATTACTGATGCTCAACCGGGATGTCTCGCTTCAGCGTCGCGCCTGGCCCCGAAGGCCGACCACGACATGATGGCCGACCACCTTACGAATCCCAGACGAAGACAACGAACTCGTTACAGAAATCATGTGATATACGTGATTTAGCTAATGTTGTGATGAACTTTTGTAACCTACGTGTAACTTTTGTGATTTATATTTTCTTGCTTACGCGCCTTCGGTCGCGCGCCCCACTGTCGTAGATTATCCAAATAATCTACAACCTTTAGCATTGTAGATCTACCGTGTATGTTATATTTAGCATATCTGTTAGCTTGTCGTTGACAAACCTTATTGTTCACTGACCACTTAAGCCGCCAGGTCACCCCTCCGCTGTGCTTGATAGTCTACTTGGCGGCGCCTACTTTCATGTAGGCAATCCTTCATGCTGTATGATACTATTGTTTACCAGAAGTGAGCATTCAGGTTATCCACGCCCAAAATAGTGGCATAAAAGGGCCTGAATACTCAGTTCTGGTGTTGGTTCGAATATTACCACTATCGTCAGCGGCTGTTCCGCATATTCACTGTTGATAGTCAGCGGCTGCTCCGCTACTATCCAATAAACAGTTATACAACGTAGTGGTACCAGCTTGGTGTATACCAAATTTTGGGAGACATACCGAAAAAATTTTCGGAGTGCGTGGCTGACGCCATTTGTCGCCCCCCCCCCCTCCCCCAAGCCGAAATCCTGGGTACGCCACTGGTCTGTTGTGTGCACATGCGTGCTCTGTCGCAAATATCTGCGTGGGACCACCCACTCTCGAGGATATACAGGATCAAGCAAGAGATGTGGTACACGATCGCTGGTTACGTCCCCCCCCCTCTCTTATTGTTCTCTCAATAAGACACCTTGGGATATATACCTAAGGTAGCATTACCTGAAGGCCCTGCCAAACATAACGGGCAACATATCTATAATTAGCATGTCAATTAACTCCTGTAGACGAATCAGGCTCAAATCACTCCTATGAAATCTATGAGGTCTAGGCCATCGATTCATATAAAGAACGTTCGCTGAAATGTTTTTTTGATATTTGAAATTTTTAGGGGGTGGTAGCGCAGCTACTCGATTTGTTTGAAGGTAAGTCAATGGGGAGGGGGGAGGGGGGTGCCACACCCCATTGACTTACCTGCAAACATATCGAATAGCTGCGCTTTTCATATCGTTGTTACTGCTTAACTTTCTTCTTTACATCGCAGAAATTTCACATGAAAACGTGTCTTCAAGAGCAAGATATAATCGTTTTTCCTTACCTGTGCAAATGTAAAATACTGGTAAAATACTGCGAAAATGTTGGAATACGGTAACATGCTAAGTCTGCGCTGTCACTGAATCGCAAGGGAAGGCGACAAGAATGTATATATTCGATAGCCTAAGCCTCGCTATTTACATTAAAGTTATTTGAGCTTGATTGCTCTTCTCGGGTGTAACCTATTACTTGTGAATGTTATTTACATATTCGCCGTGCGCGACAGGCTGGCAACAATCAGGTGCGCGGAGAACTCGGGTAGCTGACTCAGAAAGCCATACTGATCCTTCTTTGTAATGGCTTCTACAATGCCACATCAACTTTTTTTTGTTTGATGAAAGTTTGGCTACAAAATTTGTAGAAAGAAGGAAGGTAGTGAAGGGAAATATGGACTTTACTATGTTTCTGATTAGGAATGTAGACTTTTTGCTCATATAATAATCTGACCCCTGAACAGTTCATTTGGGACATAATTTCTGACCCTGCTGCCTTTCGTCGGGGTTACTGTAACGCCGCGTTGCGATGTTTGTAATTGACACTCACAAGCAATGCGCGTCCCCCGTTTTCTCTAGCCTGAGATGTTGAAAACGAAAAATGGAACAAATTTTGGCTTGCTTTTGATTCCTTAATTTAGCGGTCATTTGAAGTAAAATTCCTAATGTGAGCAAAGGAATAGTAGATCTTTGTATTAAGCGCAAAAAGAAGTAGTTAACCTACCCTTGAAACAAAGTAACAAAATTGAAAACGACCATCTCACTTAGGTGGTCCTGTATTTGAAAACCTTAGAATTCGCTGAAACTTGGACCACAGGGGTTATTTTACTTCCTAATTACAAAATGACACTCTTATGCTATATAGATCTTCAATTATGCTTACTGTACGTATACGACAATGGGTCAAACATCAGTGTGCTAATATTTTGCATGACGGGCCTATTTGACATTGTTAACGATTCCCTGATTCCCTGATTCCTCAACGACCCTCCAGGTGTGGCAAGCCACACCCCACGCTAGACCCTGGATATATAGTCCTCCGCTCGGAGATTTGTACTGCCGAACTGTACAGGGTGGCCGAAAAGTATGGGCGTCACATTTTTTGCTCAATAATTTTTCATGGAAGACAAAATTCTGTAGAATTATTGCATGTCAAAAGCACAAGCATCTTAGCGTGTTACTCCTGCAAGAGTGGATTCCTGCACATGCATACAGACTTCAGCAGCTTATCCTAAAGTTGATGCGTCAAAAAATGCTATTTGAAGAATGTACCCATTGCGAATCCGTTGAAGTAACCCGATTATTAATCGAAAAAATTCTAAGATATGAGATTTTGTAGAGCACATCCGAGGAATAACACAATGCCGTGACGGCAAATAATTCTCTTCTTTGACTAACGCGCCGGAGTGCCTCTCTAGAGGAGCCAGACTCTGAAGGCTCGTTTGCATCAAAAGACTTCAGTTCGCGTGATTTTCACTTATCTTGATATAGAAACTGTCCATAAGCTACGTGCATATTAATCGCCCTGATAGGATATTTTGGTAATAAGATATATTATATGTTGTAACGCCCATACTTACCGGCCACCCTGTATATACATCACTCGCTAAAATTGTCTTTGAAGGTAAGTTAGTGGGATGTGATACAACCCCAGAAAAGCTGTGGCTGCTACACCTTTTTAGGGGTTTTGCCACACCCTTCCAGGCATTCAAAAATCTGTAATTTTTGTATCATAGCCACTACTAGACTTTCTTTTCTAAATAAAAGGTAGTTCACCCAAAATCGTTTCTCCTGAATGAAGACATAGTGCTTTCGTGTCCTATGCAAAAAGAAGGTATTGGGGATTTGTTGAGTCACGATAGCAAGCTAACTCTGCGCTACTACGTGGATTGTGAGCTTAAGCGGCAAAAGCATATATAATCAACAGCTTAATTCTCGTAGTGCTACTTTGAAACGAAATTTATGTTCAAAATTTGTTTTCACATGACTAATTCGATATTTAAAACCTCAGAATTCGCCAAACTTGGTCCAGGGAGGAGGGGGGCTATCTGACGAGCTAATTACGAAAATGATGCTCATCGTGTTTTCAAGGCTTTTCTATATTGTCTACTGACTATATTTTTGCATGATGGGCTCATATGACAGCTGTCGCTAGCATTAGTAAGGCAGGCGCTATACTCCTCGAGGAGTATAGCATGGCGACGGGCGATCGCCAATCGCTACGACTGGCGATCGCAAGTCGCCAATACTGGCGAGTGTGTCTTCTATGCGTATCGATCGCTAACAAGTTACCACACGTCCAATCGATGCACATCTAATGTGTAGTCGCCAACACTGGCGACTGGCGATCGCGATCGATCTCGATCGTTGATCTCACAGAAGTGAGCGTGTTATCTCAGAATAGAGGCAGTATTAACCTTGGTTTCCATCCTAGCATCTTATAACTTCTCCAAATCCTCATACTGCTTCATTTTTACGTCAACTCCCCACCACTCTCCCTATCTCCTGCAATTAGGCGCTGTGCGTGACACCGCAGAAGAAACATGCCTTCAAACAAACTTGCTTCTAATCATTGCAACGGGAGGCATGCAAGTGGTACCCAGGCAGCCGACTGCTGCCGCAGCCAGCCGCCGGAGCTGGCGTCAGCGCAGCCGCATATGGTAGAATAATTACGCTAGCCGTCTGATACCTCTCCGCCGAAAGGTTTCCTCGCACCTCGTCGCGCGGAGGTGCAATATTAGCCTCAGGGATAGCGCGATATTATCAATAATGATATCAATATATGGAGAATCCATCGCTTCTTCAGGTATTCCATTATTTGGCTTTATTAAAGGCACCTATAGAAGTTTGAAAAAAATTAATATTTTAGAATTCGTTGCCTCTGCCCTTCCAGTAGTACACTTCAACTAGTGAAGTTCCCCGTGGGGAACTTGAGGTATGTGAACAAGGTGCTCACCCGGTCATCGTGTATGATAGAAGACAAGATCCATGTCTTTTAACCCACAACTGCATACCTTTAGATAGACATAAGGGCAAAGCTAACCGTGTAGCTTATGAGGTTTCCGGATTTTGCTTGTCTATACTTCTATTTTTGAGCAATTTTTAGAACTGTCAAAACACAAAAAACAACCAAAATTGAAAAGATTTAAAGATCAATTAATAATTATTGTACTATGATGTCCAAATTTGTAACAGAAAAAACTATTTAATTTTTTATTCACTTTTGTAATTGTAACTGTCTGCCGGATTTTGGAGGTTTGCCGCTTGTATATAGTTTTGTAAATGTTTGCATGGTTCTCAATAAACTAGGAATTTTTTGCAGTTTAAAATGATATAGATATTGATGTATGAGATCGATATTATCGCGCTGTCCCTGAGGCTGATATCGCAGCTCAGCGCGACGAGGTGCGAAGAAATCTCTTGGCGGAGAATTTCAGACGGCTAGCGTAATTATCCTACCATATGCGGACGGCTAGCGTAACTATCCTACCATATAATTATCCTACCACACGCCAGCCCTGGCGGCTGGCTGCGTCAGCAGTCGGCTGCCCGGGTACCACTTGCTATGCACCCCATTGCAACCTTCTCACGCAAAACGGAAGTAAGCTCGACAGCTATCATTTATACTAACTTTTGAAAGTGGTAAAAAACAATACTTCTAAATTCCAAAAATCAATAAGTATTGAAGAGAAATGGTCTACGACATCTACCTGTGCGTAACATGTGAGTGCAAAGTTTGATTTACACAGAGAAAATCAGCCGTTACAAGTTCGTAAAAATTTTACTTCCGTCGTCATTTTTCAGTCATGCCAATCTTCAGTGGCAAGAAAAGAGGAAGCCTTATTTGACTTCATCTAATCTAATATATAAAGAATTGTTAACTCAATTCAAAAATCTGCAAATAGCGGGAAACCGCGTGGCGGTCCCGAAGCGAATACTCTTGCAAATAGCACCTTCCTAGCACCTGGTTCACTAGTAACATAGCAAAAAAAGAGTTGGAAGGATTGGGATCAAAAGAGGCTTGCGGAAGTCGAAGTGCTGGTCATGAGAGTGTAGGCCTTCCCTTCATTAACCGAGAATAACCCTACTGGAGGGTCAAATCGGAGGCTTTTTTTTGCGATAAAAGTTGTAGTTTGTCTTCTTTGTTTACGTGGCCTCGAAGCGTGTTTTCTCTTCCACTCAGGTTCGGTTAGTCAACACCACCTGACACCTTCATGTTACATTATTCATCCAGGCAAAGCCAACTGCCTTTTGTTCTTTTTTATTTTTCATAAAAAATTAAGAGGCAGAAATTGGCGATTTTGTCACCTGCAAATCTCGGCATTGAGGAATATCCTAGATTTTCCTAAAAAGGCGGAACATTGGTAACAATCAAGGCTGGCATATTAACGGAATGGACGCGCGCCACTATACTAAGAACTGTCTAAACAAAATCAACTGTCGACTGCTGCTGGGCCTTGAGTTATGCGCGCTTTCGCAAAGGTATGTCCCAGCAAAAATATGCCATCGGGAATGAATGGCTTTGTCTCAGCGTCGCAGATGTACGCTCAGACAGTCGAAGGGATACCTCCGGCGGGCATATGGCGCGAGTCTGCCACTTCGCGCTCCGGAACCCTGCCATTTCACGCATTTTTGTGCTCCGGGGCTCTCCCAAAAGTGGCGCACCTCCGGAGCAGAGATTTACGCGTCGCGGAGAGGGGTCCCATTCATTCACCGTGACGTCACATACAGGACGAATGGGACCCCTCTCCGCGACGCGCAAATCTCTGCTCTGGAGGTGCGCCACTTTTGGGAGAGCCCCGGAGCACAAAAATGCGTGAAATGGCAGGGCTCCGGAGCGCGAAGTGGCAGACTCGCATTTGCCCGCCGGAGGTATCCCTTCGACTGTCTGAGATGCTTGAGTGTTCTTTGTTTAGGGCTCTTTTCATCCATGCTGTTTGACGTGATGTCCATTGATTCGTGGCCTGACTGGCCCGGCACGTTTGTTTGTTGCAATGTCTGAGACTGTACACCATTTCTGATCGACACGAGTCCGTACAGCGTTACGCGGTTTCGTTTGGCAGTGAGTGCTGCTTGCTATCAGGCATATTTGATTGTGGTTTGTTCAAACTGTTGTTGTCATGAATTCTTGGGGTGACCTGCTTAGATCGTTGTTCTGATGCCTAGATTTCAAATGTTGGCTTGTTTACCGGACTTATTGATTATTCACTCACAATAAATATTTGCTGAGTCTTAACTGTTCAGTGGTGTATGAAATCAGGTTTAACCGTCTCATGCCCTGGTGTTGGCTCCTCAAGCATGGGTACTTCGGGGTCAAGCTTGCTGGCTGCCAGCGTGGGCTTTTTAGCTGGCTCTGCGAAGCGGGCTCTGGGAGGTGGCCTTCATGGCCGCTGTGCTTGCAGTCCACTCGCTGTTACCACAAGGAGGGTCATGCAATCACCGCTCTACTCCGGTGTTTGCTCTCGGTCCGTCTACATCATTTCGTGCAGCATCAGTCAGGGTGACTGTGCGCCATGTGGTAGTGTTCAGCCACGGTCAGACTGGTCCCCTTTTTGGGGTGCCAATTTATTGGATTCCGTCTGATGCAGGAGAGCATTGCTCCTGCCTCCGTCACATGTTTTATCCTGAGAGAGTGGTGCTATTTGTTCACGCATGGTCTAGGCAGTCTTTTGCCTCCATCTCATCATGCCCCCGTTTGGCATTGCCTGCTATATTTCCCGATCATCAGTTTGGCATTGCCTGATTTCTTCGTTAACGTTCTTCGTTGGTTTCAGTGGGTTACTGAACCGTTCCTAGCCGACTCTGTTCCGTTGACTAAATGATTTGAGTGTCGTGAGTACTGCGGTGGTTTTATGAGTTCGTGAGCGTAGTTCTTACTGAGCATACGCTATTACCATTGAGACTGTGTAGTAATCAGGTCTCAGCCGGTGGGGGTATACTCAGAGGTGCGATGGGGGAGCCGGGCCCACCAAAAGTGAAGGTGGTCCCAGCTTCCACTGGCCGGCCAAAAGTAAAGGTGGTAGTGCCGGACACTCACCTCCCAAAAACGTCGACCGGAAGGGGGGGGGAGCGTTAACGTCGACTGATTCTATCCTTCCAAGTCGTTGCCGCCAGTGCGCGGAAAATAAGCAAAACAAATGCAAAAGAGACATTCAAAGCATATTTTTATGCATACAACGGCATAAATATCTAAAATAAACGTGCTTAGAAAATAGTGTGTTTTGAAGTGAAACTCAGCGAAAATTTATAGAATGAAGAAAGTTGGTCGATCCAGGCAGTAACCGTAACCGCCGAGACCCAGAATTTCGAATGATAAAATAATGAAAAATCGCAAAAAATCATTCCACTGTTACAAATCCGCTGGCTGAAGACCTTTACAGTTGCGACTTCATAGATTTTGAAGGGTAGGTATTGTTCTACCAGACAGTGAAAAAATCAGTTTTTGAGGAGTGGCCGCCGAGAACGAGAGTTTTGAAAACTCTTAAAAATCTTCTCAATTTTAGGTTGCTTAATGACAACTGACATTTAAATTCTTATAAATCCGGACTTTGAAGGTGTGTGATGTTGCGACTTTATAGGTTTTGTAGGGTGAGGTTCGCCCTATCAGAATATGTCTTAGCTGTACCGATCCATTGAAACATCGCTGAGATCCAGGCTCTTAAAAAAGCAGGTAAAAAACCGTCTTTCAGCTCATAACTTCTTCAGAATTGCATAATTCATGTTGCGACTTCATAGGTTGGATTCTCCTCATCAAGAGCTTTCAAATGATATATAATATGTGGAGGATTCACTCCTCCCACGGCATGTGCCCAGGGGTAGTACTTCTCTTCACTAATTCTCCACTGGCGGCCTCCAGCCAATACCTTGAAATGGGCGGGGTGGAGAATTAGCGAAGAGGAGTACTCCACCCCGGGTTAGAGCCGAAAGAAACATTGAATCCCCCACATATTATATATTATCTGGAAGCTCTTGAAGAGGAGAATCTAATCTATGAAGTCGCAACATGATTAATGCAGTTCTGAAGAAGTTATGAGCTGAAAAACGGTTTTTTACCTGCTTTTTTAAGAACCTGTATCTCGGCGATGGTCCAATGGATCGGTACAGCTAAGACACATTCTGATAGGGCAAACCTCACCCTACAAAATTTATGAAGTAGCAACATCACACACCTTCAAAGATTAACCGGACTGAATTTATAAAAGTTTAAATGTCAGTTGTCATTAAGCAACCTAAAATTGAGAAGATTTTTAAGGGTTTTCAAAATTCTCGTTCTCGGCGGCCACTCCTCAAATCAAACTGATTTTTTCACAATCTGGTAGAACAACACTTACCCTTCAAAACCTATGAAGTCGCAACTGCGGAGGTCTTCAGCCAGCAGACTTGTAACAGTGGAATGATTTTTCACGATTCTTCATTATTTTATCATTCGAACTGGTTCTTGGCGGTTAATGCCCGGATTGACCTACTACGTAGATATATGCTCTTAATACTTTCTTTTATATTCCTTTCGCTTATTTTCCTTCTTATGAGCTTAAGCAAAAAAAATTTTCAAACGCAAAAGTGAAGGTAGTCACCCTGTACCAGCTCAAAAGTGAAGGTAGGCGGAGAATTGGCTCCGACTATCGCACCTCTGGGTAAACTCTGTTCTTTCAGAGTGGTCATCTTAGACGTTCGTACTGCACTCTGATGTTGACCATCTGTTAGCATTCCGTTTGGCCCATTAAACAGTTTGGACATGAAATGTCAGGTTGCGGTACCGGCTGAATACCTGTTTATGGTCTAAGTAGTTGACCTCGGGCGCATTCATTCCCGGGTTTCTCTTCCCATTTAAAAATTTTGAATGGCGGCGGCAAGCCTGCTCCAAGTACGCGACGGTCAGCACTCCAAATTACCGCCAAATCGCAGAATAGGAGCATCATTAGATTTTACATCTTCTGTTTGATGTACTATGGTACTCTATTCTGTTCTATTTTGTTATTCATGTTTAGCTCTTTATTAAGCATGCCATGAAAGACAGCATGTTCTTGTTCGAAGTCAGCGGGGACTTTTTTTTTCCAAGAATTTGCCAAGATCACCTCGTGCTGAGCCCTGCTTTACTTGCTTTAGATGTGAAAAGAACTCACAAGAACTCAAAGAACTCAGAACTCAAAGAACTTACTCACTCAACTCACTTGTCAGCTTTAGCCTTACACCTTGTTTTCAGCAGCCTTTAAATTCTATGTTTATATCAGCGTCTTGGCGCGACGCGACGCGACGCGCAAATCTCTGCTCCGGAGGTGCGCCACTTTTGGAAGAGCCCCGGAGCACAAAAATTGTGAAATGGCAGGGCTCCGGAGCGCGAAGTGGCAATCCTCCGCTGGGGAAACCCCGCGACTCTGCCATTTCTGCTCCGGAGGTATGCCGTCGATTGAGCGAATACAAGCTCTGACTAACATTTTACGCTTTCTCAACAATTGGCAAGTTTTCTGAGTCACCTAACGCGTCAATAATAATTTCACAAGCTTATGAAACAACCCATATGTTAACAGGCAGTTTATGAGAGATTTTAATCTCACATACTTACAGATTCTAACAATTAAACGACGCTTACCCAACCGCTTCTCCTATCTGAGAAAACGATTTTGACCGCGTGCGCTGCAGTGGCCGATGTTGTCTGCCTAAAACAGTTTTCTAATATATTAGACAAAGAATTTGGAACTCGACGTTTAGATTTCGCGCTAATACGACAAAACAAATTCACAAACCTAATGAATTGTTTGATTCAGCGTGGTTCATCCGCGGGTAGCCGGCATTTGCTTGCCCGAATGTTTCCACAGGACTTATTTGCGAACCGCCAGCGCTTGCTAGATTGTTTGTTCCGGCAGGATTCATCCATCGGTAGCAGGTATCCGATTGTTCAATTGTACCTGCAGGACTCGCATGTGACAAGCAGCTGGCTAGTACAGAATTGTTCGTGCCTGCGCGATTCAACCATGGAGAACCACCATCCGAATGAGAAATCGTTCCTGCAGGACTCATCCGTGGTTGGGCAGCGATTATTGAACTGTTGCTTCTAGCATGACTTATCCATGGCGTATAGCTTGCACCATCTTGCATCGCATAAAGTCCTTGTGTGCTAACTGAGTTGAAAAAGTGTTCAAGATAGTGCCTCGAGGTGTTAAGACAAAAACTTTGGATTCAAAACATAGACAGGGACAAGTTGGACCAGCCAGTGATGTTTGTCATTGTTGGACATCATGTTTTTCTTGATCTGGCAGATCATATCTCAGATTACCATAAATTATCACACTTATCATGTACTTATCAAAGATAGCATTTTCAGTCTCCAGTATTATGCAATATGCGTTTGACGAGGCTAGCGCCGCGTAGTGCAGTCACACTCTATGCGCGAGCGTTACCGTACGAGCAGCATGTAGGGAATGCTGCGCACAACATCGCGGGCCTTGGTTTTATTATGGTACCTCGTAATTTTCAGCTTTTTTAGCAGCGGATTGCCCTTGTTCTTGCTTGTATGCTTATATGAGATCTGTGTTAATAGCAGATATGTTTTTTAGCAGCAAAGGGAGGACGTAACATCTTTGAACGTTCTCCTCATGACATCTTTCATTTCATCCAGGCCTTCTTCGGATGGCTGTTTCCTGATGTCATGATTCATTATATAGACTCGTGTTTCAGCGGACATAATCGTATATTTTAGGTTTGAGTGAACAGCGCCAACGCGCCGCTGTTCACTCAAACTGTTCTCTCAACCTGTACGATGTACGGTTACACCTCAAATATTCACCTTTAGCTCCAGGGAAGATGAACGCCAGCCGTTCTCAGAACATTCAAATGACATAATTTAAATTACACCTTCTTTTGGACCTCAAACTTCCATTTTGTCTTCCGTTCGTGCGGTGATACTTTGAGAGATCTCAAGAAGTAAAAAAGTAGAGTTTAGACAGGAAAAGGTCAGAAATTTGGAGGCAGGACAGCGATTAAGTTGAAAAAGAAGCAGGAAGAGTGGCTAAAACAAGGACTACTACGCCACTTTGCGCGGCATGGTCCCTGCACGCTGCTCATACAGTAGCGTTCGCGCGCAGGTGTGTGGCTGCACTACGCGGCGCTGGCCCCGTTAAACGCATTGTATAAGAATGCAGAGACACTAGCTTTGAAAGAGGATTTGTTCTCTACCGCAACCCATCTCGCCATTGCATATCGTATATTTTGCGCAAAGACTTTTGCTCACTGAGCAGCATATATGCGTATCGCAATAAATCGCCAAAAAATTACCAAATCCATCCAAGCTAATGCATTCCGCGTGGCATCGCCATAGCATAGTATTGGGAGATGAATTTTGAATCTAAGAGCAACTCGCCCTACTCAGTTCGATTTTTTCGATTTCTGATAAAAGTGCCCATTCAATTACGGTGCACGGCAGACGTTCAGATTTTACTGATGTTCTTGAATCTTTGCTTTTAGGTTACTCTGTGTGCTTATTGGCTGGCCTTCAGTGGATATAATCTAATTATGATCGCTTACCGCGCTCACCGTGTTTAAACGGGCACTTCTATTAGTCAGGAAATGCTCCTCGCTGGCTAACTCGAACTCTGCCTTTGATTCAGGAGCCACCTTGCATCACCATATGACGATGCAACGCTGATTTCTGAAGGCCAATGGAATTCGGTAACGCTCGATAAATAGCGTGGCAATAGCTATTTGGTGGAGTCGCTCAGGTGTCAGCGATGCAAATACCATTATTATAATGGTATAGGCATCGCTCCGCTATTAGCTCAACAACCCTCATTTCTATATAACATTCTTGGCATCGCTTTATTTATGCCATCACTGCAGTTCAAGTGTATCTTAACATGATTTCATACTTGGCATATTCACTCCCCTCTTCCCCATATCAGTCGCAGCTCAGCTCGTTGTTGAAAAACCAGTAAGTTGAGACATCGATCTATGACAAAAAAGTAGCGTGTGGCACCATCCCTGCCGCAATCTTTATCAGTGAAAATCTAATCCAAATTAGTTCGAAAATGAAATTTTTGCTCGGAAAGAACGTCTAGTGATTGGCAGATAGAAATCAACTTCAAACGTAAAAAAATGCATCGAACATTTGAAAGCTAATATCTCTTTTGTCTGAGCTCTGAACAACTGCCTGTTGTAGGTCTGGCTTTGACGTAGATTAGCTATAGCAAAATACAGATAACTTTTCTCAAATTTAAAACAGCGAACTCCGAGAGTTTGGGAAAACAAGAGCATGTATAACCCCGACTGATCAATTTGGAAACCGCAGTATTCGTATACTAGTTGGCATACCCGGCACTGTCCAAACACTATGAAATAAATTATTATAGTACTCTGTTTCCATACGACACTATATTGTCCCTGTTCCACTTCCATATTTGGAACCCTGTCTCCGCTATGTTTTTCTGATCAGCATGCTCATTTACCTCCCCTTCCCCCCCCCCTTCCTAAGCTAACTCCCAGCCTCGTACTCAAACTTTGAAAAGTCGCCTGTGATCCCTTCCCCAGAGTGTAAGTGGGCAAAGTTTAATCCGGATCAGTTTGGACATAAAACTTCTTTTTGAAACATACGTGCAAACATACATACAGACTGACAGACACACGAACACAGACAAACGGACTTTAGCTTTTCATAGAAAATGAGCTTTTTTCATCATTACTTAAGAGTGACAGTAACTTGACAGTGAAGTTCCTTTGATTGTTAACACGTTTCGTACCAATGCTGCACATGGTGCAGCACGCGCTTTTGAGAGATCTATCTAACGTTCACAGAAAGTTTTCTATTTGTCCAAGGTTATCAAGTCAAAGGGCTAAGCTCTTACTTTTCAAATGACTCTGTAGAGTTGTGCCACCGATTTTTGTTTGGGAGATATGAGCACAAATCGAACAACAGTTGCAACGAAGTGCGGCAACGCGAACGCCGCGTGCGACGTCGCAACTTTCCCTTGCTTCGAATTCAAGAAGAAAAACCATAGTTTCGATAGTGATGTGTATGATGTATGACATAGATACTTTTGGGTACAATCTGTCTTCCAAAAAAGCATAGGCGACAAAATTTAAACACTTCGAATTCGCTCACAACTTTGGGTATGAATCTTATCTGACATGCTAATTATAGATAGCACGCAGTCTACAAATTAAGGCCCCTTTGTTGGCTGAAGGCTGAAAGTGCCCTCTTTTTCGACGCGCGCGATTTCGCGGTCCGAAAAGTGTTAAAAAACTATTTTTATTCACAATCACCGCTTTACAAGCATACACAAAGTTAATTAAACTACTTTATGATCCCTACTCCCTTCCTCAAAATAGATAACAGGTCATCCTCTCGCACAATCTTGCTTGCTAAAGCGCTCTGTAGCGAAAGGTCCACGCAGATTAATTTGGCTTATTATCTATGAGAGTATGCGGAGATTCGGCTCGTAAACCTCAAAATGAAAATGAGTTCAAAGAATCCCATCACGAAAGTTCTCGGTTTATGGTAAATTTCTTAAACGGCAGCTGATTTGCTAAAATGACTTTATGGTAGAAGATCATACCGTTGTTGTACACTAATCAGGAACAGTGCGTGAATTCCGTATGAAACATTAAGTTACTGACTTTTGAGTGCGAAGTTTGCATGCTTATCAGCTTATTGATTTGAGGTATCAACATTTAGGTGGTTGTGCAGTTGCATCCTATCAACATCAACATCGATCGAATGTTTTAGGGTGATCGCTAAAAAATGAGACACCTAGAGAATAAATGTAGATATCTCAAAAAAGATAAATGATTAAACTTCCCTTTTTTGATAGATGTTAGAAAAGATTATTCTCTTTCAGAAAACCTAAATAAGGTCATTTACATAACTAATAATTTTTATAGTGGCTGAAATGCAAAGTGAGTCACTTTGACATATTATAAACTTTGGGCAGTATCTGCGCAGTGAAACATGTGAGACCACCCAAAGTGCCACTGCTGGAGTGGGTGGTGGGACAGTCACTAAACCCACGACAGCTTGATGGCCTCAACTTTCAAAGTCAGGAGATACAGCCATTAGTAGCTTCGAGAATAAAGATACGCGTTATTCAATTTTTTGCAGGTGAACGCATGTTCTATAGGTACCATGTGAAAGAGCTTTTTATGCTCTATAGACCCCTATGCAGCTTACCTCAAATTCTATCAATCTTCGGAAAATACAGATCAAAACTTCATTTATTGGTTTTTGTTGCGCCGAAAATCGCGATTTTTCAGGTGTTTCACTTTTTTTACCCAAAAATAAAAAGAAATCTTGTATGGTTAATATATTGTTTGAAAGAGCATGAACAGCTCTTTCGAATGATATATCAATTGCTCTTTAACTTTGCGGTATGGCAGCGCAAGAATGAGCGAGGTTCAAAAAACCCTGTTCGAGTTCTTCAGGGCGCCACGCGTAGGGTTGTGGGAGAGGGGCGTTGACGTTTTGCCAGAATATTAGCGAAGGTCGCTTATATAAGCGACGTTTACGTTGCAGCCTGCTTGTTGTTGATCGAAACAAAAAATCTCAAAATTTGACAAAAATCAAGCTGCCCCATTTTCTAGTGATCACCCTAATATAATGTACGCGCATCGTGTAGTTCTAGTTAGTTGTAATTCTATCTCAGATCCGTCTAAATTACTATATTCAATAGTATGTCAATCATGCATCATATGTTTCTGGCTTCAGGATAATGCTTCGCAGCTAAAAACAATGTATTGATCTGCAAGCTGATTAGAAATCTACGTTTGTTTTTAAAGGCAAAATGGGTTAAGTGTTTTCTTTATTAAGAACATTCACAGTATTTTATCTCCATACTAGCTGGCTTACCCGGCTCCGCCGTATCCGGACCAAACTTGGCACACATACACTTCGGACCCCGGCGGGTGTCACAGTCCACTTTTCGTTATCGATCGATGTCGATTTTACCGATTTTTATCGATTTTTTTGCAGAGTTCACCTACAGGGCTAGGAGTTGGCACAGGGGGGAAGTGAGCATGGGGATTCCGAATACAATATTAGTTTTCAGAATTATCGATTGCTTTTATTGATTCTATCGATTTTTTGGCAGAGTTCACCTACAGGGCTAGGAGTTGGCACAGGGGGGAAGTGAGCATGGGGATTCCGAATACAATATTAGTTTTCAGGATCGTCCATTACTTTTATCGATTTTATCGATTTTTTTGCAAAGTTTGACCTGCGGGGCTTGGAGTTTGCACAGAGGGTAATCGAGCATGCAGATTACGAATACAATATTACTTTTCAAGATCGTCCATTACTTTTATCAATTTTATCGATTTTTTGAAAATTTGAGCTAGGGGGCTGGAATTTGGCACAGGGGTGTTCGAGCATGCTGATCACCCCCCTTGGGGATGATCAGCATGCTCGATTACCCCCCTGTGCCAACTCCCAGCCCCCTAGCTCAAACTTTGCAAAAAAATCGATAAAATCGATAAAAGTAATCGATAGTCCTGAAAACCAATATTGTATTCGGAATCCCCATGCTCGATTACCCCCCTGTGCGAACTCCCAGCCCCGTAGCTCAAACTTTGCAAAAAAATCGATAAAATCGATAAAAGTAATCGATAATCCTGAAAACCAATATTGTATTCGGAATCCCCATGCTCGATTACCCCCCTGTGCCAACTCCCAGCCCCGTAGCTCAAACTTTGCAAAAAAATCGATAAAATCGATAAAAGTAATCGATAATCCTGAAAACCAATATTGTATTCGGAATCCCCATGCTCGATTACCCCCCTGTGCCAACTCCCAGCCCCGTAGGTGAACTCAGCAAAAAAATCGATAAAAATCGATAAAATCGATATCGATCGATGACGAAAAGTAGCCTATGACACCCGCCGGGGCCCGTAGTGTATGTGTGCCAAGTTTGGTCCGGATCGGTTCAGAAATAAAATTTTCTATTCGGAACATACGTACACACAGACAGACAGACAGACAGACAGACAGACAGACATACAGACAAACAGACATTCAGCTTTATATATAAGATTATCTTGGGTGTGCAAAAAGTATGTAACCAAGAATGACCGGGGACATCTCGGCAAAGGATTCTGTTTGTAACTATATTTTTCTACCAGTGAAAAAAATTTACATACCAACTTTGCGTCGTATCAACTGAGGCGAAGAATTTCCATAGTTGCTTGAAATACTCGGAGCACACATGAATGGAACTAAAGCAAAGCAAACTTTATGGAACTTCTTAGAAAACAAAGCATATTTACCATTTGCGTATGCAACATAATCCTGTGAATTAGCCGTTAATGGGACCTGAATAGATAATTATAGATATGGATATGGACAATACCTTTCAAAAAACAGGGCATTTGCATAGTCTTCCAATAAATTCAAAATAAAATCTGTGTCATATTAATAGCACTTTGATACAAGTTTAACCATGAGTTTTTGCGTAAGCTGGTGTGTTAGGATGATTTATTATCAATGCAAGGTGCTACTTGAAACAGAACACACTCTTTTTGTAAACGCTCCTTCTCGCATGGAAGACCACCATGAGGAGCAAACCCTGACTAATCTATGAATTTGTAGAACTGTGAGCATAAAAAGAAAGATTTCCTAGCGTGAAGATTGCCAAAAAATTTTTAAGACCTTTAGCTTGAAAGAAGATGTAGTAGAACGCGTTGAGTCGTTGACGATTTATTAGAAAAACACAAGAGTTCCCCCTCTGCCTATCGGCGTACATGTCGAGAGTTCACTAGGAATAACTAGAGAACAACACACACAAATATATCAAAGTGCGGCGGGTACGCCGCAACCACAGAGACCATATCGACCTAACCTATAGTGAGTGAGCAAGTTCCAATAAGGGATGGCTCTACAACACCTCCCTCCTAAGATGAACAACGGTACATCTTACAATGAGGATCTACTTGTAGACGTTCTGGTGGGCGACGATGGCGACTTGGTCTGGTTGATGTCGGTGGCGTAGACGAGGTGGCTTGGTGTTCAGCAGCATCCATACCATTGTTACGTCGGCCTTCGTCGGGGATGGACTGTGTTGAGTCATGATGTCGATCCATACTTGCTGCGCGGCGCATCTGGTTCGCATGACGTCTCCATAACTGACCGTCTTCCGTAAGCACGCCATATAGCGCTTCTCCATATCGTTTCTTCACTCGTGCTGGAATCCATTTTTCACATTCAGAGCGAAAATCACGTACCCACACGGCTTCTTGTAGCTGGTACGTTTTCTTTCGTGCTCCGTGACGGCGGTTGAACTGCTTCTCCATAGATTTATTGCCCATTCCTTCTTCTTTGGAGTCTTCATTCAGCAGCGACAGTGGTGTCCTTATCTGACGTCCTAAGAGCAGCTCGGCAGGCGAACGTTGTCCTGGAGTCGTCGTACAAGGCGTACGTCGATAAGATTGTAGAAACTTCGCAAGCTCCTCTGCCGTTCCTCCCTCCTTGATTTTCTGGAAGGTTTTCTTGAAGATATTCACAAACCTCTCCGCTTGTCCATTTGATTGTGGATGGAATGGAGGTGAACGCATATGCTTGATTCCTCGCTCTTCACAGAAATTTTGGAACTCCTTTGCTGTAAACTGCGTCCCATTATCCGACACGATCACTTGTGGATCTCCAAATCAAGCGAATAGAAATTTTAGTTCTCTCAGGATAGCTGTAGTTGAAGATGAAGGCATCTCAAATACTTCTGGCCATTGCGAGTAAGCGTCAACTACGACGAGATACATCTTACCATTCAGCGGCCCTGCATAGTCAATATGAAGTCTATTCCATGGTTTCTGTTCCATTTTCCATGAATGCCGTACAGTCTTCGTTGGCATCTTGGCTGCTTCTTGAACTGCCCTACAGCGGCGCGCTGTGTCCTTGATGTCTCTGTTGATGCCCTTACTCTTCGTGCACTTCCTTAGGTCACTGTTGAAGACTTCTCCATACTTCTTCTTCAAATCGGCGACCACTTCGGCTCGGATTTTCTCTTCGCTAGTCACCTTTCTGCAATAGAAGTCGCCCTTCAGCTTTTTGTATGCCGGCAGCTGGATGCACCATTCCAGTCCTAGTAGATTCGAGCCTTCAGTTAAGTAGCATGTGCCATTTCCATGAAGCATCTTCCCTGTAACTCGATCTCTGACGGAAAAATCGGTTGAGAATTTACCATATATCTTCATCGACGTCCCGCTTGCAGTTTCCACAGGCATCACACAGGGTTCCAGAGCCGGGGATCCCATCCTCTTCCAAGCTCTGCGTGATATCAGCGTTATATCTGCACCTGTGTCCAGCTGAAGTTTGAGATTACATCCTCTAACTACGACGTCGAGGTAGGTCCGCGCGCTCTCGGTGTCGAAAGCGACCACATGTCTGCACTGTCTTCTGCGGCCAAACTGCGCTCCTGTCTTCCGCCGCTTCTTCCGACCAGTGTTGTCGGCTTGTGGACAGTCTCTCCTAAAATGTGGTCCTCCGCACGTGAAACAAGTTACCTCCTTTTTCTTCCACACTGCATGGATGTCGCGCGTGCCTTCCATGTCCGTGTTATCCATTTTCATAGCAGTGAAATTCTCACATTCCGCGACTAGGTCCTCGATTGTTAATGGTGCTTCGTCCCTGTGAGCGTCCAGTCGACGAATCATCCGAAGGCGAACTTCCCTAAGCGAGGGATCTTGAAGGCCTGCTACGAACTGCAGCGTCTTCATCGCCGTGTAGTCGACCTCTTTAAGCCGGGCGTCCTCGTCCATCCGCTTGATAGTGTTGGCGTACTCGCGGAACGGCACATACGCTGGCGTAAGCGGAGGGCACGTTATCCTTAGGCACTCATAACGTCTTCTGATGAGCGTCTTCTTGGAGGCGAACAGCTTCTGGAGATTCGCGACGGTGGTATCGAAGTCCAAGTCATTTGGCTGCGCAGGCAGGACCTCATCTGCATACTTCCGGTATGCTTCTTCATCCAGCTTCATCAGGACCAAGTCGCGCTTCTTCTGATCCGAAAGCTGGGAGTCTCGAATGACTGGTCCATACCTGCCATACCAATACACAAAGGTGTTACCTGTCTCTTCGTCTGAGACGAACCTTTGCACGTCCTTACTCAGCTGGTCGTACTGATCCTTGCTGGTGTCTTGGACGGCTCCCTGATTATTGACCAGAGTGGTGATAAGCGTCCTCATCTGCTCCTGTTGTGCTTGTAATTGCACCTGCATTTGCTCCCGTAGAGCTTGCGATTGCATTTGCATCTGCTCCTGCTGAGCTTGCCATTGTGCTTGCATGTGCTCCTGTTGAGCTTGTAGTCGGGCATGCATCTGTTCCTGTTGAAGCTGCATATGCAGCTTCATCTCCTCCTGCTGGAGCCGCATCTGATCGACCATGACCAACAGGACCTTCTCCAGAGATTCGCCATGCCCCTCTTCACCGGCTTTCGGCATGGTAGACTTCTCTGGTGTCAACGAAGTTTTCTGCTAAATCGGTAAGCTTCTCAACAAAGCTTACTTGTCTGGCTGTCCTCGACCAGTGACAGCTTCTTCCTCGATTCGAGCTGCAACGCGTCTTCTCCTTGGACGATGGAGGCTTCCGGTCCTTGTCGATCGAGCTTCTTCTGGTCCTTGTCGGTCGAGCTTCTTCTAGTCCTTGTCGGTCGAGCTTCTTCTGGTCCTTGATCGGTAAAGGCTTCTTGTCCTTGATCCTGATCGCCAGTTGTAGTAGAACGCGTTGAGTCGTTGACGATTTATTAGAAAAACACAAGAGTTCCCCCTCTGCCTATCGGCGTACATGTCGAGGGTTCACTAGGAATAACTAGAGAACAACACACACAAATATATCAAAGTGCGGCGGGTACGCCGCAACCACAGAGACCATATCGACCTAACCTATAGTGAGTGAGCAAGTTCCAATAAGGGATGGCTCTACAACAGAAGATAACAATGATGCGCACTCCGCTCGTTATGTAGCCAATAGTCAGATATGTAATGGTGCCAAACCCAAATTTCACAGAACTTCTTCAAGAAGAGATATTAAAAAAATTCGAACGTATTCACTTTTTAGGGCATCTCGGCGGGTTCATCAAATGCCTTTTTTGAAACTCATTGAATTTTCTCCATTAAACGTGTGAAGACCCTACCATTCTTACACCAGTAGATTTACTGGGTTTATCCTTGTTGTATAGTGCGAAAGCGCAATTGCTTTTTGCTTACGATATCTACAAGCCAGAGAAGGCACTCACTGGCCACGAATTTGCAAAAAAAATTTTCGGTTTAAAGATTTTCGAGAATTTTATTCAAGAAACTTTTTGTAGCACAATGCTTCGCAAACGTTTTGCACATTTTCTGGAATAAATTCGGTGGTTATTTATCAAGGTAAAGAAAGCAAATAAAAAGAATTTCTAAATTTAGTCTACTCTTCAAAAAAAACAAAGATCTACGAAAGCCAAGGCATTCCCATGAAATTGTAGGAAATTTCATCTCAAATATCATGAAAAGTCCTCAATATTCGCTTCTGTTTTGAACGAAGAGATACGAATAACTCGCATTAATTATGAATTAATCTAATATAACGCCATTTCATTAACAATCATTACGAAATATGAAATAGTTTTTTCACTATTGTTCACAGCCGCGTGTGTATGCAAATCGAGTTGCAACCGTTTTCCTTTCGATTCATTTTAGTATCAATTTGCATAAATGACGATTTTGCATCATAAAAGGGAGGTGTTCTAGCAAGGGTTAGCATTTGCTTTTCCTAGATAGAGCAGGATTTTAGTTTAGTTTACAATGCCTGCATTTTAATGCAATCTAAAAAAGATTCTTCAACTCAAATTAGTCAAGCTACAGGTGTGACAAGTTTTTTAGACTTCCACCCTTAGTTGACAATGATTAAAACAAACCAGCTTGTTGGCTAGTTCCCTGTAAGGTTAGTAACCCTACTACATCGAAAAGACATCTCTACGAAACAAGAAAACACCTCCAGTGGTTTATCCATGATGTCTTTACTTTTGACCCTGATCTCTGAAGGCGCCTTACAAGCGAAATCGGCTCATCCCAGATGTTGATGCATAATAGGCACCCGTCGAGTAGAACAAATCATCAAGTTCGGTTCGATCATCAACTCTAAAAATGCAACCTCTAAAGCTCCTATTACGATCTCTTTCTTGATTCTTTGCTGCTCCTCTTACACCTGCGCGGACGAGCTTACGGGCTGCAAGCGCCATTTTCAAGCGGCAACAGCAGCTATTAGTTGTCTCATAAAGTTTTTCAATTTCGACTTTTCACCGTAATAAGTCACACACTTATCAATTCTGATTAGAATGCAGGGTACCATACGATAGAGCAAAGCAAGCTCTATAAGAAAACACGTAAGCGTTCACCAGCTTCAGCACATCGCGATTTAGCACATCACGATTTAAAAGCCGAAATCTGAGGACTTTCCGATGCCCGAAAAATTGAAAATTTATGATATCTTTCTCCAAAGAGAGCTTACCGAATTCCAAACTCGCTCATGCATTAGCACTCTACATAACAAACTTATATATGCCGTTGTCGTGTATGTTCCTGTGCTGAAAACAGAGAAAACTAAATTCAAGCCTTCAAAAATGCAATGCTGCGCTGCTCTCACATAGGTAAGTGTAGACTATAGGCCTTCAGAAATACATCGGTAGACTTTCAGCTTTCTGGAAGCGCTAGTTCTTGAGAAACAGCGAATTTAGTTTTTTTTTGTTAGGGTAATTCATGATAAAATCAATATTTGTCGGGGTCTAGAACTCTAGAACTTATTGGAAGCTGAAAATTTGTTATTGTACTAAAGGTTTGCGATATACATATGTGAGAACAACGCAGCATCGCTTTTTTGAAAGCTTGAAATAGTCGTTTTCTCGGTTTGCAGCGCAGGAACAAACACAGGAGCAGCTTTTATTCTCTTTGAACAAAGATAGCATAAATTTTCAATTTTTCGAGCATCGGAAAGTCCTCAGATTTCGGCTTCTAAATCGTGATGTGCTGAAGCTAGTGCGAACGCTTACATGTTTTCTTATAGAGCTTGCTTTGCTATATCGAATGGTACCTTGCATTCTGATCAGAATTGATAAATGTGTGACTTATTGCGGTGTGAAAAATCGAAATTGAAAAGCCTTATGAGACAACCTAGTATATACATTCGTGTAGATTCCCCGGTAACTATAGTGCGCAGCAGAAGAGGCAGCACCTGCTCGTGAACAGTTGCCTCAGAGCGAGAAGTTCCAGGTAATTTTATTGTTTTCTTTGTTCACTCTGCGTTTTCAGGTATGCCGCAATCGACTAGGAGTTAAAGGTAAATTAAAAGGTGATTCTGTTGTGACCAGTCATATCGTCGTTTAAGTTTAGGTGGTTTAGATGATCCTGATAGCTGCATCGCATTTAGTATTTGCGACAAAACCCTTTCTTTCATCTCTTTTCTATCAAAAAATGTTTTTCACTACGCTAGTAGCTTTCTTCATTCCATTGACCTTTCATTACCAAATGAAGTACTGATGTGAGCCAATGTTATTTTCAGGTGAGCAAAGATCCACTATTGATTGGCATTTCGACTTCAAGAAAAACCTGCTTGCATGGCAAAGAAACGTTTTCTGATAGAAGAGAGATGAGTGAAAGGGTTGCATTACAGGCACTTCATGTGCAGCTTCCAGGAATATACCTAAATTGAAACAACGGTATGAGTTCATTTCTATCTTACTTTCTACTTCTAGTTGATCAAAGCATACCTAAGAATGGAGAAGAGCAAAGGAAATACAAAGATTACCCGAATATTCTCGCTTTCGGCAATTTTCCATTCGCAAGTGCTACCGCATCTGCAAGCTCAGTATTTCTACCGGGAAATCTACTACTTGATTGCGTCTATCTGCAAGACAGAATTTCACGATTTCAAAAAAAACAACAACAACAATCAAAACATGATTTCATGACTGCATCCTATTGTATTACCGGAGGAAAATTCGGAAGCGCCTGTCAAAATAGGATTTTTAGAAGGGGAGTCAGAATTTTCAAGCAAGATGCAAATTGAAATTGGAATGAGGACTTTGAAAAGGTTCAAAAAATATTTCCGATTTTTGTAAATTATCGTGACTTGTAGAATACTGTGACCGAGTTCAGTATCAATTGATTCAAGTTTCTCAATCTTCAGAGAAATTTCAGAGAAACTATTCTCGAAATCTCAAATAGCGTGGTGAAAAAATTCAAAAGCAATCTCGTATTTTAGTAAATGCTCCAATTCATTCGAAGGATCCGATGGATGCACTTAGGTCTTCCAAGATAACTGATAAGAGAGAAGAAAGTTGTAATAGATTTAATCCTTTTTCATCCTGCATTTTGGGATGATGAACTTTGGAGAATAACTGGTAGCTGAAATTGCCGTCTAGCACATGCAAATTAAGTGAGAGTAGAAGACTAATGTAAAATCATGGAAGATTTCATACTGGAATGAGAATGCTTTAGATGTAACATCGAAAGAAGAATACACATGGCTGCACGCGAGGAGGAACTCCGCGCAAGGCGACTGCTTTGCCATGCACGTCGCGTTCAGTTTTCGTACCCCGCAAAAGCTCTCCTGTCCAAAGTGTCGAGGCAGTGGACTAGGGTAGTGCCGGTGGAGACACCTATGGCATAAGAAACATTGCAAAAGGATGCTGAATCATGCTATCGCGTTGCGGCATCACATCGCTTCTCCAAAAATTTGCGCCGTCGTACCTCGTAATCGTTCCCCGAGTCATTACTAACATGAGAATGTTTCGATGTTGAAGGAAATAATTTCAAACTAGTTGCATCTAGTGGCTTCACTCTATGCCTAGCCCATTTGTGCATTTCGTGCCTCACTAATGGCCATCTACCTTTATAGTTGTTAAGAATAGGAGAATGATTACATTCATCATCACCTATACTCGCGCCTGCTGCCTGCGTTACGATGCAGTCAGGGTTGAAATGACTAATCCACAAAGCCTAAAGATGCCACAGTTTTGACAACTTGTCGCTTAACTTTGTCTTCAACCTGCATTTCTTCGCGCTTATCAATCTCAATCTAATGGCAAATTAACGCTATACTTTAGTAATAAGATAACAATGAACAACAGACTTTTCAGTGTTTTTTAATGTCCCTCAACTAAAGGCTGATAAATTCTGGTTATGTTATAATAATTTTCGAACATATTTTCGCCACGATGAAAGATGTTTGCGGAAAAATTTGAAAACAAATAAAAAAGTATTCTGAAAAGTTTGTTTTCAGGCTTTGTTTCCACTAATTTACAAGGCTTTAAAATCAGTACTTTCTGGTGAAACCAGGCGTGTCATTTCGGAACAAACACAATTGGCCGTTCGTAGAATTACGTATACGAATTGAAAGTATCAGACCAAGAGTTGTAATCAAAGGAAACTCACGCACTGGCCTCCAAAATCGAAACTGACTCTCGCTCCTTCAGCTTCTAGAGCTTCTCTTGGTTGGGAACTTTTTCCTTGCGTAAAATAGCTTGTCCTATAATGGCATGAGAAAGTCTATACAAAGTAGTTTTGATAATCTCAACTACATAAAAGCGAAGTGTTAGATGCATTTTGCAGCACTTTTGCGCAATCTTTGCGTCATCGCGGACAAGTATACTACTTTATTGAAGCACTAAGGCTACTCAACCGCATATACCATGTTCAGTACTATAAAACTGCTGCGAAATACACTTTTTCCACAAAAATTTTAACTCTTCGACTTTCATGTTTTTAGGCTCGTCTGCAGAAACTCGTAAAAGTTTTTCCCGCCTTGAGTCCTTTTGCTATTATAAGTTCTTGGTTTTATTGACTTTTTCTCACTTTGACGTTTAGTTTGAGACCATCTTTTTCTCTGAAAGCAATGCCTGTTCGTGCGTGCATCACATGTGTGCGATCAATAGACATTGCCGTTCGCAAAGGAAATCGAAAGAATTTTGACATATTTAATTCTCCAAAAATAAGGCAATGCCATCTTAGTTGATTTTATGAGTTGTTTTTTTGATGCCAAGTAAGATGATTAGGGAGCAATAAAATATATGTGCTTATTTGCGAGAAGCTATGGACAATATTAAAGGATTATCTCTCTCGGAAAATGCGGTGGTATTGAGTGTTAGCAAAATTATAACCGAGGTTACCGTGGCGCAACCTTTGTCAGAAACACCTCCTCGCTGTTAGACCGTTTATGTGCATCTTTGACGTCATAATTGTTGTATCCAAAGAATCGAGGTAACATAATGATATTACCTAGAATTCATCGAAACCACATCCTAGCTTTGGAAATTGAAGAATAATAAAACTATCTAAATTCCCACAATTTCTTGATCATGAAAGCGGTCGAGCTTGTAGTAAACTGTTAACAAGAAAACTTCAATTAATTTTTTTACGATGATGAAATGCCATTTTATTGATTTGGCAATGATAATGGGTAACATTACAAGGAATGAAGCTGGTTTGAAGTGAAAAAAGTTACGGTTCGGCATTATACTTTTTTGCTGACGTAGGAAGACATATCGCCGTTGACGTGACATAAATATTTTATTTCCGAAATCGATGTAAACACTTACGTTACAGGAACTGCGCAATGATCTCCCAAATTCTTGCCATTGCTCATCACATACAGGGCGTCGCGCAATGTGCTATTTTCGTCAACATGTGATATACATCTGAAAGAACAGATGGCAGACAAACACAATGCAGTGCAACATATTAGTTTAGATTGATACCTATAAGTGGTAAGATAAAAAATCTCAAATAAACTTTTTCACTTTTTGGCAGATCTTGTCTTGAACATTCTTGCATGAGCGCATTCGTCATATGACGAGAGAGTTCCGCTTTCTTATGGTACATCATCAGCCATGTTACTGTTACGAATAGAAATTTGTTATCAAGACTACATCCGACGAAATATAATCTACAATAATTTGTTATTTAAAGCAGATCATCTGATTACTCAAGTCTAGCAGACCGTTATCAATTATTTAGTTCTGCTTCCTTAAATCAATCGCTCAAAAGTATCAAAGAAAGGTGCACAACTACGCTTTTTTGCGAACGAACTTTGTGACACCTTTCAGTGCAAATTTCTACCCAGAAATAATTTTTGGCAGATTTGTTTTGAATATGCAATAAGCATAGAATTGATGAGCTTAAGATATTATGTGTTATTTCGCTATTTCTAACTGAGAAGTACCTGATTCAGCCTACCCTCGATCTAAAATATGTAGCTTGCAGAGTTCTGAGAAATATACAAATGCAAAGATCTCCAGTGTTTCTCATAATGGAGTGGCGAATTTATCATAACTGACTAAAATTAGATTTGGGTTGGCTCTAACCGTTCGCCAAACTACAAATTTCGCGTACAGAGAATGTAACTTCGATGTAATTATTTGGCGAACAAACAAACAAGTTCAGTCTTACATTTGAAGTTTGGAAAATAAGTAGATTCTAGGAGCTGCTCGTAAAATGTGGGGCAGCAAACGTTCTAGTCGCAATATTGCGCAATCATATCGGTGTAGCTGTCTAATCGCTATGGACGTAGAAGATTGCAGCAATATAGCAAGAGTCAAATACATTTGATTAGTTTGTTGCAAAATCGTCACTAACTGATAGTAACTTAAAGGCAGTAGCTCGGCAAACCTCAACCTAGTCAGACTTTCGCTTACCTGAGGTTATTCAAAACGCTGATCACGAAAATCCACTTTAGAAAGCTCGAAAATGGCGAGAACGAGCATTTTTCACCCCCCCCCCCTCCCCCCTCCTTCAAAACTGGAAGTGGGAGCAAGACTGATGACGCTGATTCGCTGCGGGACCCAATGATTATAGCATTGCGGCGGGCAGCCTCCAGTGGTAAGAAGGAAGTTGCCAACTCGTCCGGGTGCATGTAAGATTAACTTGCGCGTGTAAATTTGAGAGCGATTTTCTCGACAGAGAGGGCATGCTGTGCAACCGGGATTGCACAGTTTTCATACCTGGACGATAAGGAACCCACTGCATTAAGATCCTGGGTTGTCAAGTTTTGCCGATCCACTGCCTTTAAGCATCCACAGACTTCAAACTTTACTGATATGCGTTACGTAACTTTTCTTTTCAAAGGCGGAATTGTCGTGATGAAGCAGATGATTAACATGCAATAAGCTTTGAAAGTTTTCTGTCTTCCATTTATACTGATTGTCTCCTCCTCATAAACATGGTTATAAAGCGTGCTCAAAACAAATTCAGGTGAAACAATATAGTGAGTGCTTGTAGTAAAGCCTTTGCACTTGCAAATGAAATTACCAGCAATTCAATTATGGCTGATCACAAAGCACCTGTCATCTTATTAGTTTGTAGGTTAATAACTTACCACTTCAACCCTCCAATTTTCTTGATATCGGAACAAAAAAGATGTGCACAAAATGACAATTTGTGTAGTAAAAGAAGAAAAAAAGTGACTGAACGAAATCTGACGCGACTTTTGCAAGAGTGCAAAAAATGAGTCAAAAGACATAATATTGTAAGGAAGCGTAGGTTGACCTCGCGATACATTCGTCATTGTATAACATTAACCAACCTTTATGATCACAGCGTTTCAAATTTTTGCTCCATGGAAACAATATAAATGCAAACCAAATCAATCAAAATGTTAGATTAACAAATTTTTTGATGATTCTGTCTTTATGCGCATCAAGTGCAACGAAGATCAATCTTGGCATATCTGCAAATCGTTTTGTAATAAGACAATAATGCAAGAATCTGGCGTACTTTAGTGAAACGAAATGGTGTGATCAAAGCGTCATGGCTAAGAAGAATTTCAGTACCACTCAAAGACACTTGCTTATTTATAGCAGACTTGCAAAATATGTTACCAAAATGAAAAGGTTACTTAAAATCGAAATTGTATCATTCTACTAGCCTGTAAGCAAAAAAGACATCGCGCAAGTATTTTGTTTTTGCGGAAGTCTGTTTTTCAGTTCTAAGACATCCCACTCTAACCATACACAAGAAAAGAGTCACAGATGGATGGAAACAGTTATGAATACTTCCCAAAGATTAATCCTTGTTTACGTCTTCAGAAAATTCATGGATGCTCTGAAGAACACCAAATAGAGAATTTTTAGTGAAGCTAGGTTGCGAAACGTCTGGCGGAGTTTTACAAAAGGCTGATGCGACTAACGAGAGTCAATGATTTTTCATCAACTTGAGCTGCTGCTTTACATGGAAATGTCAATAGCAAATTTATCAGAGGTTTTGCATGTCTCGTTAGCGGACATTACATTCTCCCAACACTTTCTTGGGGGCAAAAAAGTAATTGTTAACAAAGAAGTGCCAAAGTATGAACATATTTCGTCACCGACATTGCGCAGAAGAGCTTGTTCGGTTTTTTCAATAGTGACGTCGACAGGCATTGGGATGTACAAAATCCTAGCTCACAACGATAGGCTTATGAACGAAGGACCACAAATATGTTCCAAACAATTTGGAAAAATACCTAAGCAAATACATGTTTGGAATGACATTAACATGCTTACATGAGTTTCTTCCTGAACCTTATTCTGTGAAATTCGCAGAAACACAGAGCGCAAAATTGACCAAAATAAAATGGTTCTGTTAAATTACTAACCTAAAATCCAATGGTGCACTTATAGAAGAGTACGACCTCGACCTCCTTTTCTTCTTGAGAAAGTCGGACATTGGGCCTCAAGGGGGACGTGATCGTGAAGGAAGAACTCGAGAAACTGATAAGCTGCTTATCGCAGCAGCGGCAGAATCTAGAATTCTTCGTTCTTTCAGGAGAAATGACACGCGGATGATGGCGCACAAAATGTCTATCGATATTATGATACATTGACAGTTTTAATTTGACTATCTTCTCCATGAATAAATCAAAAAAGTTGAATTAGCTGATAAGAAGGAAGGTTTACATCGAATAATGCTACTAGTTCCAAGAACAAAGTGAGCCGGGGCTATTTCAAGGAAGTTTGGGAATATAGCGCTTATAAAGCTTGCATACACGTTCTATTCATCCGACAAGCGGGCAGTTTGAGAAATCAATATTATTGCTCCTTCGCGTTTGCATTTTGCCAAGAACAAGATAGCTGGTCACATGTGCATGCGAACGAAAAGCAGCGAGTGTTCGTCCTTATCGTCTTTGGCACATTCCTTTCGTGGTGTCATCAAAACAACACGTATATCTAACATTAGGTTGGCCCGAAAGTTTTGTCCGTTTTTTCAGACCACTATAAGACCACGCACAATAAAGACCTAAATGAGTTTCAACATGCATTCGATGCAGCTTTTCCTTCTCTTTCTTATGTATGCATTTTCGAACCACAATCTTGTATGCTTTTTTCAAATAATTGCCAAAATTCTCCACCCAATTTCCTGCTCAAAGTTAGGCTAATTTTTGAAAATTTTATCCCAAAGTTTCCGAAAGTGTTGAATATGGATCTAAAAGAGCAATTCTTGGACAACAAGGTACTATTTTTAGGTTGGGGGTTTTGATTTTTGGCAAAGTCATGAAACTGCAGCAAATACACGAAAGCTTCGAGGTTTCTGCGAAATGAAACGTGATTCTTATCAAACATTATTTATGCAACATAACCAAGCTTGATTTGCTTTGAAAAAGCAGCTTTATTGGATTTTCGGTACTTTAACATGATAAACGTAACCAAAAGGCTGCGGTTTTTATTGAATAAATAATTATAACAAACTTGTCAAACGTGTCCCATGCAATCAATGGCTACAAAGTAAGCAAAGCTTTGCTCTATATAACAATTACCAGCGCTCTTTGAAAACATCAGAATAAAAAAATTTTATATTCAGGAAAGGTTTGGCGTTACTGGTGAGCTGCTCAAAAGCCATGGCGATTACATTGCAAAGACAGAGTGATCAGAGAACAAATATAGCTGTAAAAAAGAGAATAAAAATTTGAATCAAGTGGTACCTAGGTCGTTCATGGATAGGCGTTCTGTGAGTCTTAGTGGGCGATGAAAAAAGCGGGCAAAACTTTCAGGACAATTTAATACATAAAAACAAAGGAGGGCACAACGTTGTTTTAGCCGAATTTAGATGCTTTTAGACTCTATTAGCTGACTACATCAACGAGCGCTCAAGCTTACAGCACGTCAACCCCGCTGGTCTGAATACACTTGTCAGAGTTTGGCCTGACTTGCTAAAATCAACTAAGAACAAGTAAAACCAAATAATACTTTCTTGTTCAGAAACCATCACAGTTTGTTGATGATGCTTTTTCGTAAACAATAGGTACCAATCATTTCGATGTTAGCTCTAACGCATCGCTAACAAATGCTACGGAGCGTGCTTTTCTTAAAGTCGGCTAAGTTCATTACATTTTGATATTTGGGAGTAGAATTTTTGCATATTTTTTCTGTAATATGAGTGAAATACTCCAATATTTTTTCAAACTGCATAATCAGTATGTGCGCATGTCTCAAACTTGATGGGTTCACCACTAATTGTGTCACTACGATATTGCGCACGCTAGAAGTGTTGTAAATACGAAGTCCACAGAAATATCGATATATCCAACCAAAAATAAATTAGGGCACCATGTTCTGAAAAGCATTTTTATATACACCATAAATCTAACAAGCTAATACTTTGGAAAAGGATCTAAATATGTTTTTTATAGAAAATGAAGATTAACACTCCGTTTCGATCCTATCCTTAGACAGGCATAAACTGTGGTTAGTAGACCTCTCGGAACTCTTCACTAAGGAGAAGCTCTGACTTTATGAAAGAGCTGGAACACTACCTGCACGAAGTTCTTGCATCCTTGTCCTTGGACATATCTGTCTTACAAATGTAGAGAAAAGGAAGGGAGAAGCGTGCGTTGTCTTCAATCCTTCTGCGGACATGCGCTTAACGTACACTACTTCATATTCGAAAAGGCAGTTGCCTGCAGGCGAGCCATTCACAGGTGCAGGAAAGAGCTGGTTAAAAACAGTCGTTCTATCAATCACTCAGAAGATATAATACTTCAGACAGTTGATTCAGACACGTCTAGGCAGCAATTCATTAACAATTTGTTAGCAACTTGTTTGAATCATTGCAATCAACCAATTTTTTGAATGCTTGCTAAAGAAGGAAGCTAGTTGAGGATTGCCAAGGAATGAATCCACGATGCCAGATGCGACATCCTTCGACAAAGACACAAACGATTGGAGCATTAGTTAGATGTGTGTGTGTATGTGTGTGTGTGTGTGTGTGTGTATGTGTGTATGTGTGTGTGTGTGTGTGTGTGTGTGTGTGTGTGTGTGTGTGTGTGTGTGTGTGTGTGTGTGTGTGTGTGTGTGTGTGTGTGTGTGTGTGTGTGTGTGTGTGTGTGTGTGTGTGTGTGTGTGTGTGTGTGTGTGTGTGTGTGTGTGTGTGTGTGTGTGTGTGTGTGTGTGTGTGTGTGTGTGTGTGTGTGTGTGTGTGTGTGTGTGTGTGTGTGTGTGTGTGTGTGTGTGTGTGTGTGTGTGTGTGTGTGTGTGTGTGTGTGTGTGTGTGTGTGTGTGTGTGTGTGTGTGTGTGTGTGTGTGTGTGTGTGTGTGTGTGTGTGTGTGTGTGTGTGTGTGTGTGTGTGTGTGTGTGTGTGTGTGTGTGTGTGTGTGTGTGTGTGTGTGTGTGTGTGTGTGTGTGGAGTTATAACTGGCGAAGCAAGAAGTTCGTGGGACTTCTCTAAGGGGGGGGGGGGGGATAGAGGCTGCGCATAAGGCAAAGTTCATAACGATCCCGAAGTTGGGGAACGGTTACAGCACAATTCTTGAACTGTGCCTGAACGGTGCTGCATACGCTGCAGCCGCCCGTAAGCGGTTTTTTTTTACATACATAGATACATTTATTCATCCTCAAAGGTTATATACAACTAATACCGAGATGATTCCGTTCATGGCTTGAGTTGGGCGACTTCGACTTGGATCGCGATGACAAGAATTCGTTTGTTCGTGCCAACCAGCGCATTCTCGTGACATTGCGATCTTGGTTCATGACTTCTCGACCAAGTAGACGCAGTGCACCGTCACGGTTTCTTCCACCTTGTCTTCTTGATCCTATCCTTGGTGGACGGTAAAGCTCGTAAAGCTAGCCGACCGTTTGCGGGAAGGATGAGGAGAGAAGTTAAAAAGGTTAAGCGTTTTTTAGCGGCGCTAAATGACATTTTCTGACTTCCTTCAACGGTTTTAATTGTAAACTTTGCCCATTTTCGTCTCATTCACGCATCTTGCTTCTACGTGTAATGCAGAAGATTACGAGCTTGGAGCGAGATTCAAGAACTAAGCTTTTTATGCCATGTTTCGCGTGCATCATCTATTTTCCTGCGCGCCCCTACTCCCTAGTGATTTTTCTGTTTTGTTCTGTTTCCGTTTCTGCTCTTTTTGCATTTCAAAGAGTCGCTCACCTTTAACATCTTCATCTCTTTTCAGAGAGGGCTGATACAACTATCACGATTGCAGAAACCGCGATTTCTTTATCTTCATGAAATTAGGTTTTTGCATTTCAGCCCCTTTTCTTTTCACAATTTTTGATGCTTGCTTTTTTTCTTGATTACTGTTCCGCTCCTGATGAAAAAACCCCAAACTTGGAGGAATGTTCGCGAAAGGAAGCGGCATCAACATCAAAATAGCATTTTCAGCTGATGCACAAAACGAAAGTGCTCATTTTTGTACCCCTCTCAAAGTTTGGAACTTTTCAATCACAAGAGCAAGCGAGATACAATAGTGTGATGAAAACGAGTGAAACTCACTATGAATCCTGAGTTAAATGTTGTTACCGCGCCGCTCGAAGCCGCATGCTAGCTGCTGCAGCGCATGCAGCACAGTTCATTTTTGCACACGAGTCCTTTTTATTCATTTCTGTGTAGTGGATGTCTCAAGCTTTTCACAAATTCCACATTGATCGGCACTTTTTGTTGTTCCGCTCTTGTTAATTATCTTATATATTATAAAGCTGAATGTCTGTTTTTCTGTCTGTCTGTCTGTCAGTACGTATGTTCCGAATAGAAAATTCCATTTCTGAACCGATCCGGATCAAACTTGGCACACATACACTACGGGCCCCTGGGGTGTCATAGGCTACTTTTCGTCATCGATCGATATCGATTTTATCGATTTTTTGCAAAGTTTGAGCTACGGGGCTGGGAGTTGGCACAGGGGAGTAACGAGCATGCTGATTACTAAAACAGCGGGGATAGTGATTTGGCATGTAGGCGTGGGCACAGGGGAAGTTTTTTACAGGAATAGGGATAGTGTTCTTTGACGTAGTGTTTTGACAGGGCCGGGCGGAGCCGGGTAAGCCAGCTAGTCCATTTATAAATTTGGTGTCATAAGGTGAGAAAACGTGACATGACTACATGACCGAAAATCTTCCCCAACGTAGCGGCGTAGTTAACAAAGATTTCGAGGGATCAAGAACTGGCACAAATTTGTATGGTAAAGGAGTCTATGAGGAATGGTTAGACGAAGTGGCTAATTTGAACAAGCTACATACCTTTAGATGCAGCATAAAAGATAACTTCGAATCTGTTTTCCATATCTACTTAGCGTCTATGTGGGCGAAGTTATGAGTTGTCAAAGGTCATTATTTTGCTAAAAAATCATGCTCGCAAAGCGCAAGTTTGGCAGTACAGTGCCATTTTCAACTTGATGCTCAGCCAAAACATGCAGCTAGGTTACTTTATAATCTTACAAGGGAATGGTCAAAAGTCGAAGTGGCCAATCCATACAAGCTGCATGCCATTAGATGCAGCATAAAACGCTGACTCGAAATCTGTCTTCCTTATCTGCAGAGCGCTTTTGTGAACGAAATTATAAGCCGTTGAAAGCCATTATTTTGCTAAGGAATCGTGCGTGTAAAGCGCAAACTTAGCCGTACAAAGCCATTCCCGGGTCAGTGTTGGACCAAAACATGCAGCTAGGTCAGTTCATATGACCCGTACCTAGAGGTGAGCTGAAAAAGCAATGATGTGCCTAATTCCGCAATTTTTGTGTACGATTTTTTCGCAGTAAAGGTGCCCATAACTTCGCCTACAAAGGCGCTCTGCAGATATGGAAGACAGATTTGAAACCAGCATTCAACGCTGCATCGAATGGTATGCAGCTTGTATGGATTGGCCACTTCGAATTCTGACCATTCCCTCGTTAGAACCTAAAGGTGAGCTGAAAGTGCAACATGTGCACAAATTCGCAGTTTTTATGTACATTCGCAATAAAATTGCTCATAACTTAGTCTACAGAAGCGTTAGGGTTCCTTCATAATACGCCGCGTACGCCACGCACGCAGCGTACGCCGCGTACGTCGCTGCAGCGCAATGAAATATGCTCATGGCAGCAAAGCTCCACTTTTTTGATGTATCTCTATATTTGCTGCACATTCGTGTCCCTCAATAGTGTTCCTTCACATTATGCATTTCTTCTTCTCTTTTGCCTTGTTTATCTTGACTATCCTTTGTCTATATCAATAATTAATGGAATGACTTAGTTGTTGTGCTCCCTCTACTTTTGAGTTTCACATTTTGTATCGTAACTGACTGCACATTGCGTCATCTGCTTGCATATTGGTAGTACATGGTTGTATGGTTATACAGGGGCTTTCAGCCTGAATGTCACGGTCGACGTGGTTCAACTCCTCGAGAACCGCCTGCTTGGGTCTCACGTGGTTCAATACAGCACCCAGTGGATGCTGTATTGGACCCAAAGGCCTTAGCGGATGCGGTATTGCACCACGTGAGAGACCCAAGCGAGGCGGTTCGCGAGGAGTTGAACCACGTCGACCGTGACACTCAGAAGCCCCTGTATGTTGTATCTGGTTGTATATTTGCGCTGTTAACATCTCCTTACAAACACATCACTGGATGAAAAGGACTTCTCTTCTTCATATTTCCATATTGCCGTTGCGCTGCAGCGACTACGCGGCGTGCGCGACGTACGCGGCGTAGTATGAAGGAATCCTTAAGTAGATACCTAATAAAGATTCGAAATTAGAGTTAAATGCTGCATCGAATGGTAGGTAGCTTGTTTGGATTGGCCACTTTGATTTCTAACCATTTCCGTGTGAGATCTGCGCACAAAATAACCCGTTCTCCTCCTAACAATGCATTAAAGGCGGTGTCCGGGCAAAAACTCGATTTTGAGATTTTGTGCTTACTTGGGCCTATTCGCTACGCTGAATCCGAAAATGCACATTGTAGAGCGCGAAAATGGCGAAAAACGGCTTTAACACAGGATGGAAATGAGCAGGTGGGCGGGGTCCTCCCTACTGCGAATTCACGTTCCCGGCTTCTGGAGCGACCTTCTTGCTTCCGGTTTCAAGTCAATCATTCGCACTTGGCCGGTAGCGATGTTAGGACGGCTAGCGGAATCGAGAAAATCGCTCCGGGAGCTGGGAGCGTGAAATCGCAATGGGGAAAGCCCCGCCCACCTGCGGATTTCCCTCCTGTGTTAGAGCCCTTTTTCGCCGTTTTCGCGCTTTCCAATGTGGATTTTCGGATTCAGCATAGCGAATAGGCCCAGGTAAGCACAAAATCTCAAAATCGAGTTTTTGCCCGGACACTGCCTTTAAGCCTTAGTTTTATTGAAAACTAGCTGGCTTACCCGGCTCCGCCGTATCCGGACCAAACTTGGCACACATACACTTCGGGCCCCGGCGGGTGTCACAGTCCACTTTTCGTTATCGATCGATGTCGATTTTACCGATTTTTATCGATTTTTTGCAGAGTTCACCTACAGGGCTAGGAGTTGGCACAGGGGGGTAATCGAGCATGGGGATTCCGAATACAACATTAGTTTTCAGGATCGTCCATTACTTTTATCGATTTTATCGATTTTTTTGTAAAGTTTGACCTGCGGGGCTGGGAGTTTGCACAGGGGGGTAATCGAGCATGCAGATTACGAACACAATATTAGTTTTCAGGATCGTCCATTACTTTTTCGATTTTATCGATTTTTTGAAAATTTGAGCTAGGGGGCTGGAATTTGGCACAGGAGTGTAATCGAGCATGCTGATCACCCCCCTTGGGGATGATCAGCATGCTCGATTACCCCCCTGTGCCAACTCCCAGCCCCCTAGCTCAAACTTTGCAAAAAACTCGATAAAATCGATAAAAGTAATCGATAGTCCCGAAAACCAATATTGTATTCGGAATCCCCATGCTCGATTACCCCCCCTGTGCGAACTCCCAGCCCCGTAGCTCAAACTTTGCAAAAAAATCGATAAAATCAATAAAAGTAATCGATAATCCTGAAAACCAATATTGTATTCGGAATCCCCATGCTCGATTACCCCCCTGTGCCAACTCCCAGCCCCGTAGCTCAAACTTTGCAAAAAAATCGATAAAATCGATAAAGGTAATCGATAATCCTGAAAACCAACATTGTATTCGGAATCCCCATGCTCGATTACCCCCCTGTGCCAACTCCCAGCCCCGTAGGTGAACTCAGCAAAAAAATCGATAAAAATCGATAAAATCGATATCGATCGATGACGAAAAGTAGCCTATGACACCCGCCGGGGCCCGTAGCGTATGTGTGCCAAGTTTGGTCCGGATCGGTTCAGAAATGGAATTTTCTATTCGGAACATACGTACAGACATACAGACATACAGACATACAGACAGACATACAGACAAACAGACATTCAGCTTTATATATAAGATTCGAATTTAAAGTTCGGTGGGGGGGGGGTCAGATTGATGTAAGAATCGACATTTGCATTTCATCACGCAGATTCCGAATATTCTGGTGGTTTTGCCTAAAACTTCGGAATTTTTCTCAAATTTCGAACTTCTCCCAGGTTTCACTGTAATTTGTAAAAAAAAGGTAAGAGGTTTACTATTACGCTGCTTCCGAATATGTCTGTGGTCGCTCAAAACTTTGAAATTTTCCTTTCTTTTTTGAGAAAAAGTTTTCCCACAGAGTTCGCAGTGTATTTAAAAAAAGGATATTTAGGGTTTTCGTCATGTTGCTTGAACATATGCCAGTAGTTTTTCCAGTACATTAGATTATCAAATCTACATGTACTTAGATTGATAAATTGACGAAATCAGTTTATAGCTATTCAATTATCATCAAAAATGATGATCTGCTACCTTAAAAGACAATTTAGGTGCAAACAATCGCAAGCAAGCCCAGAAGGTTTCCTACAATCAGTGCGTCAACTTTCGCAGAGGTCTGTACTAATTTTACTGTCTACGATTTCCTCGTGCTTGCATCTTGAACGGTTGTGAACTCGCTCCTCAATGCTGGCCATCACTAAAAGATCGTTAACAACTATTCTTTTCAGCAATATGGTATGTAGAATCAAATCAGCATTTCATCTTCTTTCCAAAGGATAAACTTAATAAATAATCTTTTTAAGGACACAATTTCATGCAGGGCTCGGCACGAGGTGGCTAGTTGAAAATGCAAAAAACGAAGTCCCCCTTGATTTTTGCGAATTTTTACGAAGTCCCCTTTGACCCTAGACCAGGGCTCGGCACGAGGCGGCGTCCCGAAATTGCAAAAAATGAAGTCCCCTTTGACTTCAATGAAATTACGACCCGCCACGAGATATTCGAAGAGAAAATACATGAAAAGGAACGGAACAAAGCAACAGCAGAAAAAAAACGGAAAAGAATCATCGAACACACGCGATGATATTCATATTCTCCGGATTGGCGGCATGATGTATCCATCGTGCAGCAATACGCGCCTAGAGCAGCCTTTCCGCCGCCATTCAAAATTTTCAAGGGGCTATAACTAAGCGGGGAGAAGCTTTGAGGCGGTTTAGGAACCATTTTGTAGGGTTTGGGATGTAGATGAGAAGTGTATAAAGAAAGTAGAAAAATTATGTGAGTGAGGAAAAATTTATTACTTTTTTTTCCTAAGCCACCTCAGGTGGCTATCCAGTGGCCGTATTCATCAACGAACCCTGAGGGTTAAGCTTACCCTCCAGGGTTAGTTTAACCATCAGGGTTCATTGGCCGTATTCATCAACCATAGGCTAGGGTTTACCACGGAACGCGATCTACCCGTATCGATCAACGAACCTGTGGCCGTATTCATCAACCCTGAGGGTTAAACTAACCCTGGAGGGTTAAGGACGTCAGTTACGCGTGCGCTGTGCAAACTCACATCACAGAATGCCTAAGTACGGGCTGAATTCACTTTATACTTCTATTCTTTCACTGTTATGGTAGTATAGTCAACGAATAAGCTTCTAACACTAGTTTTTATAATACATCTCTAACATACTTGTGCAGCATCCAATCTTACAGCGTGAGTTTATTTTCATGTGTGCAATTGTGCAGTGTAAGTTCTACTTTTGCGCAGTTCGTTTTATACCGGGCTTGTGCTACTCTTTTAGGGGTCAATGCATGTTATTATAAAGGGGTTCTTCTGTTTTGGCACTTGTCAGAGTGGAATACCATTTTCCTCGTCGCATTCATTTGTCACCAAAGCTAGAATTCTTTTTCTCGCGAAGTCAGTGTTTCATGTACTTCGAATATGAACATAAAACGAAGGAAACTAAATACCATAACAATAACCAGTACTAAATATTACAATACTCGTTGATCGTTTCCCATAAACTATTAGATGCGAGTAAATGTTTGTATGAAGTGTTAGGATAGAGTTAACCTTGCTCTGAGCTAGGGTTAAATTAACCCTGATGAATCACGTAAGTTTAACCCTCCAGGGTCAGTTTAACCCTCACGGTTCGTTGATGAATACGGGTTAGTCGCTTTCGGGGTAGAATTAACCCTCAAAGTTAGATTTAACCCTCAGGGTTAAGCATACCCTGTGTTTCATGAATACGGATTAAACGCTTTCCAGGGTTAAATTAACCCTCCAGGGTTAGTTTAACCCTCGGGGTTCGTTGATGAATACGGCCACAGGTGGCTTGAAAGCCACCTAACTTCAAAAAAAGTTGAGCACGCCTTTAGTTCACATAATTTTTTCATAATTTTTCATACTTAGTCCCAACTCTCCATTGCCCATCTGCACACCTATTTTGGTGTCATTTCATCTTCACTTCGCTGTAAACAAACCTTTTGTTTATTTGCTGGCGGCATGCCGGCAGCGTGCCGGCCGCAGATCGAAAGGCAACGTTATGCTCTTCCGCAAAAACGATATCCCCTTTGCTTTTTCCCCGAAAACGATATCCAGCTTGCTTGCTAAGCCACCTGTGCCGTGCCCTGATTTTATGTTACCAATTTTCACACCTGGTCAACTCAAACCTTGTAGAACATAGACCTGCGAGCAACTTGGGTGCCATTCGATGCAGCGTTTTCTTCTCTTTCTGAACGGTGTTTTTTTTAATTCGTGGGATCTTTGGGGATAGAATTATCACAGTGAAGTTATCAACGCAACCGCGCTGTACTCAAAAAAAAGCGTGATTGCGTGTGCGTGCTTTTTAGAGCTAGTGTTACATCATAATCCTTTATTGCAGGTTTCGAATCCGCAGATTTAATGGTATTTGATGTGTTTTTGTCTGACGTCTGCTAAAATTAATGATAAAAATTCATTAAAAATTGTGGCGAGTTAAAAGAAAAAGCTGCACCGTTTCCTGTAGGGGCTATGTCCAGCCGTCATTCTAATTACTTTGGAGGTGTGATATGAAAATTTAGCAGAATTGTGAAACTTGACCATTTTAAAAACCATGGGTCCCCGTATGTAGTTTCTCGAGAGCTCTTTGACTGTGCGGCAATGAATTTTCTCTTCGAACAACCAAAATTTCTTAGAAATCTTTGTTCCAGAAATTGTGGAGTTCATTTGTAGAAAGCGTCGCTAATTACGGTACGATTTGATGTAATTACAAAGCTATCCTGATCTCTTAACACGTACTTTACAAAGCTTTAAGTAAAATTCGTACAACCTCGTCATAGACGCAATTAATTTTTTGGCAGTCTTTGCGATTTCTGATTATTTTTATGATATCGTTAATGGATCGAGATACACATGCAGCAATTCCATAACTCAAAAGTATAATCACAGATACAAATGCCAAATGGATCCATCTTGCATATCCCGAAGGTTCCGATCTGATCAAATTGTGTTTTCCGTGGACTAACTGACCAACTGACCACCTTACATGCGCTATGACCAGATTAACTCATTTGCTGTAGATTGCTTTGAGAAATCACAAAGAAGAGAAGAACGCGTAGGTTTTCCCTAATTCGTCATTGAAAGTGTTGATAGAATATCAGGTTTGAGAAATTTTTGTTACAAATTCAATTTTTATTTATGGGGCTAGATTTAGCAGTGGAACATAGTCTTCTGGTCGAAGGACTCATAAGAGTTCTGAACACAGATTTTTTCTTTTTGTTTCCCATTTTTTCCAAATCCAAGAGTCTATGAAAAAGGTTTATTGAAAGGGCTGAAATTTTTGAGTTTTTAAGCAAAACTATCGGTAAAGTAGGACGCAAAGTCATAAATTACCTCCTTACTTGTTTTTCAAATTCTTTGGAAACGTTTGAACAAGTTAGGACGAAGTTCCATGCAAAACAACCAGCATATTTGGAAGCAGCGTGATGGGGTAAGCCTAATTACCAGTTCTTACATCAAACTGACGAAAATTGTTTCAAAATTTTGGATGGCATAAAGGAAGGCAGAGGTGGAAATATTGAAGCCGTGTGATTACCTCTTTACCGTGCAAATCGGGTGCCATTTAGGGCCGCATGCATTAACATGCCCGCCGGGGAGGGGATCGCAGCTTTCAAAAAAAGCTTCATATCCTGAAGCTCCAAACTTCTGGATTTCAAGCCACTACCTATCCAAAAATATTGCTACTATCCTTCACTATGAACGTACTGATAGAAGTAAGAAGTTGTTCAAGCACTTTACAGCATTTTGCATGGTCCCCTAATGATCCGCAGCGGCCAACCGTCCTTTCTTTCAAAATTATCTATCATTTTTCAAAGTATGTAGTAACACTTATGTAGTAACACTTCAGATTTGTACCGATTACCTAATCCAACAGCTCTAAGCATGTTTCTTATAGGAGCAAGCGATTTTTTAAAAAATATCGAAAATTTCAATAAATCCCAACTTTCGTTTTGTTGTTCATCGTAATTTTTATGAATTCGGTACATCACTGGTTTTTATCAGCAACGTGCTTAGCCTGTGGGTTAGATGATTGGTAAACTTTGAAGTGTTTTCATCAACATTGAAGAAAGAAAATTGATTTTGAAGGAAAAGCGGTTGGCCGTCGGGGATCATTAGGGGATCACACAAAAAGCTGCAAAATGCGTTTCATACAACTTCTTGCTCCTGTTCAATATGTTCATAGTAAAGGATAGTAGGAGTACTTACGGATAGGTAAAGAGTGTGAATTCCACACATCTGAAGCTACAAGATATGAAGCTTTCTTTTAAACTTTAACGATCCCCGCCCCGGCGGAGATGTTAATGCATGCGGCCCTTAGTGTTGCTGGCAGTTTGATACTTCATATAACCTGTATTATAAGAGCAAACGGAAACGGAAAGTAATGAGACAGTTTGAGGTTACTAGTAGCTTTCACAAGAAAGAGATTTACTGCACGCTCAAATCTTGTTAAAACAAAATTTACTCTCTCAAGTAAAACCTAAGGCCGCCTTTATGTGTATGTGTAGCAATTTTTATGACTTTGGAACGCAAAGCTAACTTCAAGCAATTGTGAATTTTGAGTAGTATTCAAGCATTCAGTTACTTGCGGCCTCCCAAAATATCATTGCTGCACTGAGAAAGTTGGCTGTCACTAGACCCATAAGTGCTCAAAAGTACTAAGGCTTGAGGCAGGTCAGGAGATTGACATTTATTGCTTTAAGTTGCTATATAACTTCAAACTTCTTCAGATACCGCCCAGAAAAGCTTTTTGAGTTATATCTATATATCTATCTTATCCTTACCTCAATTTTCGTTAAGGTAAAGACTAAAACATTATTTTTGCTTTTACTGCGCCAAAAATAGCACTTGCCAAGTTTTTTGCTTTTAATCGGTGTCAACAAAAATATTTATAATAGAAAATCCTCTGAAAGATCCTGAAGAGTACTTTCAAACGGGTGGCGGTCAAGAATAACGATAGCTCTGCCAGCCGCTAGCTGCCAGCTGCTCGCGCGCGCAGAACAACCCGCCTTCACTCATTTATGAAATCCGAAAAATGATCTAAACTTCAGTTCTTTTCATTAAAGTTCGTTTCCTACATTAATCATCAAAGCTTACATAATTCGCATGCTGAATTGGACACAAAACATTACTATCGCGAATTTATGGCGATGTGATTACTGATTATTTCCATTCTTAAAAAATAGCAGAAGTCTTAACATAAAGCTTATATGAAGAAGCACAACGCTTCGGGCATTTACTGCTCCAAAATGTGGTGCCTGCGTAAACTCGTCCGCTGCTAGGGAGATGCTACTTGTACACCGTCTATTGACACCCGGCCTCAGGGTGCCACTATTGCCAGCTATCGTTATTCTTGACATGTACCCCTTTCAAACGTATGCTATTTGTCCAGTGACTTTGCAGTGTAGCAGCGCAGCTATGTATAAGATATGTCTTTAAAACTTGGTCCGACTTCTACCGCCACTCAAGGATTCTTTGAAAGGAGTGATAACCAAAATGACAGGCGAAAGTCGTTGTATCGAGTGTTGTTTTATTTGCAGCCTGGTTGAAGACAAAAGAATTGGAAGTAAAAATCAAACTGTCTTTACTTTCCGTCCACTCAACATTACGTGCTCAGTCTTCTTTCTTTGACACTGTACACTTTTCGCGCTTCATCCTTCTTACCCTTTCTTTCTCTGCTTTATTTTCCGTTTTGGTGCAACCACTCTTACCGTGATTTGCTAGATTTTTCAAAGTCTGGGCGACACTTCTTGCAGATAGTAATTCACCGCTTCAACACGTTGACGACGAGCTGTTTTTTTTGACGTCTGTCCCTGTGGACGAACGTTTCCGGGCATTTTCACAGCCGACTGCATGTATATATGTATGTATGCATCTATGCGTGAGGTACAAAAATGCAAGCGAGCGGGGTAGCTTCGCCCACTTGAATTCGTGCAAATTCCGGCCTTTTTGAAAAGTGGGCGGAGCTTGCCACTCAGGGGTGGGGCCCGCATAATGGGGGCGGGGTCAAAATTAAAATTATTTAAGGTTACTCAGTTATTTACGATCTTTTCTATGCGATTTGAGAACGAGAAAAGTTTATTGTAGAGGGAACGGGGGCGGAGTTTGCCAAAACAGGGCGGAGCCAACATGAAAAACTTCTGAACCTAAATTGATTATGTGAACACAAATTGGAGCCACTGTGCACATTAGAACTGGTATTGGTGTTGCGCACCATTGCGCGATATCGTCCACAGGGACAGACTGCCTGTCGCGCACACCATTGCGCGACACTGTCGTCAACATGTTAACACTTGAGAAAAGAATAGGAGAAAGGAGAAAAGAGAAAAAAGTTTGGGATGTTCCCGTAAAGACCTCTTTCTTCTTGATGCAGTAATCGCCTTTTGCTCTAATTAGCCTCGTAAAGGCGTTTGTGCCTCCCCTTTTCCAAAAAATGCGTTTCCTCTAAACAGCCCTGGCAGCTTGCTTCGTTAGCCTTTCGTTAATGACTTAATCCCTTCCTATTAGCAGCGCCTCGGCAATGTAACAGTTGCTGAGATAAGCGTTGCTTCCAAACTGGGGAATTAGTATCAGAGCAAAGAGAGCTGCAAAGTCGAGGATTTGTCTGGAGGAGTTCCGGACCTCGTCTTCGTCCCGATCCGCCCCAGCGACTTCAAAATGCAGACAATCCCGCATATGCACGCAGTTACACTTATAACATCCTATGATGACTCGGTCTTGACTTGCTCTACTCAATACGTTTTGAGAGCCATAGGAAAAGTAAGTCATCAGCATATTTGAGCTCTCCAAGCTATACCTGAGATAAGTAGGACGTACAAGCTCAAATAAGCCAAATTTCTTCGGGTGGCCATACTCATAAAAAAAAACTCATAAACAAAGGCGGTAGGTTCTGAAACCCTGTGTTCAAGCTTATCTGGAGATCATAAATCTCGTGCTTAGGTGTGATGGAAATCACAAGGCTAGTGGGTTTGGAAACACAAGAAAGATCTATGACCAGACGAGCTACCCAGCGAATGTGCGTACTCACTGAATTCATTGATGATTACGCCCGCAGGTCGATATCTGCCAAAATTATTTATTTATTTATTTTGTACTTAGGCGTGCTGTATGTTGAATTGAGAAAAGGCAAACATTATAAGACAAACATCAATCACAAAGAATACAAAGGAATTTAAATAGAGGTTGGTACACAGAAATAGATGAATACTAGGAAGGAGCTAAAAAAGACATACTTCTAAGTAGTAATACCGTTAAGTAACTTCTGCAGTAACAATCCATCCTAATCCGCCAACGGAAATGAGCATAACAATCCAGCGCGAGCACCCCGAAGGCCCGGCAAACGGCTACACCGGCAGCCCAAAATTATAGCTTATTCACATGTAAAATTCATGTGCATCAAAATTTTGAGAGTTTCTGCTCGTTTTACGTTTCGTCCATGTTTTTGTCATTCTAGAGCGCCGTTGTCCTGGTTACAGATATGAAGCGCAAGATGTGCAAAACTAAAAAAACCCCCCTTTCTGGGAACCCTACTTCGAAGCACAGGCAACTTTCAGTACTTGGCTGGGAGGAGCTTCTTAGGCGGGATAGCACTTGCAATTCCAGGCCCATTTTTTCATTTAGAGGTCACATTAAAGGATCGGACCAACGCAGACGTCGTATTCTTAGATCCCTTTTGTAGACTAAATGATAATGGGAGCATAAATTTTGCCTCGACGATGGCTCTAAGTGAGCTGACAAGGTTTGGGAATCATTCGACATGCTATTATGGGATACTTTTTAGATATTACTATGTATATGCAAGCCTCAAATTCAGATGAAGCAACCTGAAGGTAAAGAGCTTTATGTAAAGAGCTTTATGATTTTTTTTTTGAGAATGGCTTAATTGACGCTTTGAGCATGTACAAAGAAGAAGAACTTTTACTGAAAGGGATACACATTGTAGTTAAAACTTTATGATTATCAGCTCTCGTTCGTCTTCTTCTTCATTGCCGTCGGAGATCAAATTTGTACAGTTTATACTTCCATTTGAGGTAGAAATGCTTCTTCTCTTGTCTGAGAAAAAGTTTTCCTGTTGCTGAATGATGTTAGCTTTCTGCGGATAAGTAGTCTATGAAGTCAGATTGTCGAATAGGTAGACTCACTTTTTCATTTGCAGACATGGAGACACGCCGCCAGTTTTCAAGTTTTTCGCGGCTTTTGTTGACCCCGTTCGTCGTGTTCTTTCTAAAATGCACCGTGAAAATGTTGTGTGATTTCTGATTTTTCTGGGTAACTAAAATACACTGAGTTTCATGATTACAACACACATTCCAAAATTTGGGATTTGCTGAATAGCAAGCGAATCATAGCATTGATTGCGATATCATTTTATCCATTACCAAAGGTATCCATTATCACTTTTATTGAGTGGAGTGCATCATCTCCTCTCTTCTGGAAGTTCCAAATTTTGAAGTTGCTTTATAATTATGAAAAGTACTTATATTAACCTAATTTCACGCGTACAAGGCGCATCTTTTTCGATTTTTCGACCAAGCCCTTCAGCCGCTTTAAATTATCTCAGAAAGCGATCCTTATGCCGTACGATTCTCTTAAGCAATACATAGCAAGGCATAGGGTCCTTTGTTTGCGAAGTTCTTTGGCGTATTTGGATTGGTCGGTTTTGAAAAATAATCCTAGCGCCTTGTACGCGTGAAATTAGGGTACATTATAAAGGGTGTTCCAAAAGTAAGTGCACACATTTCAATCGCCAAGATCTCTCTTCCCAATGGGTCTTTTTTGCCCGTAAAGTACTATTTTGTAGGGGAGGCTTCAACTTAGACATGTAGCATCGATCGAATCATCGATCACTTTTCGTTACTGTAGGATTACGGTAAGAACTTCCAACATATGGAAGCACTGTGAAATATGCCATTGGACAAAAGTTTTTCCAAAAAATCTGAAAAATCGAGTACTAGGGTTTTTACGCACGCTGATTCCACTACACAAGTTTTCACGAGGGTTTTAGCTTTTTAGATGGTGTAATCACATTTCTGACTAGTACTGGGAACTCGGTTACGGTTTACCTGGAATCATTTTGGAAAGAAGCACCCCAGTAAAGTGAAATTTCGTACTCAAAATCAGCGGCTTCCATTACCATAGTACAAGAGTTTTTGGCTTGTTTGATTTTGTTCCGACAGAATGTGGCTTTTATTGGCCTAAAATCCTTGTCGAATTCCTACAGTGATCCTACAGTGATGAAGGCGATCGGTGATTCGCTCGATACCGCAAATTCAAGTTGAAGCCTTCTCTACAGAATGGTACTTGAATAACGGAAAAAGACGAAACGGAAAGAGAGATGTTAACGACTGAAAAGTGTGTACTTACTTTTGGGACACTCTGTATTTATAGACTAAAATGACCTAAAATTTTCAACACAAGAAAACCATGAGTTTGAATTGAATATTTTCTCGCGGCTTGACCCTGAATAGACTCACTCAAGATTTCAAGAAGAAGAGTAAAGAACGCTAGAATTTTCATTCTCGTAAGTATGAAAGATATCAGTTATGTGCAAAACTTACTGTTCATTATTCACAGCTTCTGGCAGTTGTTTGAGTGACGCAGAATTTTTGCTCGGTTGAAAGTTGCGCTTGTCGTTTACTGACACTGCAAAGGTTTTTTAAGGGTGAAGTTCGTTTCAAATCTATCAAACCATGAATAGCTAAGATTAAAAACCTTCTAGTGCAAAGACAGGCTCTATTTTCGGCCGACCTACAAACTTAATTAATTTATTTCAAAGTTATTGTCGCTTATCACCTTTTGAGATGATTCGTGCTTCATACTTTTGTCTCAAAAAGGATCCCCTGCCTTTTTACCTTCACCTTTTAGGTTTTCAGACTGCCATACTGACTGCAGCAGCTGTCAGCCAGAGTGTAGAAAATGAACAGTGGCAGTAATTACGGCAAAACACAAAAAAGTACTCGTAAAAAGTCATGATCTCTAATTTCGATGATTCCAATCGAATCTTTGCAAGCTATTATCACGCCTATTTTGGTTCTGATTCTTGCGTTTTTGTCTAGAGCTGTTCATGTTCGAACTCCGGTCTGAAGGTGTACTAGGTTTTCTGTAAGTTTTGCTTCTTTTTATATGACATTGTATAATAAAGACCTAAACACGTAATCAATGCAGTCTTTTCTTCTCTTTATAACGTTACATTTTAACAACTTTTGTAAGCTTCTGGTAATTACTAGACTTCCACACTCGTCACTTTCAACTGTCTAAAGTTCGCCTTACAAAATTTAAAACGAAAGTTTCAGAAAGGACTAAGTGTGACACAGATAGAGTATGTCCAGTATTATAGGAGTTCCAAAGAAATTATTTTTTCAGAGGTTTGATTTCTGGTAGAGTTAGGAAATGCACAACTGCAGCAAAAACATGAAAGCTTCTAAGGTTTCTGCTTGTTGTACTTATCAAAATAATCAGGTTTTGCCTCAAAATTGCGCTTTTTGGAATTTTCGGTGTCTTTTACGCTACACATGCTCAAAAAGCCAAGGTTCCGAAATAAACGATTATTACAAGCTTTAAAAACTTGGTCTATATAATCTAAAACAAGTAAAATGTGGCCCATGTTTTCCTATTTAGATTGGAGTTTCAAAATCAAAAATTAATTAAAAATTTATTTTCACCACTGAACTGCTCGAAGAGCTCCCGCAAGAAGAAGTGCATAGATCAGAGAGCAAATGTAGCTTCCAAAAAAGATATAATTCTTGATCAATTGGTTTGGACGCCGGTCATTGCTCTATGAGTTTTGATGAACAATCAAAAAAGTGGACAGAACCTTCAGGACAACTTAAGATACTCTGCCACCTGCTAGGTTTTCGTCAAATCTGTTGATTGTTGAAGCTAGGATGCGCAAAACTGCAGTGGCTTTACAGTGGGTAATTCAGCGAGTACATCTTTCTATCATCCTGCGTTTTTTTTCTCATCAAAATCAGGAGCAAATGTCATCTATTCTAAAATAATACCCGAACAAAATGAAGAACAAGCTCATGATTAAGAACACAGCTAGAGCCAAAACGAACACAATAATGAACAAGCTAAGAGAAACTCATTAACAAGGAAAGGATACTCGGTGGCCGTGGTCATCTGGAATGCGATGTATACCATAAGATGCAACTCGAAACGCTGATTCTAAATCTGTGCTCGACATTTGCGAAACGACCTTTTGAAGGAAGTTATGAATTTTTTGTAGAAAATTTATGTACTTTTGGGTAGTTGAAACCACCAAATTTGTTCTAGGTTATCGTTTGAATTTATTGAACAGAATCTTGATATTTATACTGTTGTATTATACTTATCTAAATCATATTCAACATTTGAAAAGGAAAGAAAATTCATTATTGATGATTTTGATCCTTCACAGTAGCGCAATTTATTCATGAGAAAATAATCGTAACTCTATCCAGCTTATCGCTTCGCAGCAATGGCGCACCCAGGATTTCGGCTCGGGGGGGGGGGGAGGGAGGGAGGGGGCGACACGAAACATTTTTTCTGATGAAGGTGCGCGGTGTCAGTCACGCACTACGAAAAATTATTTGGTATGCTCCTTGAAATTTTCGCGGGTTCAGAACCCCGAAATTTATAAAAGGGGCGTAGCTTGAGCCACTCCCCCGAAAAAATTCCTTTTATAAAGCTGAATGAATTTTTTTTAAATTTCAAAAATCATTTTAAATATTTGCAGGTACAGATAAGTCACTTCCCCCCCCCCCTCCCCCGCCCTTCCCCCCCCCCCCCGCCCCCACTTGGTTCCCCACTGTTTTGCAGATATGGAAAACATATTCGAACCAGCATCAAAAGCAACTTTTTTATATACAAATCATTACAAATGGCCTCGGTCATTAAGTATCCTCTTGTAAGAAAACAAAGTGGACAAATTTTCTTGCACGCTTGTTAGACGTTTTGATGGAACTGCGATTCTTTTTACATTCATGCTACAGCGGTGTTGCGGATGCTGCAATCCGTGCTGTCCCTGCGGCCGGCACGGCAGTACTAAACACTTGAACGAACTGCACCTGATGTTCCACTTTTGAGGCTAGTGGACCAGAGTTTGCGTGGAATTGCAAAATGCTCAAGTATTTTTGAAACTCCTGGCTTACTGAATGGCTAAAGATTGAATTAAAATAAAATTCACAAGCAAAAACCTCTTAGAGGAGAATTCAAAAGTGAAGTGACTTTCAGCCTGCTGCATACCGATGAATCCAACGTGATATGCTGATTTCAAGTCTATTTTCTGCTAACACCTCCGAAGAGGAAGTCATAAACTGTTGGCCCGTAGTAAACCCTCTCTCAGCTCAGATGATCTGCGCTGACCCCCTCAGAAGAGATCCGTAAGCTAATCTGACGATCCCCCTTGCTACAGTGTATTAAGAATGGACGGTGAGCTGACAGCCAAGGGGCCGGTCAGCTGCCGCAATGAGCTGCGCTGCATGCCCTAAGCTAAGCTGCCGCCGTCCGCCTGGCTTACGGAGATAGTGTCGTGGGTCTGCAAGGAGACGCAGACACAATTCCCGTAAGTTGTTCGTGGGTAACTTACGGGACACGTCAGCTGGCTGATTCTGCGGACGACAGTGCCCGAAATTGCACAAATAGGGTAGCATACGGATGGGGATGATCAATGGACAGGTGATCGCAGCAAAAATGGGATATAAAGTTTTTTCTACATACTTCGTGTCGGCTTGGGCTATGTCGATCAAACCTTTACATTCCTCGAAAAATGCTTGAAATGGAGATCAAACTCTCTCTCTTCCTTTTCTAAAAATCATGATTTTTTATGTATCTTGATGCTAAATTATTGTATCGGGTTTATGTCCTCGTTTGCGCAGCAAAGACAGCGCCCACCAGCGATTTTTTTGATAGTGGCTGCTATCAAAGATTGCCCCGGCGATATAGCAAAAATTTCGGCACCTGCCGGTTGCGAATGATGCTGCCGCGTGTATCACACTAGCTTTAGCCATTTGACCAAACCTGCACAATCTCTCGCAGATTGTTTTTTCTTTGAGAATACGCAGTTTTTATTATACCTACGAACAATCCGCATCCGGATCGATGGCTTGATTGACACCGTGCTGAAGCGCTGTAAGACCAACCAAAGCCTGCCTCAGAGGAGATGCACTGACGGGGGGTTTACTACGGGCCATTATGTTGCAAACAAATAGTTCAAACTAGAAAATTTGAGCGTACAGTTCCGTTAACTTGATGCTAAACCGAAATAAACAATTAATTTGCTTTATAGAATTTACCCATAAAGGTTAGCTGAAAAGGCATTCAGTATTTGATTTCTGCATTACGTATATACGATTTTGTTGCAACAAGACTCTAAACTCGCCCATAAAGCCATTTAGCACATACGAAAGACAGCTATGGTGTTAGCGATCTATCCTTCATCCAATGTATGCAGTTGTTTGGAATGGCCACCTTGAATTGTGATCATTCTCTTGCTATCACTAAGCAAACCGAAATTTTTTGCTATTTCCCGCACAGACGGGAGATATAAAGGTAAGCATATTTTTGATTTTGCCAACTGTTTCAAAGTATTTGAGAGCTCTTAAATGCTACAACCTTGACTGGATTATCGAAATACATACTTGGTGATACTTTATTGGTCCACTTCGGTAGAAGTTTCGCGTTTCCATAAAGGTAGTCTTCTTTAGGAGGATGAAGGACTAAAGGCACAATCCATAAAAAATACATATCTCTGAAACGATTCCTTACATTGTGATGTGCTGCCACCATTGCGGATTGACGAATCAACACTTCTGCTTCGCAGTTTCTAAAAGAATATAACATAAGCCTTAGGGTTCGGAGATATATTACCGCTGTAGCCGCTTTTACCGATGTTACCACTGTTACCGCTCCTGCCAATCTTACCAGTGTCATTATTGTTATGTATTACTAGCGTTACAAGATTTACTGACGTTGCCGTTGTTCATTGTAACTTATTTCCTTTCTTAATCCTTTTTACTCGCACTTACTAATGCATTCGCGAAATCGCTGACTGGTGGCTGCGCTTGCCCTACTGCTACCTTTATGATGTAGATAACCGTATTCGCCAGCCGAGGGCAGAGCTGGCCGAGAGATTAGTGCCCTTGACCACGGCGAGGAAGGTCACAGGTTCGGTTCCGCGGCGGGCTTAATTTCTTTGGCAAAAAGCTCTGCCCACGAATCCAGTGTCAGGCTGCTGATCCAAAGGAAAGCAAGCGACAAGCCGGCTGAAGAAGAAACCCCGTCGCATCAAAAATGCTCTTTTATGTCTTATCAGGATTCTCGAGTAAAAGCTAGGGCGTTCCCCGGAGGCGACGCGCATTTGAGCCCGACAGATGCGAACAGCAAACGAGGGTTACCGTCCCAACAAGATGAGCGGGGACGGCTGAAGAAGCTAGCTCATCATGGAAACAACCAACGGTCCAAGTTCTCTCCTCTTCGATTGGCCATTGTCAACGTCGGATCTCTTACAGGACGACATCGAGAACTGGCTGATCTTCTTGGAAGACGTAGAGTAAACATCGCCTGCATCCAGGAGACCAGATGGAAGGGTGAGAAGTCACGCGATATAGGAGACGGCTTTAAGCTTCTATATAAAGGAACAAGCAGCAAAAGAAACGGCATCGGAATAGTCATCTCCGAACGGTCAAGAGATAGTATAACAAGTGTAGATCGATTGAGTGACCGGCTCATGGGCATCACATTAGATGTGGGTGAGCGAGCTCTTCGAATAGTTACCGCATACGCACCCCAAGCAGGTTGCACGGTAGAAGAGAAAGACGGCTTCTGGCAAGAACTAGATGACTACATCAGATGTGTACCTTCAGAAGAAACGCTACTGATTGGAGCAGATCTTAACGGCCATGTCGGTGAACAGCGAAGTGGTGCGAGTAGAAGTCACGGAAATCACGGGTATGGGATCCGCAACGAAGAAGGCGATCGAATTCTGGAGTTCGCTTCCGCTCATGAATTGGCGTTGGCAAACACCTACTTCATCAAGATGAGCGAACACCTAGTAACGTATGCCAGCGGAAATCGAAAATTGCAAATAGACTTCTGGGCGGTACGACCAAAGGAGCTCAAGTACGTGAAGAACTGCAAAGTGATCCCTTGCGAAGAATGTGTACCACAACATCGACCACTAATTCTAGATCTGAATGTCACAGTCAAGAATCGAAGAAAGGCAATAACGGAGGACAGAATACGCATCAAGTGCTGGAAGCTCAAAGACGACGCTCGATCCAAAGCTGCTATGGAATCAGCCCTACCACTCCTAGAAGACGAATCGGAGCATTCCTGGACGAATCTGAAGAAGAACGTTCATCAGATGGCAGGAAACCTGCTGGGATTTACAAAACCAGGAAAGCCAAGACTTGACAAAGAAACTTGGTGGTGGAATGAGGATGTTCAAGCTGTGATCAAGAGTAAGAAGCTCGCATACCAGCTGTGGCAGAAGACAAGATTAGAAGACGATCATCAGAAATATGTAGACGCAAAACTTACAGCAAAGAAGAGCGTAAGAGAAGCGAAGGAAGCGTACATAGCAGACTTCTACAAAAAGCTGTACATTCGAGAAGGCGAACGTGATATCTACCGAATCACAAGGAGAAGAGCAAAAGCCAAGGAAGATACAAACCACTTCTACAACACCAAAGACGAGTACGAAAGAATTCTAAGAAGTCCAGAGAAGATAAGCGAACGATGGAGAGCACACTTCGAGAGAATAGCATCTACAAGCTACCAAATGTCATCTACCATAGTAGCTGAGACGGTACAAGGACCGCCTCTACCATAGCGAAGACGAAGAACGGCAAAGCAACCGGCCCAGACGACATCCCCAGCGAATTCTGGAAGAGGTGCGGACAAGCTGGAATCACTTGGCTAACACAGCTTCTCAATCGGATGATCGAATTCAAGAAGATGCCGCGCGATTGGTGCAGAAGCACAACGATTCCAGTATGAAAGAAGAAAGGAGACATAGTCGATTGCTCCACATATCGTCCCATACGTCTAACGAGTCACACGCTGAAGATCTTCGAACGAATACTAGAAACGAGACTCCGAAGCATCATAGAACTAGCTCCCAATCAGTGTGGATTCGTGAAGGGCTGTAGCACAACAGATGCCGTCCATACCGCCAGAATAATGATAGAAAGAAGCAGGAAGAAGCAATGTGAACTACATGCGGCGTTCCTCGACCTGGAGAAGGCGTTCGACAAGGTACCACACGACATCATATGGTGGGCACTACGGCACAAGGTGCCAGAAGAGTACGTGCAATAAACGAAGATGATCTACAAGAATGCTACCAGCCACGTACAGACAGCAGCGGGACCGACGAAAGAATTCCAGATACGAGCCGGTGTACACCAAGGCTCTGTACTCTCACCGCTCCTGTTCAACACAGTCATGGATGCAGTGGTCGACGGCTTCATACGACAACCACCATGGACGCTCATGTACGCAGACGATGTTCTCCTACTGGCAAGAAGCAGAAGAGAGCTCCAGATGGAAGTGCAGAAGTGGAAGGATTAGCTTGAGATGCATGGACTGAAGTTAAACACGACGAAAACGGAGTATATGGAACTGGGAACACAGACACCAAACCAGACCGGAGGCACGCAACTCAAGAAGACCACCTCCTTTAAGTACTTTGGAAGCCGTATCTCCGCAGATGGCAACCTCCGCGATGAGATAAGCAGTAGAGTGAACGCAGCGTGGATGAAGTGGAAAAGCACCACAGGAGTCCTATGTGATAAGCGGATGCCAAGAAAGCTGAAGTCCCTGATATATCGCACGATAGTTCGACCAACGGCCCTATACGGAAGCGAATGCTGGCCATGTACACGTGACGAAGAGAGAATGATCAGTGTAATGGAAACACGAATGCTGAGGTGGACTACAGGAGTGACGATGCTAGACCATGTCCCGAATGACACTATACGAAGCGTAATGAAAGTGGCATCCATTGTAAAGAAGATGCAAGAAAGACGTCTACAGTGGTATGGACATGAGCCGAAGAGAAGAAAACCACATTACGAGATTGGCCACGTCAGTGAAAGTGCCAGGGAAGAGACCAAGAGGAAGACCTAAGATGAGATAGCTAGATAAAGTCAAAGCAGATATGAAAGAGCTTGGTAGAAGAGAAGAGCAGGCCTTGAACCGAGAAGAATGGAAAAGATTGACAAGAGCGGCAGACCCCGAGTGACGGGAGAATGCAAGGATTGAAAAAAACCGTATTTGCTAGCCGGAGTTCGCAAGCAGAAAAATTGGACTGTAAGCGATTACTCATGTATTCAACTGGATAAGAACGAACAAAGGCAAGAACATTGAAATAATCAATTGAACAGTGGTAACACAGGTGTCGCCCATATATAGTCGCTCTCTCCCCACTAGACACCTAGTGGACGAATTCGAGTTTGAACTAGAGCACGCCTGCGGCAAAGCGCGGCACCATCAAATGCATTTCGAGCATAATGCAGTTTTCTTTTGTGTTTCATTATCGTTGCATTGTGATTTTTTTGTTTTAATGATGACTGTTATCAGAATTGAAGAATTTTCTGTTGCCTAGCGATGTTTCTTACAACTATGCTCGTTTCTTTATTCTGTTTCTCAGGAAATTTTGGAAGATCATGCACATAGAGAATTTTTGACATAAAGTGTTTAATGAAGCAACATTTCAAGACTTAACGAGTAAACTTTCACCAGTTTTCAAACTTAGTCGTTTTGACAGGCTCAACTTGGAGTTGTAGTCAAAGAAACGAGCATAGCAGCACAATCCATCGCTCACATAAAAGCAGCAATTTCAATACGAAAGAAGAAGACTGTCAGCAATCAAAAATTAGGGTGAAACGTCGCGAAAACACAAAAAAATTTGTGTGAGATTGAAGTGAGAGCTGCAGGGCCCGTAGTAATCCACCCTACCTGCCGGCATCTCATGCTCTGAGGTCGCCCTGATGTGGACGTCTCTAAAAGCTGAAACTGTCTTCGGGGACCCCCAAGCCAAGCTGATCATCTATTTTTTTGTGTTACGGTCCAGTTTTGCTGCCGAATTAGTATCGGAATTGAAAGGAAATCCAAAAAATGTCCTCGTTTGCCATTTATTTGGCCCGAATTGTGATCTTGCCGGCAGGTTCACGATCTATTTTTGTCGAAATTTGAGATGCCATCCAGCTCGCAGCCTGCCGGCAGGTCAGAAAGTGCAGGAAATAGTGTGTAGTTTGTGGAGTGCGACCTGCCGGAATGTGGACGTGCCCCTACCACGTTCAGATGCCGGCACCTTTGCCGACGGCGTCTGTGAAAATGCGTCGCGCGGCGATATCACACAATTTACGTCCAGCGAAAGAACGAAAAAAATTTATTTTCCATCAAAAAACTATCATTTTCGCCATCACATGGGTTTTTCACGCCCAAATTGATGATATTTATGCACAAGAAAGGATTGCTGATATTATAAAACCATAATGAACGCCATTTTTATTTTGCAATTGCTTCAAATCTCATTTGCAGCGGTTTCGTCTCTCGTTCGCTTTTATCAGTCAGCTGTTTTTTCAGGTCAACTTCCATCGCGCATTGTACTGATTATGCTCACATACAGGCGCTCACTACTTAGGCAGCGTTGCTATAATTGCTGGCAGACAGCAGAAATTGAAGGAGTGGTCGAATGGTTAGTGCGGGGGCGCTCAAGATTGATGCACGCAGGTTCGGACCCGCGCGATGTCGATGTTTTGCGGATATCAGCGGCATCAAAATTTCGTGTGAGAAAAGCAAATCAAAATACGAGAATCTAGAGCAAGATTTAGCTTGCGCCCGAAACACGAACATGCCGCGAGGTTCGCGAACTTGCCGGCATCTTTGATGCCACCTGGTAGGGTAGATTACTACGGGCCCAGGTGTCGCGCTTTGCCGCAGCCGGCGTGCTCTGGTTTAAATTCGAATTCGTCCACTAGGTGTTTAGTGGGAGGAGGACGACTTTAACAGAGATAGCGGTGGACATCTGTGAACATAGCTCAGTTCGTTTTCAAAGATTCTCCAAAAAACGGTAAAGAGATAGTGATTTCAAGTAAAGGCTTCCGACTTCAATCTAATGCTAAAAAATAAAAGATCTATTTTGCTTGCTAACAGACGCTGGATAATGACAAATAAACAGGATTAAAAGTAAGTTTTTACTTTTTTCCTTCAATGGCCATGCTCAATTAATCCAGCGCATCTTTGCAGTTTTTTTCATCGCAGTTTTTGCTAATGCCAGCTATAATCTGTGTCACTGCGTACCTGTCTCAAATACCGTGCCAAAATTGGTTCGTCCGCACTGCGACGTCACGCGCAGGCCACGCGGCTAGGCTAAGCGTCACATCGATAAGCGCGAAGTGGTGGCGATTTGTCGTGCCGCGTGGCCTGTGCGTGAAGTTGCAAAGCGAACGGGCTAATTTTGGCATACGGTATTTGAAACTAGTACGCACTAGTTTCAAAGTCACACTAGTCACAAACGTATCTGCAAACTTGACATTGTTTTCAAGGGCGATATATGCTAAAAACAAGTAATCATCATTGCTATACTGACCAGATACTTGCCAAACGGACTAGCTTTCATCTCTTCCTCTGTTAACGGTGATCTATTCAGCCTCGGGCTATTGTTAGATACGACATAGTTCGGATCTCTGCAATCATTTTGAGAAATTTCTGACTTTCAAGGAAAATTTCATAAACCAATTCGGTTGGTTTCAGAATTCCAACGTTTCAAAGAAAACCACCTCGTTAAGAGCTATAGTATAATACATTTTTGAAACCATTTTGAGAGCTTGAACAGGTTTAATTTCATTCAACCTCTACCATCGTAGCGCTTACATTTCTATGTAGCCTTCCTTCATACTAAAGCCCGTATGCACGTACATCCCCGCGGGGAGGGGAGGGGATCTGAGAGGGGAAGCGTCATATCTCGCTAGTCTACATATCTTTCTTCTTCCTTCTCTATCTTGCTTGTGAAGTTTCTCATACACTGATACTGCGCATAACGGATGCCAGGTCACTGCCATACAAGATTAGATAATCACTATTTCGTCTGATCCCCTGGGGAACCCCAGGGGATGGGATCACCTCACATTTTCAAAGTCATTTATCTTCCTGAAAACTCAATGAAGACGCCGCAAAATGTACTGAAGATATACTACGATACTGCTGAACATATTTTCGACAGAAGAAATGGAATGTGAAGATTTCGATTTTTTCGATAATCCCTGGCTCGCGAGCAGCAGTTCATCGAAGATTTTGATATCTTGAAATTCCACTCACTTCTACCGCAAACATGTTTAGCAGTGCTGTAGTATATCCTCAGTACCATCTTTAAATTTTTTATTGAGTTTTCAGGAAGATAAATGACTTTGAAAATGTGGGGTGATGCCCTGGCGATCCCCGGGGGATCAGACAAAGTATTGAATATCTAATCTAACTCGTAATAACCTGGCATCCGTTATGCGCAGGTATCAGTGTATGAGAGCCTTCAAAAGCAAGACAGAGAAAAAAGAAGAAAGGCATATAAACTAGCGAGATATAACGCTTCCCCTCTCAGATCCCCTCCCCTCCCCGCGGGGATGTATGTGCATACGGGCCTAATTGTCATATAAACACCACCACTCCCAGAACGTGCAAAATTTCCTTGAACGTCGCACAATTCTCAGAATGTCGCGACATTTCTGGGAATTTCGCGAAAATTTCGGAATATCGTCATAACTTCCCTCGGAATGAATGAATTCTGGATTTGAAAGAAGGATTATTCTTAGCTCATTGAGGCAAATCTTTTGTAACCTCGACTTACGTAACTCTCGGGGTACGGTGGGCGTCCGGTAGGAGATGAATTTGCTTCTTGGGGAGGGGAGGTGCTAGATGAACACAATATTCATGTCTTGTACTCGTACACTCACTGGCTCTTTTATAATAAATAGGTATTTGAAGCTACTAAACAAATAGAGAAGGCGAAAAACAAGATCGACAGAATCATCACGATATGTTCTCATTTTTTCAAATCAACCACGACCAATACCATTAATCACTCCCCCCCCCCCCCTCCCCTAGAAATCCAGGAAAACCGCAAAAGAGTACACTTACTGCCGTACATCCACCGTACCTAGAGAACTGCTGCAACGCGATAAGCCAAAAAATATGCCTTAGTAAGCTGAGTATAACCAGGGTCAAGCAAGGGGTGTGGCATACGCTCGCTGGTTACGACCCCCCCCCCCCCCCTGATTGCTGTCTTGATAAGACCCCCTCCCCTGAATTATACACTTAAGATAGTATTACTTGAAGGCCCTGTCAAACATAATGGCAACATACCCATAATTAGCATATCAAATAACCCCTGTAGACAAAGTGTGAGCGAATTCTGAAGATTCAAGATACTAGACTACCTAAGTGAAATGGTCAAATTCCAACATGGTTAACTTGTTTCAAAGGTGAATTAGCTATCCGTTTTTGCACTCAAGACAAAGCACTACCCCTTCTCTGTCCACCTCAGAAATCCCGCTTCAAAAGACCTCCAAATTGTGGAATTAGAAGCCAACCAAAATCTCATTATTCCCATTTTTCGCTTTTAATGGCAGTGCTTTCACCAAATATCACTCAGAGCAAAGAACGAATCAGGCTCAAATCACTTCCGTGAAAACTAGGAAATCTAGGCTATCGATTCATATAAATAATTTGCTAAAAATGTTTTTTGATATAGTTAATGGGGTGCGGCACACCTCCTTAAAAGCTGCGGCGGCCTAGTATCTTGAATCTTCAGAATTCGCTCAAACTTTGTCTACAGGGGCTAATTGACATGCTAATTATGGATAGGATATGAATATCATGTTATCACTATTATCAGATTACCCAACTACGACCCCATCCCCTTTTAACTCCTCAATACGACCCCCCAGGTGTGGCGTGCCGCACCCCACGCTTGACCCTGAGTATAACCCTTCTCTCAGATCCAGAATTCATGCATTCCGAAGTAAATTTTGCCCGATAATCCGAAAATTCCGAGAAATTCCCGGGACGTCGCGGAATTCCGGAGATATGATAGCGATATGTGTATACTATAGGTTCATTCAGCATCTTGCTTAAAGAGAGCTTACGCCTCAGGCAGTTGCCGCATAAGCGGTCACGGGAAAATGCCCCTTGTCGTTTTTCGCCTTCCGCGCATAACACTGAAGAACTAAAGACGCGCTTTCCCTATGGCACTTGTTGGCCCCTTCCCTGCTTTGATTTTTGCAGATAGATGGTGCTTTTTTGTCGAAACATATCAACAAAACCAGACAAAAGTCAACACTTTTGCATGACTTGAGAAATCAGCAGAAAATTGCATGTTTAGCTCAAATCATCTCATTATCTAGACCACTAGAGTCCACCAATGAAAAAGCATTTTTGGCCTATTGTTGGGCATAATCAAGCTTGATTCGGGAGAAACATGTATGCAAACCTGTAACTGAGAAACACGAGGTTTGGATCAAACATGGACTCTGTACTAGGAGCTTTAGACTGTGTTGTGAGCCGTCTCCTGGCCAGACAACGTCCTCTCATGCACATTGACTTCAAAATTTACAGCCGTATGCTGCACTTCATCTGAAATACTCAATCACACTTTTTTGTAGTAGAGTGCAAATAACGTTGCTTGTAAAGCGCTGCAATTTTTTCGATACACGAAGTCTTTTCCAATTACAACAGACTTGAGCTTCTTTTAGGAACATGACCATACAGTTTCTTGACATCTTGTCTAAATGTTCATACAAAGAGTAAAAGCAACTTCTCCAGGTACCAGTGGCGGACCGAGGGGAGGGGGGGGGGAGGGATGGGTCGCGAAATTTTTAAAAAATTTTAAAAAATTGACGTCAGACCCCGAAAAAAAATTTTTTTACCGTTTACCGTCAGCCACGCCCCCTTTTCCCAAATTCTAGGGGTTGGGGACCGACAAAACTTTTTTCGGAGGAAAAGTTTTTTGTCGCGCCCTCCTCCCTCTTCGTGAAATCCTGGGACCGCCACTGCTAAGTACTTATATATAGAGTTGAGGCTACCGATACGTGCTAAGGGATTAAGGCCCGTAATAAGCATCGAGTCAGCTTAGATGAACTTAGCTGATCCTCTCACCCCCTCACCTTCTGGTCAGAACGACTGAGCTAGCGACCGCCGCCCACCTTCCCAAGCTTTGAAAGGGCAAGTTTAACAGGCAGAAGGCTTTTCGGTAAGAAGTTGAACTGACGCAGACAGTGTGCAAAGCTAGTCGACAAACATTCCGTGAGTTGCGCTTGAGTATTTTAGGCCCCGGGCATAATTCACGCGATTTCAGTCGCGGCGCAACTTCGCAATACTCCAGTTGCTTATAACTCGTCGCGAACTCAATCTGACCACACGTAAAGTAGCATGATTTATCGAGTCACGAAAGCTAAATACACTAAGCGTTTGTGATCTGCAAGTGTTTGAATTCGAATAGACCTGGCAAAGGGCCAAATCGCATGGCGACTGAAATCGCGAGAGATATGCCCGGCGCCTATGCAACACTGAAGGTGATGTAATCTCACAGACGCCAAGAGCGCGAAAATGCACAATTCCGGGGCCTACGGATAAAAAGAACCGATGAACGCTGACTGCTAGAAAAACAAGGGAACAAATTGCCATTATTTTCAACAGAGTTTGCTTATACCTCTAAGAAACTGCATGGTACAAGAAAATAGTCCCGAAAGTATTTTTGTTCATATGTGAACAGCTGCCACAATTTCCAGTGTAAACATTTATGAAAGGGTGTCATTCAATGCATATTCTCCTTCTCTATTATACGGTTATGCTTTTATTGCAATGCAATGAAGAACTCATGAAGAATCGCAAAAATTTGAAACCCATGCTTTTTTGAGAAGGTCAAGGTTTGCCATCTTCCTAAATTTTACCAACCCTCCGAAGACTTCCAAGTAACTGGTAGAAAGTGCAAGCCCTAAGAGACACACCTAGACTTTGTTATGAGAAACAGCTTTTGACCTCAATATATTAGGTTGGCTCGAAAGTTCTGGGACGTTTTCGAATTAAATGTGTTATTTTCTGAAACCTAGAGCAAATACATCAGATTGAGGTACCATTCGATAGAGCAAAGCAGGCTCTACAAGATGGCATGCGAAAGTTCGCACCAGCTTCAATCCACCATAAGTTTGCACCCAAAATCTGAGTTGTACTAAAGTTCAAAAAATCGCGAAAAATTCATATCTTTGTTCAAACAAATCCTACGAATCTCCAACTTGCTCACAAAAATTGACACCAAATCAGACACTCATACGCACCATTTCTGTATTTTTTCCTCATCTGGAAATCGAGAAAACGAAAATTTTCGTACTTCTATAAAAACGAAACTGTACTGATTCCATTCATGCAATTGAATAGTACAAGCCCTTAGAAGTATAACCGTAAGTTTTCAGCTTTCCGTAAGCCCTAGTTGTCGAAAAAAATTGATTTTAGCATGGAACGCCTGAGTGAGGAGAGTTCAATTCGGTTATTTCCGGGAACTACGGCCTGTAGAAAGCTGAAAATTTACGGTTATACTTCTAAGGGCTTGTATCATTCAATTACATGAATGGAAACTGCACAGCTTCGTTTTTATATAAGTACGAAAATTTTCGTTTTCTCGATTTCCAGATGAGGAACAAATACAGGAACGGTGAATATGAGTGTCCGATATGGTGTGCAATATTTGTGAGCAAGTTGGAGATCCGTAGGATTTGTTTGAACAAAGATATGAATTTTTCGCGATTTTTTGAATTTCAGTACAACTCAGAATTTGGGTGCAAACTTATGGTGGATTGAAGCTGGTGCGAACTTTCGCATGCCGTCTTGTAGAGCTTGCTTTGCTCTATCGAATGGTACCTCAATCTGATGTATATGCATTAGGTTTCAAGAAATAGCAGATCTAGTTCGAAAATGTCCCAGAACTTTCGAGCCAACCTAATAGCAACTCACAACATACATGAGAAATCTCAAGGCTAAATGACTTATTGCGCAACAAAAGCGGTCAATATATTAGGCTGTCCCGAAAGTTTTGTCGGTTTTTTCAAACCATTGTAAAACCACGCATAAAGACCTGAATGAGTTCAAACATGCATTCGATGCAGCTTTTCATTCTCTTTCTTATAAATACATGTAACAATCTTATGCCCTTCTCGCATGCTCTTCTTGATAATTGCCAATATTCTTCACCCGTCAATTTTATCTGCTCAAGGCTAATTTTTAAGAATTTCATTACAAATTTCGGAAAGGGTTAAGCATGGATCAAATAGAATACAAAATTCTCGGACTACAAGATAGTATTTTTAGTTTCTCCTAGTCTGCTGTTTTTAGCTTCAAAAATTATTTTTTCGGAGGTCTCGATTTTTGGCAAAGTCATGAAACACGCAAACGCAGCAAATACACGAAAGCCTTTGAAGTTTCTGCGAAGTGAAACCTGATTCTTATTAAACATTATTCATGCAAAATAACCAAGCCAGATTTGCTTTGATTTTCGTTACTTTGGTAAACGTAACCAAAAAGCCGTGGTTCTCATCAAACAAATAACTACAACGAGCTTGGTAAACATGGCCCATGTAATCCAAAATGGGTGCAATGTAGGCGAAGGCTTGCTCTACATAACAATTTCAGCGCTCTTTAAAGACATCAGGATGAAAATTTTCAAAATTCAGTAAAGATTTGGCGTTTCTTCTGAGCTGCTCAGAAAGCCGTAGCGATAACATTGCAAAGACAGAGTGGATCAGAGAGCAAACGTAGCTGTAAGAAGGAGGATAAAAATTTGAATCAAGTAGTACCTAAATGTCCATGGATTGGTATTCTGTGAGTTTTAGTGAGCGATGAAAAAAACGGACAAAATTTTCGGGACTACCTAATAGCAGCACCGGCTTTGCAGCATAAAATCATTCAGCCTATAAATTAAAAAATGAGGGAGTGCTTCTGAAGCCTTGTTAGTGCTTGCTAGAGGCTCGATATCATTACTCGAAAACAATCATAAGGTATCCTTGAAAACGGCTTACTTGAGAGGAATTTATTTGTAAAACGTTCATCGCAAATGAGCAATTCACAACTTATCGCAAACTAGCAAGTGCTTCATTCGTATTGTAGTATCTATACTTAGCTTGCCTCCGATGATGCAGCCTACTTATGTTTCCCTTTCATTATCACTCAAATCTGAATGCAAGCGCGATTCGTAAATCAACCGAGATTTGAAAGCCAGTGCTGTTTCTAACTTGGAATATGCAGAAAGATAGTCAAAGAGCAAAAGTAAAACAGCAAAATATGGATAGTTCTTAAGAATAAGAAAAAGTACTCAAAATTGTTGTACCCAGTACAGGTAGGGCTGCATGTTTTGAGCAGGTGGAGGAAACGAGTTGGACATTATGCTTCTGCATGGAAAGCAAATAGTGAAGGGAAAGTTTCGCAATCGCTAGCTTCACGAAGATACCAAATGGCGTTATCAGTGCGTAAAAAGCGTTCACGCGAATGGTGAAATCGTCTATGTGTGCATATTTCCGAAACGAAGCAAGAGCTCAGTTGCAGCACTGGGGAGCAAGCTTATGCACCCCGATTTCATTTGCCTTTCGGCGAGCTGCTGTAACAATCAGTTGACTGACTTTGAAAATCAAATTCAAGTATTTTGCAAAGTCAGAACATCGCACTTGAGTAGTTTGCCTTTTTCGCAACTTAATCACGTGCACTCCTATAGGTCAGAGATTTCCTAGGCTGTGTTCATACTGATCCGGAAGTTCGGGAACAGTTCCAGCAAATGGCTCAGTTCGAGACCTCGGCACTTCTGGATTAGTACGCATCTTATCTGTACATGTAATTATAAGCACGCTATGTATGAATTCGTAAATTTATAGATTTATTTTAGTGCTGGTTCAGTTGCCTAAGCGGGAGATAGTACGCAAATAAACGATGTACTCAATGGCGTACCGCGGAGTGAACCGCGAAGTGTTTGAAAGTTATTAACATGCCTTATAAAAAGGTGCAAGTGACTTTGTTTAAGGGTGGCTAGAAATTAATTCTGTTTTAGCATGCTAAAGACTTTACTCTTTGTTTTTCATCCTTGGACTTTTGACGGAAAGTAGATTAGAGCTTCTATTATTATATATCAGCTATTCAGGATTTTCTACCATCAGTAGAGAACAATTATGCCCCATTATGGCTATTTCCGAAGGCGCAGTTCCTTGACTTTCTAAGCTTCGTTTTCAGGCCGTGTTACAGTAGGAGTGATTTTAATAAATCCACACAAGTTTCTTCTATACAGCGAGTATCATCAATGATTGTGACCTGCCATTTCGAGATTCCTTGGTTGAAAAAAATTTTTTTTACATTTACGCGCTATGAGAAAATTGGCTTATTATACTTCTTTGCGCATTTCCTTCACAAATAAATAAATTCCACTCAAACAGAATCTACATACCAATTTGCAATGAAATTCTCTTTCTAGTGAAACTCAACATTGGACAAAATTTGCTAGATTTATGAAGCCGCAGAAGCAGCCGAAATTATTTATTAGCCAACCTAACACTTCTAAATAACTGGAATAATTTTTGTACATTTTTCTAAAACTCAGATTAGACTTTTTTGTCGTGCACAGTCCTTCCCTCCCCCCCCCCCTCCACTTGCCTCCGGATGTCCTGGATGATTGGTGCCAGTCTTTGAGTGAACCACCAACCACTGAAGTTAGCAGGTTTCTTGAACTGTGTGTTCTGAATAAAATTACATTTCCAAAGCCATCCAAAACAACCTCTTCACATATACACTTGGAGGCGAGGTATGTGCCGCAGGCTACTTCTTTATATCAATCAACGTCAATTCGTTAAAATCTTAGCAAACTCTGAGCTTGAGGGCTGAGAGTTGGTGCAGGAGATTAGCGCTATTTACGAATACAGTCATTATCTTCAGAAATGTTGACTGCCTTTATCGATCCATTGATTCCTCAGCAAACTTTGTGCTTGAGGGCTGGAAGTTGATAGAGGAGATAAGTGAGCGCTGACCACAATGTAATAATTCTTCTCAAAAATTTTGATTGCCTTTATCGATATCCTGGAGTTTTTTGCAATGTTTTAGCTGCAAAGCTGAGAGCTACTAGTACAGGAGGTTGTGTTGATTATGAAATCAGGGTGCGGAAAGAAAGACGTCATGTAGGATTAACGCAGGGGTCGAGAATTGTTTTGTAGTAGTGGGACAAAATGTAGTTCTTTCACGGTATGCAAGAGGAATGGAGCAAAGATGACCCAGCAAGTCAGGAATAGAATTGGAAGCGCTGGTATATAACATTTTTTCGCATGAATTTTATTGGGTATTATTACCGCAGCATGAAAATGTTGTTCTTGGCAGTATTAAAAAACAAACGACTCCCTGTCTTTGCAATGTATCAAAGCAAACGTTTTCACTGGATGAAGGAAGCCATGCGATTTTAAGAATTGCTGGAAGACTTATGCTTCAATCTAATCTATGCAAAACAAGCTATCTTCAACAAATTTGGCGGCAATTGGCATACAACTAACTGTTATTAGTTGATTGTTTTCTGAATGATCACGCTAACAGGTTTTTTTTTCAGACAAGGTGCTACAGGGAGTTCTTGGCTTACTGAGCACTCTTTTGATCAAAATACTTATAAATTGGACTGATGTAATGTGTGGGTCTGGACACCATGGAAAAATCCATCTTCTGCTATATGTCAGAAATTTGAAGAACTGAAACATTAGGCGTGGAAGTTCAATACAACCGAAAGGTAAGCTCTCTGTAAGAGAAAGATGAGCGAGTGCTGATTTGCTATAATTCTTTGAGTATGTGATAACCAAATGTTCATCAGAATTCAAGTTCGACTATCCATAAATCTTGGCATAGTTTGAATCTTCTGTTAGTTTCTTTAGCAGCATCCAAGATTGGCACAGATATTTATTCCACAATATACAAACTAACGTTTCGGCAAACTCTCCTTCTTCAGAATCTGGAAAGTCGAAAACGCATAAGTGAACTATCTAATTAAACACCTTATCGACCACAGAAGAGAGCCCAACCCTCTAGACAAGCAACAGTATCAACCAAAACGCAAGATTAAGCCAGTGCTCACCTTAACAGATAATAGATTTGGTGGGTGCAGACCACTTATGTCAAAAACTGTACTGCATTACTTTTATATCAATCTAGTGAACCGGTCCTTACCTGACCTCATTAGGCCCCCGCCAGAGTGCCAAAGCCACGCCAGCGCTATGCCGGCGCCGAGCCAGCGTCGAGCTGTCCCGTTTGTTCGAGGCGGGGCTAGCTGACCCTGTGAGGGCAAGGGCTACCAAAGCTTCTGGCAAATTCGATCAATAGCCGGTGCATCTACCTGGCTGAGAACTAGGTCAGCTAGCCCCGCCCCAACGAAATACACGTGTATTGATCGAAACGGCGCCGAGGCAGCTCGGTGCTAGCTCGGCGCTAACTCGGCGCCGGCGCAGCGCTGGCGTGGCTTCGGCACTCTGGCGGGAGCCTTAGTTACAAAGGTTCTGACATGGTGACGGCTCGTTAGTAATGGCTAGGCACTCATCCTTCCGGTTGATTTTTGGATTTTGGGCGGCTATCCAGAACGCTTCAAGTGTCTTGCGCGCTAGGATTTCGGGTTCACGCGCCATGATTCGAACCTGCACTCCCACCTCCGCGTCGTCATGGCTGAGCCTACGATGCATGCCTAACGGAGTAGCTACATTACCCTTGCTGAGACCATCTAAGTGTTCTTTGATGCGCGTGCATACGGGGCGGCCTGTCTCGCCAATATACGTGTCTCCACATGTTGTGCACGTGATAAGGTAATAACATCCAAAACCATACGGTCTCCTTCCTTGCCAAACGGACAAACTACACAATAAGGAGTTGTACAGAGGCGATCATACTCGCCTTTGCAGACTCTGAAGAAACGTCAGTCTGTATATAGTGGAATAAATATCTGTACCAGTTTTGGACGCTGCTAAAGAAACTAATCAGAAGATTCAGACCAAATGTTCGCCATAGCAATTGCGAATAAAACAGTCACTCATAGCCTCACATTGCGCGCACGATGCAACATATGATAAAATAGATTGAATGCCAGTCTTACATGTTGCGATTGCTGAGAAAGTTGAAGTGTAGACCTTTTTACAAGGAAACGTTGCAAGACGTGTACTTTTGGGTCTTATCATTTCGTATTACCTTGTCAATAATGATAAAACTTTCATTTCAGGTTCCTGCAATGAAAATAAAACTTTTAGTTCAGGCTTCTGCTGTAAAGTAGAAAGTGTTGAACCCGAACCATGTGAAGAAATCCAAGAGTATGTTATATGACAATGCGGTTGTTGTACTAAATGCCAATGGTTTCGACAAATTCTTTTTGAGCGAAGGGAAGGGAGAAAAGAAGGGGCGTGACACATTTTTTCCCGTAAAAATACGTAGTCCTCCAAAAAAATTTGGACTGTGTGCAGCTGCGACTTTATTTTCCTAGTGTGGTGATTCATAATTCAAGGATTCTTCATCTTGGTGTCTGATACATGTGCGCTCATTGTCAGCCAAAGATTACTGAGACGACAGCGCGATTTGTAAGGCTCCACATTTTGTACAATCTCGAATTATTCTGCAAGGTAACACCTGCACATTTAGCTTCAAGATTCTAAATAAATTCAGACACTCCGGCTCTGACACAGAATAGAAGGACAACGATGAATGAATGGCAATCTAGCAGCAGGGGAGTAGTGGATAGATCTTTCCGGCTCGTTTCCGCTAGTTCTAGTCGCCTGTTTGAGGATTCTAAAGTAGTTGAAGTGAACGATACGACCGAAAGAAAAGGGGGTGATGAATTTGGAGACAAAAGTATAGTTATAGAAAAGATAGCCGAGGAAAGATAAAGCAAGTACTGCCGGAATGGTAGTGTTTGACATTGACCTCAACAATTTTTCGGATGAAACGTCAGTTTCCCTTGCTGACATAGTTATGACTGTAACGCAATCCTATGGGAAAGAGGAAGACACCACATCGCTTTATTACTGGGAGTACACGGAGGTTTAAAGGGGATCTGAGCTATTCATGACTATATTTTGCACCAGTACATACGCAGCAGGCTGAAATTGTTATCAGCGACTCGCTGACTATAAATATGAAATTCGCGCCTTATAAAGCTTTCTTCTCAAGTTATGCTATTTTAACAGCAGCAGCGATTTTTGTTAAATGTGATAAATCCACTTAAAGCGCTTCAAAAAACTCGTAATAATCTAATGAAGTCGGCATTTCGGGAAAGCACAACTTTCCAGGGTTTTCGAAAAAATTTTTAGATTTCCTTTTTCACAATGGCGCTGTGGTAGCTCCTACCGTGATTTTGCAATGACCAAGATCGATCAGTGTCTTGCATTGTGCTTAAAGCTAAGCGAAAGACCTTGTAGGAAGGGAATATCAACCAGGGCTCGGCACGAGGTGGCTAGATGAAAATGGAAAAAGCGAAGTCTCCCTTGACTTTTGGGAATTTTTACGAAGTCCCCTTTGACCCTCAACCAAATTTCCTGTAAAAAGCTGAAAAATTCCCCAAAAACGAATCGTCGACCAAAAAAAACGTAGCCAAGTCGCCAAATTTGCGTCTCTCTTCGGTCACAAAAACGAAACCCCCTTTGCTTTCCGTCCCAAAAACGATATCCAGCTTGCTTGTAAGCCACCTGTGCCGAGCCCTGATATCAACGATCAAAAAGTGTGTACTCACTTTTGGACACTTAGTTTGAAGAATAATGGTTTCCTCGAAAAACGCGTTTGCTTCCAATAAGCTACTTAAAGTTTCATGAAGCCTTTAGTCTAGCGTTTACAAGAGAAAAAGAGAAGTGATCTGTACCACTGCACAGATTACCATCTTAGAACTTTCAGTCATGAAATGCATACCTTCTCACACTGCTATTTGGAGTTGTGAGTGCGCCTAGTTTTCATTCGTTTCATTATTCGCAAGCACTGAAGTTCAAATGCTCCTACATGCTTGCAACGAGTAACACTCTCAAAGGGTGAAGAGGAGTTACGTGGAGCAAAGTGTTCCAGACTTTGGTCATAGTAATAGCAAGTTCAACAGGCTGCGTACTCTGGAAAACACGTTCTAATTCTTCTTACTCTAATTTCTACTCAAAGAGCACCAAAAAATAAGCGCAAACAAACGAGCAAAATAAGAACCCCGAAGTACAAACTAACGAAAACCATGCATGACACCAGCCTGTCCTGCGAAGGATTAGACACAAATATACAATAATTGAGGTAGCCCTAGAACGACTACAATAGCTAGATTTGCATTACCTTCTATCAAAGCAGGCAGGCAGAAAGGCATGTACCTAGGGTCTTGACACCCTTAAAAATATTAGGTTGTCCCATAATTCTTTTCATATCTGAATCTTTACTGCCATAAGCAATTTCTTCGAGAATTTCTTATGGTAATCAGCGTGCCTTTCGATGGAACGAAGCAATCTCTATAAAATGACTTTCAAACATTCATATTAATGTGTTCCACACAAAGATGAAATCCGAACTTCAAAAAAATTCAAATGCCAAGAAATTCTTGAAAATCAATTTTTCATCCATAAAAGTCCTACGAACTTCTAACTTTTTCTTTCATAATTTCCACATCATTCAACACATACAATTGCTGTGCTTTCAGCATTGCTAGAAATCGAGAAAATAAAAAAAAATGCATTTTTCGTAAATGCTATGCTGGCTGTTCCTACATAGACAAATCTATAGAATAGACATTTGTGAATACCACTACGAATTAGCCCTCTATGTGTTTTACTCCTCGAGAAATAACGAATTTAGCATTCAAAAACTCACAAAAAACGACATTTTGTGCGTTTTCCGCGATTTTTGACTAATTGTGTTTTGATTTTTAGCCATGGAAAAATACAGCAAAATCAACATAAATATCTGATGTAGGGATCATATATCTGAGAGCAAGCTAGAGGTCCGTAGAACTTTCCTGACATTTGAAAAATTTTGAATTTCGGTTTTAAACTTCGCGTGTATCAAATCTTTTGCGATTTTTTGAATGTCATCTTGTAGAGCTTGCGTTGCTCTATCAAATGGTCGTCAAGCTTTAATTTGAAAACGAGCTTAGTGATATGAAAAGAATTATGAAACAACCTAATACAAAGATCCATTCTGTTTTTGAGTGTCAATAAGCTTACGGGAGAAAGCTAGCTGTCGTGACCCTAGTGAAGATGATTCTGTTGCAAAGATGAGCAAGGTCTCGAATGGAAAGCAAGATGTCAAGCTAATTATGTAGCCCAAACTAGAGAGCTTTCAAGGCTCGCTACATCGAGGTGCTATCAGTGAAACTGGGTTGCGGAAAGGAAAGGATTTAGCATGAAGTATCCTATTGAATGGGAAGAGCTGGTATGAGCGATATCTTCAACACTTAAAGATTTATCATGGATGAGTACTCTCAACAAGTTCCTCGTACTTTAGAAACATTTTCGATGTTTTTAACCACTCAAAGATCTATCATTGGGCGAGTACTCTCAATGAGCTCTTACATCTGTGGAAAGATGCGCTTCTTGAGAAAGATAAGAAACTGCTGAACACATTTGGAACCCTAATCTTTGAACAAAAATTTTTGTTTTTCTCTGTTTTTTTCTGATTGCATAAGTATTAGGCTGTCTCAAACGAAACTTCATTTTCAAGTAAATTGAGCTGTTTGTATTTTTCTAAATAACTTAACATACCATTCGATAGAGCGAAGCAAGCTTTACATAAAGACCACAAAAAATCCACCTAAGTCGTAATCCAGGTAAAATTAGGAGCCAAAAATCAAAATTTTTCAGTTACCTTAAAAATCGGCTCTTCTTCTAGCAACCTACGGACTTCCAACTTGGTCTTTATATAGTAGACACATAGTGGTACTCAAAATCTGATTTATTGATTTTTCAGGGCTCAAAATTGAGAAACAAGGATGGACCGAAAAAGCCAAAACGAAACTTTTTTCGGTTTTTTATGTATAAGTTGTTATTTCCCGATGATAAAAAGAGCACTACGATTCTAAAGTTTTGAGATTATACTTAGTAAGGCTTGTAGTATACAATGACATATGTAGGAGGGGCTGGAGGGTGTAATTTTTCATTTTTGGAGCATCTTTTTTCTCGCTTTCTATGCGTTGTAAAAATCCAGTAAAGGCAAGTTTGAGTACTACTATGTGTCTAGTTTGATGACCATGTTGGAGGTCCGCAGGATTTTTTCTTGTAAAATCCATTTTTCAGGTGAAAAACCTTTTTTATTTTGGCTTAAAACTTTAAATGGAATGCAACTTAGGCGGATCCTTTGTTGCCATTTTGTAGAGCTTGATCGCGCTATCGAATAATGCCCTAAGTCTACTGAAAAACAAAAAAACAGCTTGAATTATTTGAAAAGAGGCTTACTTTTAGGCAACCTAATAAAGGCAAGAAAACTATTTAATAGTTGGAGGAAAGGCATGAATGCAGTACGTCAAACCGTCCTAGGTGAGAACATACACTTAATTTTTACCCCATTACTTGCAATTGCAGTCACAAAACCGGGCCTTTCCTTCCACCCATCATTATCATCAACCCGAGTAAATAATTGTTTACTGCATTATATTGCCTCGAAGACTTGACTTTCAGTCCTCCGTTTAAGAATTCACAGTGAAGAGGTCATAGAAATAGAAGAAAACTAGAATAGACTAGAATAAAGAACTTCTAGCTTTTTACTGTTTCAATTCAAGTTTTGTTTTATTTTTATTCTAAATTACCCCTTCCAATTTTATTCCTCTTCTTGATTTCTGAACTTCGAACGAATGCAATCTTTAAAAAAATTTTTGAAAAAAAAGAAGAAGTAATATGTTTAGAGATTGAAAATATGCTTTCAAAGCAACTTCAATTTGGAGTTAAAATTATGTACTACTAACATTATCGCGAAAGCACTAACGCGATGCATAAGTCCTGTTCGTTTTTTACTGACTTGTGCATGAAGCAGCTATTCAGGGACTTTGCCTTTAATGCTGTAGCATCTTCATCACCAAGGAGTTTTTTTGCTCTTTCTGACACGCATGTAATCTTAACAAAATCCCTCTTCAATGAGATTGTGTCCTAAGATAAGTACGATCTCACCTAGATTTGTTCTTGTAAAACACTCTCCACAACGTGCCCTCCAAGTCAAGTCCTTGTCTGTTACGAAATAAGTGTTTGCTGGGCCATATGCTCAGGCACTTTTTTTTAATAAAGACCGTTTTGTTCATTGAATTTTTTTTGTAAAAAAAATTGTTTGTAGAAAACTAATTGTTCATTTGAATGTTCTAAACCGATAACCTGCTGTGACCAGAAACAAAGGATGAGTACAGCGTTGCACCTAAGTGTTAGAGTAAAGCAAGAACTAGCAAACCCATCCACTTAATGTTCACTTCTCGCTGTAAATAGAAATTTGATAAATTGAAAATGGAGGCCCCCCCCCCGAGAATGGGTCGCGAAATTTTTGTAAGTTAGTAAACTCCAGGTTCTCTCTTCTCTGAATCTGGGCATCTTATGTCGTAATTTGATATCTGGGCATCTTATGTCGTAATTTGATGTAGTGGATGTTTTCGCCAAGCCCAGATAGTACGGTGAATCATTATTTGACCTAACGTTTCGACAAGGTCGTCTTCTTCGGAGGTCTGAAAGATGATTGCAGTCTTGACCTATGAAACTACGCCGCCAAACGCCATCTCCGTACTTATCGAGTCTAGAGTTGTTTCATGTATCGATTATCGAGTTTCAGTTTCATGTATCGCTTATCGAGTTTCATGCACAACGTACAGAGAGGCATGCTGGCAAAGGAGACCGACTGTTGATCCACCGTAGTAAGGATGTTAGTAGTTCGCAGGAAGTAGCGGGCGATAGCCGCACAGATGTTGAAGACGGGCGACACTGAGTGTCACTCGGTGTGTCACGTCTATATATACGGCAGGCTACTGTTCACATAGTGATAGAAAGGGCAAAAGATCACTTGTCATTGCTAGGCATTCATTTTTGTTGTTCATGCTTGGGCTCTTCATAGAGATCCACAAAGCTTCTAGTATCTTTCGTGCAGAAATTTCTGTCTCGTACGCCAAGATATAACATTTGACTTCAAAATCAGTTCCGCCATGTGCTCCAACTCTGTGTTTTCCCAACGGCGATACTAAATTCCCTCGTCTTTTGTTCGCTAAGTGTTTGACTCTGATGTTCAATGCTCTGCCCGTCTCCCCTATACAGAAAGCCTTGCAACTCAAACATTCTAGTTGGTATATGACCCCTGACTTCGCGCAATCTCCTACCTTTCCATATGGGCAAACAATGCATTGCTCTGATAAGCATTCTGTATCGTATATCCTGTTTCGCACCAACTGCCTCCTGATGTTATCGTTCGGGATGTTTACCAGTACAACCTCATTCTGCAGTTGTGCTCGCGCAATGCATTGTTTCAAAGCTGCACTCATTTCATCGGAGATGAAAGGTATGCAAAGTGGGGCTCTCTTGTCGGTACGTGCAGTTTGACTAAAGTGCGGTTCATAATTATACGAACACCCCAAATTTTGGAAGTTCCTGAACTTTTTGACAGAAACTCAAAAAACCGTTGGTACCACGCGAAAGAGCACAGCCGAAAACGGTATATGACCTGTAAGAATGGAAATGGATGTCAATCTTAGAAGTGTTTTTGCGCTTAATGCAAATTTTTAGCGGTTCATAATTATACGAACACCTCAAACAAAGATCCATTTTTCATTCAAGATTGCAATCATTTGAGTCCAAATTTTTTGTAGAGTTACAGTAACAAAGTCTGACATATCTGCTACACATCGAACCCAGCGCAGTTCAAAAAGAGGACCGTTAATTTTTTCAGAAGGCTCTAAATGCTTTTGGAGTGATTGCGCTCCAAAAACATCCGTTCTTCTGTGGTTTACGCGCTCTGATTAGCTTCTACCAAAGCTATGAGACAAAATAAGCTCTTTCGATAGGTATTTTGTTTGATGCTTGGAAAATCTTTGCGTTTGCGTGCCGTTTTTCAACCAAGTTCCAAGCTTACCACAGAGTTAGCACGATTTTGAGCTTCAAAACTCAGCTTCTGAAGCCGTACAATGAAGTAAGCACATAGTATGTAGAAGTTCACAAGACTGTATATTTGGTTAGAAAAAACCAGCAGCGCCGAGCGTTTGCTTTGACCACGCAGACGTCATTTCACCAAAAACACTGTTTTTACTATTGCAATCACACCTTTATTTGGTTTTTAGCTCCACAGCCTCAAGATCAATTCTACAAAAAACCCAAAAACTTCGTCACAGAAACGTCATCACGCAAACAATGCAGCGGCTTCATATCAAATGTTTGCGCAGGAGAGAAGCTGAGTTTTGAGGCTCAAAATCGTGCTAACTCTGTGGTAAGCTTTGAACTTGGTTGAAAAACGACACGAAAACGCAAAGATTTTCCAAGCATCAAACAAAATACCTATCGAAAAAGCTTATTTTGTCTCATAGCTTTGGTAGAAGCTAATCAGAGCGCGTAAACCACAGAAGAACGGATGTTTTTGGAGCGTAATCACTCCAAAAGCATTTAGAGCCTTCTGAAAAAAGTAACAGTCCTCTTTCTGAACTGCGCTGGGTTCAGTGTGTAGCAGATATGTCAGACTTTGTTACTGTAATTCTACAAAAAATTTGGACTCAAATGATTGCAATCTTGAATGAAAAATGGATCTTTGTTTGACGTGTTCGTATAATTATGAACCGCTAAAAATTTGTATTAAGCGCAAAAACACTTTCAAGATTGACATCCATTTCCATTCTTACGCATCATATACCGTTATCGGCTGTGCTCTTTCGCGTGGTACCAACGGCTTTTTGAGTTTCTATCAAAAAGTCTAGGAACTTCCCAAATTTTGGGATGTTCGTATAATTATGAACCTCTCTTTATATAAACCAGATCGTGGACGTCTAGCGTTATTCGGATCTGTGTAGCCGTTGCTGCGCGCAATCGTTGTAGCCAATCTAGTAGATGCAAGTCGTTCTTCTACGCCAGTGCTAACTTCTACAGCTGTTCTGTACATGTTCTTAATAATCGCACATTTCGTCGCTGTAGGGTGCGCTGATTTTGCGTGTATTATGATATTCTTTAAGCTTACTTTCCTGTACCACTTCATCCGAATTCTACCACCAGATAAGTTTATCTGGGTGTTCAGGAAAGGAAGCCACCCATCCGTCGTGGTTTCTCTGGTAAACCTAATGTACTGTGATTGCTGGTTTAAAAGTGCGAAACATTCGTTCATTTCGGACTGAGTCGATGTTATCACACAGCAATCATCGATGTAGCGACAGTACATTTATGGGCAAGCGTGCGAGTACTGGCTCCTCTATCTTACTCATAAAGCATATCGCAAGGGCTGGGGCCAGTCGTTGAAGAGTTGGAAAACAAAAAACACAAAGTTGAAGCACATGGCGGAACTGATTTTGAAGTCAAATGTTATATCTTGGCGTACGAGACAGAAATTTCTGCACGAAAGATACTAGAAGCTTTGTGGATCTCTTTGAAGAGCCCAAGCATGAACAACAAAAATGAATGCCTAGCAATGACAAGTGATCTTTTGCCCTTTCTATCACTATGTGAACAGTAGCCTGCCGTATATATAGACGTGACACACCGAGTTACACTCAGTGTCGCCCGTCTTCAACATCTGTGCGGCTATCATCCGTTACTTCCTGCGGACTACCAACATCCTTACTACGGTGGATCAACGGTCGGTCTTTTTTGCCAGCATGCCTCTCTGTACGTTGTGCATGAAACGAGGTCTAGACTCGATAAGTACGGAGATGGCGTTTGGCGGCGTAGTTTCATAGGTCAAGACTGCAATCATCTTTCAGACCTCCGAAGAAGACGACCTTGTCGAAACGTCAGGTCAAATAAAGATACACCGTACTATCTGGGCTTGGCGAAAACATCTACTACATCAAGTTACGACATAAGATGCCCAGATTCAGAGAAGAGAGAACCTGGAGTTTACTAACTGAAATACAGCCAAAGTTCTTCTCTCTTGTCCGCAAAGCTCTCTCGCTTCGCCAGCGGATAGTTGCAGTTCGACAATCGCTCAATTTCCTCCAACGATGTAAGAACAATAATGTCGTGCCTACGTTCATCTCAAGAAAGAAATTGGGAACGCTATGCGGTCTTTCCAAAGATGATGCGAAGATAAAAAGCTTATACCACAACATGCTGAAAATTGTGATAAAAGAGAGACAACGAACTTTATATAGCTCATTGTTGAGATGTAACGCTAAAGAGATGCAATGTAAACGTTTCTTACTCGAAGATCTGTGTAGGAGGATTGAGAGACGATCGAAGCTGATCTGTGACTCTATTCGGTCTAAGGTCAGATCTAGGCTTATTACGAAGTACGACCGACTCTCAGGAACACTGCGTGAGAGACACTGCGAACAGAATAGCCTTCCCGAAATCCACCGACCGCAGGAAGATTTAGCTACGAATGATTCCGTGAGTGCAAGGATTACTGCCATTGGTAGCATTCATCTTACGCCATACGCTGTAGAATTTCTTAGTCTCGGACCATCGTTCTCGCCTTCGCAAAACATCACAGCTTCTGTTTGTCGCAAAGTAGTGGGCAGCTTACACAGATTGCGAGACACGTTGAGAATAAGAGCTACGCAGGAAAGCTAACTTCTCATCCCAACGGCCAATCCCTTGTTAACATCGATACCTTTCCCTCGATCTTTCTATAGAGAACCAAAACCAGTGCTTTATGCAGACACGAAGTTTCGCGTACTTTCGACTGAAGTTCTTAAAGTTTTGAATGATTTCAAACGCAAACGTCAAACTAATTTGACGTGAGAACAACGGCAGGGCTTCAAAGATGCGCGATTTGCTCAAGCAACAATCCATCCGTATCTCAGTTAGTGACAAGGGTGGCGAATTTGTAGTAATGCCGCAGTCTTTAGACCGAGAGATTGCAGAATTGCATCTCTCCGACGCGACAATCTACAAGCAAGTGACGAAGCGAGACTTCCAGATGCAATGTAAAAAGTTGAATGAAGTTTGGGTTTCTGTAGCTAGGGCTGCAGGCCTTGATGAAAGGTTAGTTAGCAGGTTAAAGATGGACAATCTGATCTGTCCAGTATTTTATCATCTGGTTAAGACTCATAAAATAGCAGCTCACGAAAATAACTGTATGCCACCAGCAGCCTATAAGGTACGCCCTATAATAAGTTGTGTTAGCGGCCCCACCGACAGAATATCATGGTTTCTCAATAAGATCATAAACCAACTATTACCAAAGGTACCATCGCATCTATCCAATACTCGACAGTTCATGCAAAGGTTGCGGGATACGAATATCGAACACGATAGTGTCATCGAGTCTTTTGACGTAACATCCTTGTACACTAATGTTCAAAACGATGCCGCACTTCAAGCAATGTCAGAGATGTTGGAACTTCACTACAACGATATGGTCACCTTTTGGACTCAGCAAAGCGAGCATACTGACCCTCATCAAGGAATGTCCAAAGTGTAACATCTTTAAATGGTCCGGGAATTACTATTCTCAGATCAGGAGGCTGGCTATGGGTCAACGACTGGCCCCAGCCCTTGCGATATGCTTTATGAGTAAGATAGAGGAGCCAGTACTCGCACGCTTGCCCATAATGTACTGTCGCTACATCGATGATTGCTGTGTGATAACATCGACTCAGTCCGAAATGGACGAATGTTTCGCACTTTTAAACCAGCAATCACAGTACATTAGGTTTACCAGAGAAACCACGACGGATGGGTGGCTTCCTTTCCTGAACACCCAGATAAACTTATCTGGTGGTAGAATTCGGATGAAGTGGTACAGGAAAGTAAGCTTAAAGAATATCGTAATACACGCAAAATCAGCGCACCCTACAGCGACGAAATGTGCAATTATTAAGAACATGTACAGAACAGCTGTAGAAGTTAGCACTGGCGTAGAAGAACGACTTGCATCTACTAGATTGGCTACAACGATTGCGCGCAGCAACGGCTACACAGATCCGAATAACGCTAGACGTCCACGATCTGGTTTATATAGTCAAACTGCACGTACCGACAAGAGAGCCCCACTTTGCATACCTTTCATCTCCGATGAAATGAGTGCAGCTTTGAAACAATGCATTGCGCGAGCACAACTGCAGAATGAGGTTGTACTGGTAAACATCCCGAACGATAACATCAGGAAGCAGTTGGTGCGAAACAGGATATACGATACAGAATGCTTATCAGAGCAATGCATTGTTTGCCCATATGGAAAGGTAGGAGATTGCGCGAAGTCAGGGGTCATATACCAACTAGAATGTTTGAGTTGCAAGGCTTTCTGTATAGGGGAGACGGGCAGAGCATTGAACATCAGAGTCAAAGAGCACTTAGCGAACAAAAGACGAGGGAATTTAGTATCGCCGTTGGGAAAACACAGAGTTGGAGCACATGGCGGAACTGATTTTGAAGTCAAATGTTATATCTTGGCGTACGAGACAGAAATTTCTGCACGAAAGATACTAGAAGCTTTGTGGATCTCTATGAAGAGCCCAAGCATGAACAACAAAAATGAATGCCTAGCAATGACAAGTGATCTTTTGCCCTTTCTATCACTATGTGAACAGTAGCCTGCCGTATATATAGACGTGACACACCGAGTGACACTCAGTGTCGCCCGTCTTCAACATCTGTGCGGCTATCGCCCGCTACTTCCTGCGAACTACTAACATCCTTACTACGGTGGATCAACAGTCGGTCTCCTTTGCCAGCATGCCTCTCTGTACGTTGTGCATGAAACGAGGTCTAGACTCGATAAGTACGGAGATGGCGTTTGGCGGCGTAGTTTCATAGGTCAAGACTGCAATCATCTTTCAGACCTCCGAAGAAGACGACCTTGTCGAAACGTTAGGTCAAATAATGATTCACCGTACTATCTGGGCTTGGCGAAAACATCTACTACATCAAATTTTGAAAGTTACTTACATGAGTCATAAATGTGTGCAGGAGACTTATTTATACTTGTAAGTAGTTAAAATAATGTTTAAAAATTTTCAAGAATTCTAGCTTTATAAAAAAAATTTTTCGGGGCGTGTGTGGGCCCGCGAAAATTTTGATAAGCCTACCAAGATTTTTTTCTGGGGGCGTAGCTACGCCATGCACCTTCATTAAGAAAAATTTTTCACCCCCCCCCCGAGCCAAAATCCTGGGTACGCCACTGGCGTTTACTGAATACGAGGTCATAAAGAATCTCTTCTCTCTTTCTCTTTCTCTCTCTCTCTCTCCCTCTCTCTCTCTCTCTACCCTAATGAGTCTATAAAATCTTTCTGATTACAATAAGTTTGAAAACCAACACTATCTATTGATGACTGCTAAATATGCCTGCTTGTTCTTATAAGGGGATGCACCGTCATGCAAAAAAGCAGGTTTGCAGACGTGAGATTTTTCGAAATTCTGTTCTCAAATGCTTTTCTTATGACGCAGTATTCTGCTTGATATAGATCAACTGAGACTATCCAAAAAAGTCTACTTTGGAAGAAGTTATAATATTTTGAGTCTGAAAATTGCAAATCACACAGAACTTATGCAGCAACTAGTAGATATACTAAACATGAATGAGTAAATGTATCCGTCTGTAACGTTTTGACTTCCGAAGCCGCACTTGGTAACTATGCATAGCTCTGTACAATGCAGCAAAGGCTTCCATATTTATTTGGACAACCTCAGTGAGCTAATTTCCAAGCCGGATGTAAGTAGGATGGACACCGCTGCAGCCAAGAGGAAGGTTTTCACTTCTTTCTGCAGCGAAAACTTGTAGCCGCATATTCGTGTTCTTTTAGCCATTAATGGGTCATTTTCTGTGCAGGTATAGGTGCAAACTGCGTTTCGAAGAGATTGTGATCTTCGTCCGAACGAGCATCCGCATATAAGGACGATAGATACCTGTTTCGGCATCCACGAAACCTGACCATTATTCGTTGTTTTATTGAACTAATTATTTATGCCAAATTAGCTTATCGATTGTTACCATCTTGTTTAATGTGTTTGCAATTAGCATGCATCTTCTTTCATCTTATGCACCCTTGTTCCATTTATCTTCCAGGCTCACAACATTATTGCAATGATTTTCTCTTAGGATTTTTCGAATGAATTCAGCATTTGCAATGAGATTGTATATTCCTTGTACATTGCTGATTCAAGTTTTATGTAGGAAGATCTATAATGAGCAGCAACAAAAAACTTCCTTGATTGAGCATTCTCTCTACATACCTTGTTACACTGATGCCTTATCAGAAACTATAATGATTCACCTGACAAGGGAGGGTGATGGAGTCGAAGTGACCAATCACTACAATCTACATATCATTAGTGAGAGCTTGGAACGTTGATTCCGAATCTGCTTTCTCTATCTGCAGAGCGCCTTTGGTAAAGAAGTTACGAGCATATTCGACTCGAAAAATGGACCAAAGACCGGTATAAAAACAATTTTTGCGCCTTTCTAGACATCAAATGGAGAAGTACTGATATAATAGGCAGAAAGAGTTCATTGTATGCAGAATCCTGGCATTTTCCGCTGCTTCATTTAGAGTCTAAAAAGGCTGTAACGATGGATACACTAACCATTAACAATTTCCGACTCTAAAATGCTCATAACTTCTTCTCCAAAAGTGCTCTGCAAGTATGGAGGGAGGTGAGATTTGGAATCAGCGCTCCAAGCTTTCACTAAAAATGTGCAGCTTGCAGTGATTGGCCAATTCGACTTCGTGACCCTCCCTTGTGAGAAAAATTCAAAATAATTTTTATCCGTCATTCTTGGCTCTCAGATTATAGCTGTGTTCTGCTGTTTAGGCAGTTTTTTGCGGGTTTTTTGCAGTTCGCGACGGCATCACATTTCCAAACTTATTCATGATATTAGATGTTTGTGATGTTCATGATTTCATGGCTTCAAGTGTAATATTTAATCACTTCAATCTGAAGAGTTCCCACTATAAGACAAGTCTTGTTTTTGCAAATGAAGTTTCATAGTGATAAGTCGTGCATTTTCCAAGCGCTACTACAAACTGACAAAAAAATGATTTTTGAATTTTTTCTGCTTGACATACTACATCTTTTTGCTACTCTAGATGACTTATTGAAAGAAAACTAACTAAAGACGATTCAAATTTTTTGGAACTCTCAGCTTCTTGAGGTCTTGTTATATCGCTGTGTTTCTCTGTCATCTCGTTAGCATCATTTTTGTACAGTCAACACTCGAGCAGTTCTAGTTGGTTCAATCTCTTATGGTTTCGTTTTGTGGAGAAGCAAGAAATTGGTACTCGTAATCCTGGACCGGGAGCTGAGCGCGTTGGATGCGCAGGTGGCAAAGACCATCGCAGCATCCAAGCCCGCTAGCTGGTGCTCTTCTTCTAGCGATCGTTTTTCACATTTTGCGCTCTGTGCTATTTTTCCCTGTGCTTTCACCAAAGTGAGTTTGCACAACGTCGAAAAGCAGAGCTTGTAAAGCACAGTTTAGTATTTCTCCAACAATAAGATCCTCTGCTCCGGCTATTGCTTTCATCTCATCCAGTGATCCAAGAAAGGTAAGCCATATTTACATTCGACAGTTCCAACAACTGCAAATTCAGACTGCCCTTTGCGAAAGAACTTGGGTGAAGCATCTGACAAGTCATATCATTTTCACTTCGCAAAAAAGGAACACTCGCAACACTCATCAAGTTCATCTACCACACGACCCGGGATCGCTTTGGTCCTCTTTCAGGTATACTGTAATTCTGGGTATACTTCACGCAATTTAGCCTTATTTAGATATCTTTGAACACAACTCTCGCAGATTAAAAATACAAAGTGTGTAGAAGTTCCTTACATTGATAAAATTGCTCTACTTCTGTAGGTTCAGAATGCCCCTACGAAGACTTATAAACAGTTGGAGTTATGCCAAATCGCGTTAAGAGTGAATTCGCATGAAGTATGCACGCGGCCTAATGCCTGATTTCCATATGCAAAAAACATATGTAATGTCGCCTAGATATTTTTTTTATTTCTAGTTCTAAAGCTCTTTTTGCCGAGCTTTATGTCCCTCATCATTACTCTTGGTATATTATCACATCGGACGATACGTACGTACTTGTCGACGATCTCATGCAGGTATGAGGGATTTTTGTCATTTTTGGTAAAGTAAGTGCTTCGATTAAGGACCTGGCCGCTTTCGACTCCGATGAGCCATATCTTGCTGTCATTGGACCAAACGACTTCGAAGAGGTTAGAGAATTTGAGCCAATTTCCTTTTGACTGCTTTCTAACTGTGGCTCATGTAGCCAATTGTGCAAATCGTCCATGGGATCTTCAGGCATAGATTTTGCCCATATACTAGAAGATTTTTTGGTTGCAAGTAAAGGTATTATTAAGGTAATATTCGCTTATACAAGCTGCTTTTGAAAGGAGAGCCTATGACAAAGTCTGTAAGCCATTGTTCCCTACTTTGCGCTAAAATCTTCTGAAAACCATAGTTCTGCAAAGTTTCGCGTTTTTAAAATGCAGATAATAAACAAAGTATTGCGGAGACTTATGTGTTTGCTTAACATCGTGCCATATAAAACCTGTTGTAGCTAGCAAAAATTACGAGCTATGAGATTCTCACTCAAACATGATCGTTGCAGTAGCTATTTACGAGAGAGTAAAACAAAAGCAGAATTAGCTTTAAATGACAAGGTTGAAGGGGCCAAATGTTGATCGACATATCTTTATCCCGTTTTGTAAAGTGCTTTTCGAAAAAATCAAAATCTTCCTCAACAGAAATCTGCCGAAGAAACCAGTTATGGATTCGGTCACCCAAATAGTAACCATCTATCCAGATCGTTCTCAAAAAATTTTCTTACATCTTCCTTCGAACCCTTCCTTGCTCTTTCTCCCTTCTTATCTTAACAAGCGCGGCCAGTTTCATCCATTGTCACAATCAAGACTGACAATCGCACAAAATTTGTTTGATTGACAACTATACTTTGCTAAAAAAGGGAACAAAAGATGAAAAACTGTTTAAATAAAAGTCAACCGACAGGACATATACTTGACCGCGAGAAAAACGTTCGAAAAGAAGTTCTTAAGCGACCTTTTAGGTAGTCGACCCAAGTTTTGCGACCTTCGAGTCACTGGATACCCTAAGTACCACAAAAGCTGAAGTTTTTGAGCATATGTAGCGCTTGACAAATTATTGGGTTGCCAAAAAACTGATGAAGCTTCCCTAAAGTGGCAGAATGAATATCAGACGTTGAATAAGGAAGACCGTACGAAAGAGCAAAGCAAGCTCTACAAGATGACTATCAGACATGAGCTTAACTTGTTGCCATGCAATACTCAAAAGTACGAAAACTGGAGTGCTCTAAAGGTCCGGTCTCAGCGAAACAATCCCGCGCTCCTCGCCAGTTGGTCATACTTATGATAGACATCTAAAGTATTGATACACTTGCTGTGATTTCTTTCCACTAAATTTGAAAATAGGGTAACTGAAAATGTATCTCCGTCCCCCAGCGAACCTGGATCCCTCTACCACTCATGCGTCAGTATGCTCATGCGTCAGTATGACTATTCCAAACTTAACAGCACCAACCCAACCTCAAAAACAGTATTAATTTCTTGACAAACTAATGTGTCCTGTAGCATTGGCAGCAGCATTATTCGCAGTATAGTATCTGCTTGAACAGCCTCTTTCTTGCTTTGTTTCAGTGTTATCAAAGCCTCCAACTACTTGCAGAGCCACTCGAAGCGACTGCATTCGTTGATTGTGGTATCAAGAGGAGCTATGACAGCTCTGTGGGACAACATCCATAGTGGACGAAATGGATGTGGAGTCGCGAGCTCACCACATTTGTGTTTAGACGACATTGTGATGCTAAATCTCAAGGAGGATGCTCATGAGAGGTCCCGGTAAGATTGCGCGGTTACTAATCGCTTGAATGATGCAAACTTATTGTTCTGAAAATAACGTCATGATTACCCTTTTCTTCGCTTCAATTCTTCAAGTAAAAAAAGCATGTTAGGAAAAAACATTAAAAAAAGTTTTCGGAACAAACTTTGATTCTAGATACTTCATGCTCAATAGACACTTCTCAAAATTTGAAATAAATCACTATGTTAGACGCAATGGACGCTACTACGACGGATCGCAGGTCAGTATGTTTCAGTCAAAAGGATCAGGTAATTACTGAGCTTCTGCACATATGTTATTTGTTTTATATAAGGATTTCTTTCATTCAAAAGGGAAAGTAAAGGCATTAGAACTTTTTTTTTCATAGCAAAAAGGCAAAACCCCACAATGTTTCTAGATACCCCAATTTCACGTGTACAAGGCGCGGGGGACCACCCCAAACACGCCAAAAGACTTCGCTATCAATAGACCCTATACTGGGCTGCGTATTGCCTAAGAGAATTGTGCGGTATAAGGATCGTTTTCCGAAACACTGAAGCGTCTGAGCAACTTGTTTGAAAAAAAGTGCGCCTTGCATGTACGTGTGAAATTAGGGTAGATATAGCCGTCCAAAAGTATTGGGTGGATAAAGCTGATTTTCAAGCGTAGAGTGTACAATGTCTATATACAGGGTGTCCCAAAAGTATGTATCGAACGTTTGATCGTTAATAACTCTCTTCCCAAGAAGTCTTTTGCCTTGCTTTAGGTACCGTTTTGTAGAGCTGGCTTCAACTTAGATTTGCACTATAGAACGAATCACCCATCTTTCTTCATTACTGTAAGATTACGGTAGAAACTTGAAACATATGGTGTCAATGTGGAAAAAGCTGCCGTTTCAAAATTTTTCACAAAATCGTGAAAACTTGTGTAATAGGGTTTTTATGGACGCTGAGTTCAATAATTAACTATTCACAAGATTACGAAGCTTTCTAAACGGTGCAATCCCACTTTTTAGGAACATTGAAAAAATGGCCGCTACTTCTTACCTGGCATAACTCTTCAATGAAGCATCATAATAAGTTGGGAACTTTACAGTTATAATCAGCAACTCTAATTAGCCTAGTGTAAAAGTTTTAAGGCTGTTTTGTTTCCTTTCTGGGGCAAAATATGGCCTTTCATTGCTTAAAACCCTCCTTGAAGTTTCTACCGTAATCCTACAGTAATGAAGAGAAATGAGTGATTCGTTCTATACTGCAAATCTAAGTTGAAGCCAGCTCTACAAAACGGTACCTGAAGCAAGGCAAAAGACTTCTTGGGAAGAGAGTTATTAACGATCAAACGTTCGATACATACTTTTGGGACACCCTGTATATTCAACAAAACACTTCCACATTGTCTGATAGTTTTTCAAATCATCTTAAAGGCAACGGCCCGGCAGAATTTCATTTTCCAGTTTTCAGTTTTTCGGATCCTTCTCGCCATGGTGACCCATATCTGGGCTTTTCAGCGCATGAAAATGGCAAAAATGCGCTTTTTTCGAAGCAGCTTTCTAGGTCCACATTCAGGGAACATACGCCGGGAAAAGCCGCGGCCCTCCTTTTTCGTTCCAAGCCCCGCCCACTTCTGCACTGAATGCGGACCTAAAAAGCTTCGGAAAAAGCGCATTTTTCCATTTTCATGCTCTGAAAAGCCCAGATATGGGTTTCTCATCGAGAAGGATCCGAAAACGCGAAGAACTGGAGAACGAAATTCTGCCGTTTTCTTGTTGAATTTCCAAGGTACCATTTATTGCAATGGAAAAATGAACATCACAATTTCCAGAATAAAACAGCTCGCTTTTAAATTTTCTTGCCGGACTCAATCTTGCAACTAATTTTCAAGTGTTAAGTCAGAGAAAGGAACATTTAGTGACGTTTAGAAGAAATATGAAAAGTAATTATTCCGTAAGATTGTTAGCGTAATAGTTGATTTTTACAGATGCTCAGTCTTCTCAGTGATTGGCTGCTCAGCGTGCATAATCTCACCGTTCACGACTTCCGGATAGTTGATCTACTCCTTAACAAAATCAAAGTTTTGCCAAAGTTCTAAAAGAGATTAAGTAATATTTAGCTGTTGTATTTATATATGTAATGAACAGTTCTTTAATATGTTGTGCACAAACACTACACACACCTAATTTATCGCCGCCAGCAATCAAAACGTAGTCAACACACAACAGTAACAGACCCTATCTTTATCACATGAATAGTAGGGCAAGAAAACAGTGGGAACCGAGTAGTCGATGCTGCCCAACGTTATTGTCTTTACAATGCCCATAACGTGAGGACTACACGTTACAGGAATAACGTACACACGACGAAAACAAGCTACTCAACTTTCCTGCCAAACAACATACTAAAGAGGCGAACGGTCACACAAACACACGGCATTTGCAGGTGTCTGCGTAAGAATGCATCATATTCCTACAAAATTTCTGGTCATTATTCTTTTTGCCATCAGCTGCAACACAGAAAGTAAGTGCATTTTATGAGTCTAGCGCTACAAAAACTAGAGTATTCATGACATGGTGCTATCGGCTAATAATAAACTAGGTCGCTTTAGCTGTTCTTACAAACACTGCAGACAGATTTTTGTTCAGTGCTTGGTACCTCTGGAAAAAGCGTAAACACTTCTTGAGTAAAATTTATTTCGTTAAGAGAAAAAAAGAGAAAAGGCACCTCAATTCTCTCAATGTGCCCAAACTTGAGAAAATTTTGTGTTTTGATCAACATATTTCAGAATTGCAGATCACACATTTTGCTGTTATTCGCTAAACAAAAAAAATTGAGTGTATTCAATTATTAGGTCGTAACATAAGTTTTGTTACACGAAAAACCTTCACAACCTTTTCAGTAGATTTCTCCTCATCTTCAGATCAAGTGCAGGGTTGCAGTTTTACTATACGTGTCACACATAAAACTTCAATTTTTAAATTTTTTGAGTTTCTCTTTTCGAATTATTTTTGGAAATTTCCAACTTGCGTTATTGGACAGCCTAGATTTTCAAACTGTCTACGTAAAAGCGCCGATGTTTCCGGAAATCCATGAAAAATCTCAGAGCATATTAAAGAATGGGGGCATTGAAGTGCTGCCACAAAGTTGCTTTTATATTTGCTGCAATCCGCATCGTTAGCGTAAAAATGATGCCAATAAATAATCCTTTATCCATTGTTCATATGTGCCAAACATAAGACTTTGCTATTACTCCTAGAATTTTTTGGGAAAAATGAGAAAACTGTCACAAAACTTATATCACGACCTAATACAAACTCTCATCTCTACATATACTACAGCATGGGAACAAAGTTTAGTAAGCAAAGACCTAAGCTTTTGAAAAATTAGCCATATTGCAGCATGAATGCTCTCTGAGTAGAAAATTTTGTGGCATGAGATAGTGCAAACTTTTAACTATTAGGTTGATGCATAATTCCTGCACCAATATTTTTGAAATTCTATTACTTCATCCAATTCCAATGGAATTTTCCGGTTTGATATATTATGGAAAGAGAAAATCTTGCACTTTCTGAAGCTGTTCGAGTCAATATTCCGTGAGGGCATACCTCAGCGATATAAGATGACTAAGAGAAATATTCAAAAAGTGATTTTTCGATTTTTGATCACTAAAATTGCCAAACGTCTAATGGAATTTAAATTTATTTCCGAACTTAGTTTCGTGACATACTATTTTAACCAAGAGAAGTTGGTAGTGATTTGATGCCTGTACCAATAGTTACGAATTCCGATTTTTCAAAATTGACTTACTGATTTTGTTTCATATCGATTTTCTAAATTTTCCTAGAAAACACCACTTTTGATATATTAGGTCGGTGCAAAAGTTTTGTCAGTTGTTTCAATCCATCGGCAAACACGCTAGAATGAAGATAAACAAATGCTTCAAAGCGTATCCAATGCAGAAGTTCTTCCTCTTTCCAGCTGCTAAAATGATATTGTGTTTCGTTGCGAGATTGACGAGATATTTGCTGGAAATTACAACAACTCGTTTTTACCATGTCCGATTTTCGCTAATTTTCAAAATTTTTGTATGAGTTTCGGAGCAGCCCTAATGACCAGCAGATAAGGCAAACCTTTTGCCAACTTACGCAATTTTTTTCTTCTCTTCAGTTGCTTTTTCAGATTTTTGCTAAATAATTTTCTAAAAGTGTTGTGTTTTGGAAAAATCGCATAACCTGTTGTCGCATTAAACACTGCAAAACCTACAGAATACTGAGGTTTCAACACTCGTTTATTACTACCGCGACCATTACAAAGTAAATGAGCGATTTTCGCTTCAAATTATGAAGATTTTGAAACATAAATTACTTCAATGCGCACTCCTGAAATTGAGAAATACTGTGATTTTCCTCACAAATTTCGCCTGTTTCGGCAAAAAAAGACAAGTGCTAGAAGGAAAAAAGTTACATCGAATGGTGATGTAATGTTTCACATTTTATGTTCTACGAAGTTAAAATAGGCTGAATGTAAAACTTGGTCACTTCAAAAAATAAATCGTAGAAATTCTGAAAGACAAGCCATAGTGTTACAAAAACTTGCTTCTGTTGGCAAAAGGTTTGCCATAACTGCTGGTTATTAGGGCTCCTCCGAAAGTCTCATACAAAAATTTTGAAAATTAGCGAAAATCGGACATGGTAAAAACGAGTGGTTGTACTTTCCAGCAAATATCTCGTCAATCTCGCAACGAAAAACAATACCATTTTAGCAGCTGGAAAGAGGAAGAAATTCTGCATTGGATACGCTTTGAAGCATTTGTTTATCTTCATTCTAGCGTGTTTGCCGATGGATTGAAAAAACTGACAAAACTTTTGCACCGACCTAATACATAACAATAAGCATATTCTGGAATTGATTAGTCTGCTTAATCATTTTTAAAACATTTCTTATATTTTTGGTGCAGGAGTTGTGCACCAACCTAATACTTTTTCCATAATATTCATAGGTAAAAGCAACAGAAATTTTTTTTATGGAGATTTGCATGAATAACCAATCTATTTTCTAAACAACGTGGTAGTTGGCTACTCAAGAAATGTAGAGCATGGCAGAACAGTTATATGCAGCGTGCTTATCAAGCCTATCGCCTAGAGTGAGTGCTATCGCAAACTCATGATGATCAGCATAATGCCCAACTTCAAAAAGCAACTTTTCATTGTGAGATGACTGATTTTCAAATGCCGCTTCTATGTTCTCTTCCCCTACCATCCGTTATACCAATCCAATTCGTTCCTCGACAGTAACGATGAGGACATTCCGATCTCACGCTTTCCTTTTCTTGACGTTTTGGGTAACGTCGTCAAAAGTCATTGAATGCTTTTATATAGAGATATACCTGGCTCCACGAGTGGTAGGTACATTTGATAGGTCATTCAACAAATTTTCGTTTCCCGATCAAGTGATTTAAAATTGCAAAGCAGCAACTGGGAAAAGAACTTACATTGATATAGCCTTGCTTCATCTTTTAAGGTAGTTAAAAAACAGGCGTGACTAGCGCCACCAAATATGTCTGCACAATTTTTTCTTTAATTTTCACTTTGCTTGCAAAGATAGAGAGGCACACATTACTGGTGTCGATCATTATTCTACTAATGATCTTCCTGCAAAATCTCGGTCCGCTATGATCTTCTAAATAAAAACCACTTTGTAAGCAACAGAAGAATAAAACTTCGCCCTTTTTGAGGTGAGCTACAAAGTGTTACCTTAAGCAGACAAAGTGTGTATCTAAAATCGACATTGCGTAACCTACTAAAAAAAACAATATTATGAGCAGTCAGCTCCGGAGGGATTTTCCTAAAAAAACGAAGCAACGAAACGAAACAAGTTGGGGTCGAAACATTTGTCACTATTTGTCCTTATACTCTCCGCTTGTCATAAATTCCATCAGTAACCCACTGCAGTTTTCTCGCCAATACGCTCTTTGGGTTGTAAGTTCTGTATTACAATTACAGCGAATTTTTCTCCGGAGGGGACTGCGTTTTCCTCGGTAAAAACCAGAAAGTGGTATGTTTGCCGTGTAGCGGTCAAATTACTGGCTATGATTATGAGCTGGACATGAATGTCGTATATGTAGCTTGAGTAACCAAGAATTAGGACTTGTTTTCCATATTGAAAAGCAATGTAGTGCAATGAGAATTGACGAATTTCGCACAGAGCTTCGATATGGAGCTGACAGCCGCAAAACTGCAAGAACATAGGTCTTGCTGTAGTTTTGTAGCAATCATTCGGAAACTCTTGTGAAGCTCCGTCGAATTGTTTTGAGAAGCTAGCTATGTGTAAATCTTACTGCACGATGGGTAGGAGAGAAGGTCGTGTCAGCAGAGCTTTAAAATGTTATTTGAAGAAAAATCTTGCATGAACTGGAATTTGGCTAATAGTCCAGCATCACTGAAGGAGTTATTCGAGAGCTGGGTTATACACAGTAAGCAAAAGCTTCTTTCGGGTTTCCAGAAACTATGTACTTTTCAAGCTGAAAATCAACCCAAAAAGAGGTCACTACAAGACCTTAGAGTAAATTTTGCAATCAAATTTGGAAATCAACCCAAAAAGAGGACACTACAAGACCTTAAAGTAGATTTTGCACTCATATGCTTTCCTAAGAAGGTTTGATGTTTGCTAGTAAAAAATCTCAGCATTAGAGAGGAAATTACAGGAACGCAGATGTGATGATGATTGTAGTAGCAATTTTATTCAAACGTGATGAGCACTACTCATGCTTCGAATTAATATCAAAAATGAAAATTTTGAGTGTCTTTGTGATAGCAGATCTGAGAAGATCGCTACGTGTACTAATAAGTAACCGTTATCGCGCATAGAGGTCTCTAGATGGGCTTTTCGTTTCCTTTGCTAGATGCACAACTTGAAGCTTTCTTTGTCTAAGCCTTATTTCTACCATTCTACGCGTAAATTGGTAAGTTAAATTCTGATTTTAGCCTTATAATTGCAGTGTGCATAAGCTAGCTGGTTTCCATCTTGATAATCATCGTGAACGATTAGTCCCACACTAGAGCAAAAATGTCATCAAAAAGCAAAATTCCATTATCATGTCAAAAGCAATAAACTCATTCAGCATGCGTCGATTCATACTGTCCACCTGGAAAATATTGCCAGGAGCGAGTATTTCCTTGCAAAAAACCACCTTGCCGCCCGATTCTGTTTTGCCTACCAGTTGAAGAAAATGGTAATTTTGTGTACTAATCCACTTTATTTCCAAACAGATTGATTAAGGTTGCGCACAACACAAATGCCCAGCAAATGAAGTATGTGTAGAAAGAGTGGAGCCATGCATTGCTAAAGTCTGCAAGAAGATACCATCTTGTGCCAAACCCGGAAGTAAGCTGGTACTGTAGAAAACCTCATATTAAGCTTAATTCCAGCGTGTGATGCTCTGGTCTGCCCGCCTTCGCAACACTGCGTTGCCAATCCTACGCCGAAATGTGAATCAGTGAGACAAGTACGAACCTCGGAACCATTGGACAGCTCATCCATTGTTGGAAGCTGAGAGCTCCTGACAAGGATTAGACCCGAAAAAATAGGCATAGAAGCTTTGGACGAATTACATTGTGTATGTTCTTCCGATTGCTGTCATTTCGCTTCATTTAAACACTCAGCTTCAGTTGGCATAGCTTGTGGGACGCTGGAGCAGTGCAAAGCTAGGACATTTTTACCGGTCCTCTTTGTGGATTGTTTATAAACATTACTTATTTTGGAGTCCTACTCCTTCTCTTAAGACGATAATAATGCGAAGAGAGAACCAAGAATGGGCGGTGATATGATATATGCATGGGATAAGTAAAAATAGTGATATAAACATAGCATCCAGCTCTCTGAGAAAAGTTGACCTAAAGCGTTCTAGCACAGTTTCGGCACAAGATTCATGTTAAAAACTGGAACCGTGCCAGCTTTTAAGGTCCAACTAGTTCAGTCTTCTTCCTCATTTGGTCGTAACACACATGAAGGTCTATTCGGTTTTTTGACGTCCTTTGCTTCATTGGAAAAAATTGAAGACGAACAGTAATTGTCATACAACTCGTTTATGAGCAGTCAGATTTCCTACAGAAGTGAGAGCTGATTTATAGTACAATTCGGTTTAAAAAAACCAGGTTATACGGGAGAGTGTTCAGAGTCGCCAAACTATTACTATGGCTTTTAAATCTTACACTGGCCTAATGTCTGCCTAACTTAGCAGAACCTTATAATAGAAAGTCAATGAAATTGATGGCCTTGTCTCCGATACTTGGAGGTAAAGATGATCGGTGCGTGTGAGCTGTAAAACTACTCGTCTATTCCCACTATATTCCAAAAGTCTTGAGCCTTCTATTAGGTCGTTTCATAAGTTCGTCGACTTTTTATTTTTGTCGTCGTTTTTCGATGAAGCGGTTGGTTTACGGCAAAATACCTATACCAATGAAAAGAGAAAATTTTGCTCTACAAGAACTGTTGTTCGTTTTTGGAGCAAACTTGAATCCCCTTCTTTTACGACTTATCAAAGCAAAATTTTTTGAGAGGCAAAAATTGGCGATTGCGGCAACTGCACTTTCCGCATTTGGTCCGTATTCCGCAAGATGTTTCTGTCATAGGTAGGCGGGATGGATAGTAGCAAGCAAGACTGAAACATTGACAAATTTGCAGCATGCCAATATGCATAGAACCGTTTGAACAAGGTCCCAATGGTTTTGTTGTCTTTGACTGCTGCCGCTTGAGTTTGGCGCGTTGTTCAGCGACACAATGTGTCGGTCCTCCTATCGGAACTTGAGGAATGGATGCGTTCTTCTAAGTGGTGTAGATGTATGAGTACAAGCTCTGACCAACATTTTACGCTTTCTTAAAAAAATTTTTTGACGTGGGAACTTTTCAAAATTGTGCCAAACGCAAAACATCTACACACATGGTAAACGTGCGCTTAATCTTTCTTTATAGCCTCTCTTTGGATATGGAGACTACTTTTATATGCACCGTAGTACCACAAATAGTTGTTTCTCATCACTCTTAACAACTTCAGACAAAAAATTCCCACTTGTGGCTCCGTATACGGATCGAAAGTTGCAGTTGCCGCAATCGCCAATTTTTGCCTCTCAAAAAATTTTGCTTTGATAAGTCGTAAAAGAAGGGGATTCAAGTTTGCTCCAAAAACGAACAACAGTTCTTGTAGAGCAAGATTTTCTTTTTTCAATGGTATAGGTACTTTGCCGTAAACGAACCGCTTCATCGAAAAACGGCGACAAAAATAAAAAGTCTACGAACTTATGAAACGACCTAATAGATAGTTATTCGGTTGCAACAAAAGTTCACATGATTTACTTTCGGAGTTTCGTAACTTCTCGCTTAATCTGCCATGTTTTTCTAGAAAAAAACTTATGTACTCAACAGTAGTACTTTGAAGCACTCCGCTAATTTATTCGGGGAATAAAAGTAAAGGAAATACTTGAGCTGCGTTCGCTCTCAATCGCGTCGCCAGAATCTTAGTCATTGTAAAAAAAAAAGATCCGGAACAGTAGGTACAAGAGTTTATGACCTACTCCGAGAATTTGGCTAATCGAGGCTTATAAAATACCAGTATTTGAATGTACATTACGGCCCAACAGATGGCGAATACAAGAAAGCTACTATCCATTTAAACATGCCTTTTCCTATAGCGCCGGCTGCACAGTGCTCACTTAATGCGCACTTTCCTTCTTTGGCTTAGATTTTCGATGTTATTCCGGTAGAAAGGAGTGAAAAAGTTTGATAATTTTTCCCATTCACTAAAGAGTAGCTGTACTGTATTTAGGTTGGAACCACGAGAAAGTTATGTAAACTGAGAGTTTTGCCACTGTCAAAAGGACGTGGTTGTCTTTTTGATTTGGGAAAATTTAGCCATGCTCTTCATCCAAGTAGCTTGCTCGTAAAGTTCTTTTAACTTAACTTCATACTTATTCCTATTATTCGCTGCCCACGTAAACACAAATTTGATGACATGATGCTGCCCGTAAATTGCCAACGTCACTGCCAAGCATTTTGTTTTGTGAAATTTTTGAATGAAAGTTGCAAAAACAGTTTGCAAAAACACTTTATCCTGAATTGTCTCACTATTCGACTAGCCCTTATGCGTTCGCACTCAATGTGGCGCTAGATGTTACTTGTGACTGTAAGCGAGCGAACTGCGTTCCACTAAGAAAAAGTGAATATCAGAAGTTCTGATTTTTTTGAATCTTTTCGAATGAGCAATACCTATTTTAACACGTCGTTCGTGTAAGCGCGCGTATTGTGGCTGAGAATGTTCAACATGTAGTTATGGTATCTCCTTTTTAGTGGATCGAGGGCCTCTTGGCTTGAACAACACATTGTAGCCCTTAGTAAGAACTCTCTATTTTCTTGACGAGCGTGGAGAAATTAGCAGGTCATGAGATGACCCTTTTGAGAGTCCATTTTGCTAGAAGAATCTAGAAGAGTAAGCTTCTTGGTTACCTTGAACCAAAAAACATGGCTTGCATATTTCCAAATCGAACAAGTGCATATCACGAAAAGGTGAGAGCTCAATTCGGGCCAGAAAGCAGTTTGATCCTATTCAAAGTTTTGCAAGATCCATACATAAGAACAAGTCGTCCTTGTTGGACCTATTCTCAGATAATCGCCGGTGGCAGACGGTCCGCAAACTCGCGCTTTTTTGCAAGAGGCAGCAGAATTTTGGGGCGTGGCCAAACCTTCGCGAGCGGTACTTCCTTTACTGCCTAATGTTCCGCCAGCGTGAAGCAACCAGCATTTTCTGCAAGCGCTCGGCAAATAATTTTTTTCAGCGAGGGCTGGCCAAACTTTCAGCAAGCGCTCGGACTCTTTTTACGCACTTTCGGGCGTACGCCGAGGAAATGTGAGGTTTTTACGCAGTTTCGGGCGTACGCCGAGAAAAGGTGAGACTCTGTGTGGCAGAGGTATTATCGATGGTTAAATCGCCCGAGTTTGGGGTACATTATTTCAGCGGAAGGTACCCTGGGCAGTGCGGTCCTTCACAAAGGACCGTGCGGCCCCCAACAATTTTGCATATTGTCGTAGAAGGTCCGAATGCGGCCACTAAGCCGCAACTTATCCATAGAAAAATCGCGATAGTTCTCCTAGCGTTCGTCTTAAATTTGGCCAAAATTATTCCAAATTTGTGCCAGCGGACCGCAAGAAATCAGCGAACTATTTTTCCGGTCTCCGCCTGCCCTCAGCGATTAACTGAGTTGCTGTCAGCGCGTGCTCTGCAGAAATCTGGCTGATGGCGCTTCCTGTAACTCGCTCCACAATTTTTGTGACAGACGGAAAATCACAAGCAGACGCGAGGATAATCATTAGACCGTAGTCATTGAGTAAATCGAAACAGAAGCCCTCAAAGATATACGGATACCGCAGGACGTGACGATATCCTTACAAAAGATAGCGTGTTTTCTAGGACTCAATCCGGCAACCTGCCAGCATCTCACCATCAGAACGCACTAAACTCTTCGAAAGCCATCTGCAGGTGAAAAGCTATATTTCTGTTCATGCAAAAGCGGGCATTAAAATTCAATTCGTTTAACAATCATATTTATTTTGATTAAAAGCCATTGACGAATTGGACTTGAAATAGCGAAAACTGAATCTCTCAAATGTACTCCATTGATGGGTGGAGCGGCGCTTCAATAAGCAGCCTATTTAATTCTGGCTTGGTCTTGGCATATTCTTTGATGGATTTTCTTGCGTTTGGACCAACTCTTAAACGTACGGCACAGCGGGCAAGCGAATGCGTGCTGAAAATAAAACGAACAAGCATAAATGAAAAATGTGATTGCACTTGCCTGTGAACTACAGAGTCACACCGTTTTGTAATTTGATGAATGTAGTGAACAGTGAGTAGAATAAAGACTATAGTAATTATATTAACGATCATGGGACCGAGCGTCATAAACTTCAACCATATTCCTATCTAGAAAAAGAATCTTTGAAAGACTGGCAACTTCGGGAGGTAGGTGAAATTCTGGGACAAATACCCGAGTATTTGTTATGTATGTATACGCATATATAAGTATGCAGTTATAAATACATAAATTTGTACAATTATGTAGTTTCGATCGTCGTTAAGATGTTGGAAGTTGATATACAGTCGCTAAACTGCACTCCCGTCGAATCGCCGCACGCAGGACTGGCCGTAAATTGCGGGACGCGCGCCGCGGGAACAAATCCTTGAATTACCAATCGTTTTGTGCAAGTCGTGCTCTGAGGTTTCTGACTTTGAGTGAGGTTTCTGCGACAGCTAGCAATACATTAACTTACTCAGAATCATATAGGCTCAAGCCAGGCACCTATGGTTTGCCGCTAGCAATATTACAGATTTCCTACCTTTTATACAATGCGCGACCTTAAAGGCATCGTTCACCCTTAATTGGGGGTTTTGAGCTCTTGGCAGCTTACGATAATAGGACCTTTAACAAACCAATGCCCAAGCAGCGGCAAAGTGTTGTTTCAAAAGCGAGAAAATCGCTTCGACATAGCGAAGAGGCATTAGGACCCCGATTCGGCACCGCGCCCATCCAATCACCGTTCCGGAGGACTGGCCTGCAGATTCTCCGCAACGGTGATTGTGGAGGTTTTCGCGGATTTTGGCGTCATATTCGGAACAACATGGGAAGGCCTCGGAACGACCAAAACTGGAAGTCGAGAATCTGGGTGGACGATGCCTTCAAGACGCTCCTTTCCTCCCTCCCTCTTGATTTTCAAAAATGGCATTGTTTGCAACAGTTCTGTATGGATTACGGCTAACGGCTTGTCCCATCAGTCGTATTGTGATACTTCACCATTCTACGCTTTTCTTCGCAAGAAACTCGTTATTCTTGCCAAAAATGCGAATAATTATCAGATTACAATACCGCTCGCATTTTTTGAAATTAGACGCGAATGTATGGACATGTATGGACATGTACGGACATGTCCATACATGTATGGACATTATACTTTGGACCGAATCGAATAAATATTCGAGTATTCGAATAAAGTATTCGAATAAATTTTATTCGAAATTCGATTATTCGAAAATTTAAAAATCTTGAATATATTCGATATTCGCTTATTCGAAATTTGTCAATTTCGAATTTATTCGATTATTCGGTTATTTGAAAAATTTCATTTTCGAAAATATTTGAACATTCGAATATTTATTTTCAGAAGTTATTCGATTATTCGACAATTTCGTATAATCGAATAACTAAATGACAGCGTCACAATTTTGATTGCTATACTAGCAACCATCGTTTGTTGACCAAGTTGCCCACTGCATGGAGTCCTTCACTGTGCTAATTCGATCAAAATTTGTTTGAATATTCGACATAATCGATGCAAAATATTCGTTTATTCGGATTGTTTTTTCAAATATATTCGAATATTCGGATTTTTTTCAATTCAAATATATTCGATATTCGATTATTCGACGATTTTCTTATTTCGAAAATATTCGATATTCGATTATTCGACATTTTTGTTTCTCGAAAATATTCGATATTCGAATATTCGACATTTTTTGTTTTTGAAAATATTTGAAATTCGATTATTCGACATTTTTGATTCTCGAATATATTCGGTTATTCGAATATTCGAAAAAATTCTCGAATATTCCAAAGTATAATGGACATGTCCGTACATGTATGGACATGTCTCGCTTCAGAGTGAACGAATTCTGAATCCAAAGCCACCATTCGATTCATCTCCGCGCGGAGAATCTTCTGATATATTGGAAGTGGGGGTACAATGTCTTCGATATTCCGTTTCCCAGTTTTTTCAATTTGTTCTGCGGAGGTCCTTTCGCGAATATGTGAAGCAACGCCTACCCAACATAGAAGACTTTACTAAGTACTATTCGATAATACTGTTCTTGTAGATTATTGTGCGCTAAAAAATAGGCTTAGACTTCTTTCCAAAGGAGATAGAAGCGTTGGTAAATTTTGGAAAAATCACGCGTTTTTAAATTCTACTCGCCGTAACTTCCTTCGGAATAAGTATATTTTGAATCCGAAAACTGCGCCTTGCTCAGCTCATCAAGGCGAATCTTCTCATATACAGCATGTCCTTGATATTTCGATTTCAGTATTTTTAAATCTTTCTGAGGACGTCTTTTCGCGAAGGTGTAATGCAGCGAGCATTGTCCCGAGTACATTTCAGCAAAGATCTATAGCACTTTTTCTGTAGATTATGATGTGCTATATAGTAGCCGCAGGTTTCTTTTCAAAGGAAATAGAACGGCTGGTGAATTGTGGAAAAATCTTGTCGTCCCAAATTCTACTCGCCATATCCGCAGGATACGAAGCTATCTTGCTAAGCAGATGTGAGTTTCGAAATCAGCAGGTCGCATAACCTTTACGAGCAAGTTAGTACTCTGCGTTGATACCACTGCTTT